>NW_023590736.1:0-59463 GCF_014843425.1 Jatropha curcas
ATATCTAGTCCCACCTTTTTTTTTTTTTTATTTTTATTATTAAAAACAAGAGGGATTGGAAACCCGGATTCAGTTCCTTGCTTTTCAATGCTGTATGGCAGCTCTTCTTCTTTTAATCCTTAATCTTATTGAAAATATTATCTGAAAAATCAAAAACCAAGACTCTACCTCCTGGCAAGAAAAATTACCTATTATTGGCGACCTGCACCTTTCCTCTCTACGTCATATTCCAATCCCAATTCGCCTAAGGGACTTGTCCAAGAAATTATGGGAGGCGTAATGTACCTTAAACTTCGGTCAAGTTCCCACAATAGTGATTGGAACACCAGAAGCTGCAAAAGAAATGATTGAAAACTAATGATGTTTGCTTTGCTGATAGGCCTAATCCTCAATCTTTCTGCCACCTTGGTAACTTATAACTTTCTTAGGACATTGCTTATTGCGCCGTATGGAGACTACTGGAACATGTTGAGAAAAATTTGCATAGTAGAATTTGCTAAGTACGAAGCGTGTGCAATCATCAGATCAATTAGGAAGAGAGGTACGCAATTCGGATTCGTGACCCTAATTATCTTCTTCGTCAGCGGAAGCATTCAAATTTCGAGCAAGAGAATATTTGCTTTAACCTATGGCCATTACTGCTAGGTTTCCTTTGTATGACATATTGCAGAGAACAAAATGGAATTTATTCTGCCGGCTGAGAAAATTGTGCAGAACACAGGATTGACATAGCAGATCTTTTTTCCGCTTTTCCTCTCGAAATTTCTGATGGTTCAGTTGGATTAGGACCTAGACTCATGACCATGCTCGTTGAGGAAGCTTGATAGGCCGCTAATCGAAAGCCCATCATTAAAAATGACCACAGACCGCCAAAACAAGAAAACATACTGGTGAAAACAGACGATATCGTTAATGTTCTCTTAAAGCTTCAGGGATCATGGAAACTTCTCCAATTTTCCCTGACAAACACAGCATAAAGCACCCGTTATCCTCGGTTAATTAGATGTACTCATTGTCCTCCTGTCCGTAATTTGTGTTATGGAGTTTAAAGGTTTAGTCCTATCTATAATTAAAGCCATTTGTTATTTCTTAAATTGATGTTCAGGACATTTTTCATTGCTGGAAGTGGAGACGTCCATCAACAACTGTAGAATGGGCAATGTCAGAAGTGCTAAAAAACCCCAAGCAATACTCAGAAACGGCACAAGAGGAGTTGAGGAAAGTATTTATTAAGAAAGGAAAAGTTGATGAAGGAATGGGCTTCAAGAAACCTTAATTACTTAAAAGTTAATTATTAAAAGAAACTCTAAGAATGCATCCTCCTGGTCCTTGCTAATTTCCAAGAGAATGCCAGAGAGAGCTGCGAATGAATGGTTACAAAATACCAGCAAAAGCCAAGGTATGTTTACATTCCCATGCCGGCACTGGCTAGAGATCCAAATTACTGGACAGAGCCAGACACATTTTATCCGGGAGAGAATTCTTGATAGTACAGTTGACCTCTTTAAGGGTAAACAATTACGAAATTCATTCCTGTTTGGTGCTGGAAGAAGGATATGTCCTGGCCCCATATCATTTGCACCCCACCTACCATTGAGTTCCCACTCGCAATTTTTTCTACCATTTTGATTGGCAACTTCCAGGTGGAATGAACGCTAGAAAATTCTGGTATGAGCGATGGTGATTTTGGGCACTACGGTCCTTAGAAGCCAAGGAAGTGAATCTGGCTTTTTTGATCCCTGCTTTCATTATAATCCTTCCATTCGCTGGAGGGTTGAAACTGTTTTTCTTAATCGATTTCCCACTTTTCTATTAGCTTAATCCAACAGGAACTTTTAAATATTAAATACAGTTATACTGTAGAATTAAGAAAGATTGATTCCCGATAAATAAGTTTTCATAGATAAGATATGGATTTCAGTTCAAATGAAATGAGTTACATATTGTATTATTGGGAAAAAAATTAAGGTATTAATAATACTTTTAATAAGAATACACGTTTAAGTTGCTTCATGAAATTGATCATGATATGATACATTTATATTCCCGGAAAATGATATTTATAATCGATTTTAATTGGAAATTTTCAATTCAAAACCAGACTAATTTTACTATTTTTTATTTGGGGAATAAAGCATCTACCAAGGTTATGAGTAAAAATGAGTAATGTATTTTTGAACAAAAAAAAAAAAAAAAAGTCAGATTTATTGATTTTCCTTGTTATTCTTCAGAATCCCATATTTCATCTTTCTTTTTGGTTTTGTCTCAAAATATAGTTTATTTTTCCCTTTTTTTGGCATTATTAAGTGAATCTTTAAATTGTAATATATTACCTTATTAAATTTTATTTTTTATTTCAAATAACCCTCATCCAAATTTTACTTTTTATTTCAGTATAATAATTTGCTCATGTGTTAATTAAGATGAACCGTAATAAAAAAAGTTTATTATGAACCTAAAATTGTCTTTTAGCCATAATAAATGATATTTTCTTATAATTCTATAAGAAATCTTAGAGCTACTCTTTCTATTTCAACTATATCGTTACATGAAAAAACTAAATTTCCAAGAAGATAGATTTTCCAATTAATTCATTATTTAAATTATCAATATAATTATCTCTTCTATAGCAATATTTTGATAAATTATTTTATTCATGGCATCTTAAACTCTAGACTTAATGAAATATTATTTCTCATAAAAAAACTTTAATGTAGGATTAAATTAACCTATATTATTGGTTTCTGAAAAAAAAAAACATTTTTAAATTGAAATACTTTAAACAAACTTCACCACTCAAAAGATTTTAAAATGTCTATTTAAACTATTTAAACAAAATTTGCTGTTTCTCCAATTTTTTGTGTTCATTGATTGAACTATGTCTTGTGATTTTTTGAAGTGTTTACGGATCCTTTACAATATTTACTTCCACTTGTTCTACAGCCACTTTTAAGTATTTTTATTATTCTTAACTGGGTCAAAACGCTAAATGTTATTTAAGAAATTGTTCAGAACAGCAGGTGACGAGCATTTAGACTAAAGTTTTTAAGCAAGTTATTCGGTTAGTATTTTGTCCAAAAAATTAAACCCATGTAATATTTTTAACTTTTAGCATTTTATAAAAAATTTCATGTCAAACAGCTAATAACTCAAACTGCTATTTAAATAACTAACAGTTAAGCTAAACCATAATTAAATTTTATCCAAACAGAAAGCTTATACTTATGCTATCAAAAACAGTTCAATATTATTTAAAGTAAATTCAATTTGGTTCTCGCCTTGATGGCAATCTCACTTTTTTGTCGGTCTGAGATAAAGGGCTTTCCCTGTTGTTTTGTCCTTTTATGCTTAGCTCTTTTTGACTTTTAAGTTCTATGAACGTTTAGAATATTATAAAATCACTGTATGTTTGGATTTTTTGGTTTTTTGTTGATTATTAATTTCAATTTTATGCTTGTTATGATATCAAAATCCTATTAATCTTTTTATGTTTCATATAACAGTGGTTTCAATTGGTCAATTATAGTGTAGCATAATGCTCAATTGTTTCCAGAAATTAACTTATTTCTATAAAAATACCTTTTTCAAATAACTTACTTTTTATTTTTATTTTTTATTATTTGGTCTGTAATATCGAAATTAATTAAAAATATTAAAATTTTTAACTCTATAAGATTATAAAATTTATATTTATCAATAATTAAAAATTTAATATTGCCTTTAAAAAATTTTATTATTACATAAAAGCCCAAAAATTAAAAAACAAAAAAAACAAAGGATAAATTATGAAAGTTGCGAATCATTGGTGTGATGGTGGCCCCCGTGGCCAATGGTCCGGATAGGCTCGGTGCACATTTAGTGTGAATGGGTGGGGTCCTCACCGGCATATTTGGATGACTTTGGATGCTGGGGGAGATCTGGATAAGGAGTCTGGGTCATAGATAAGAGGAAGAGTATGCTGTGCACGGCTTAGGGGTCAATACAATTTTAAAACATTATTTATTTAAAAATAGGGGTTGAATTGATAAACAAAAAAGTTTATAAAATAGAACTGTTAGAGATTGCTTTCACTTTCAAACTTCACCGGCGGTCCCCTTGGATTGCTCGGAGCCGGAGATTTCCATTATTTTAGTTTACCCCGCTTCTGTTTTCGTTGGACCCCTATCGCAAAATTGCCCGTTCTTGTGTTCTGCTTTTCAATGAAGGAATAAATAGAAGAACAAAAAGAATGGAGTTCAAACAATTTAATCATTAGGAGAAAGATGTAGGGCTCTCTATCAAACCGCAAGCGGAATGGATGGTTTTGTTGCTAGGAATTTTTCGATGGCTCGATTTTCGGGCCGGTGTGCACGGTCGCAGCGGGTGGTGACAAGAGGGAAGACTGTAGTTGTTTCTTTGGTCAGGTTTTCATCAAAGTAGGGCCACAATAGGGTTGATCTTATGGAGTCCAACTGGCGGCCCCCTATTTTTTTGACTTCTTTGCAAAATTTTGCTGTGGGATGTAATAGTAAGGGAAGAAAATTTCATATTTGAAATTAAAAGTGCCCAGTTTTACTTTTTTCACCTAATTAACTTCACCGTACTAAAACGGATCCCAAAGAAACAAAAATAGAGGAAGTTTATTGTCAAAGTCAATATCTCCATTTCTCTTTCTGACAAACTTTACCCCTTTTTGGCAAAAGGTCTCCTCTTTATCATTATTATGTCTTGCGTCTTTTTTTCGCATGATGGCAGCTTTTTATTATCAGAGTTGTCTTGCCGTCTCTTGCATGAGCAGTCTTTTATTTTAAATTATGGCTCCGTTCTTCTTGTTGGCTCCGACAACTGAGGTTCCGAAAACCTCCTGTAGCCCATTAAACGATGTTGAGGATGGATTGAGGATGCTATCATTGATGCACTCAGCCACTTAACAAGAGGGAAACCAGTTGATTATTTCTCTTGTGGTTTGGTGGGCCGTCTTTGTTCCGATTAAAGAGTGAATTTGGGTGCTATTGCAAGTCCACCTTGGAATTTTGGCCAACCAGGTTTTAGAAATGGGAATCCATTGTTGAGGAGATTTGATCCAAAACGGTACTTTTGATTTGTTTCTTCTATAACGCTGGATTTTCATAGAGTTTGGAATGAAGGTCGCCTTGGGACGTTCAACAAAACTACTTCTTTATGATTTGAAAAAGATCAAACATGGACAAGACTCCCCGGAATTGCTCGAATTGCTTATTATGGAGGCTTGGGTTCAAATCAAAGGAGTAAATCGGTGGATATATGATGATTGAGCAATTTGGGAAGGCAGATAGGATTAATTGATAAATTTATTTCGTTTGACACTGGTAAATTAGACAGGGACGAGGACGGAGTATATGAGAATCCAAGTCGCGAAGACATTTCCGAAAAGTCGACCTCAAAAGGTGGAAAAGAAGATGAGGAGGGTAGAGGACGTATTCTTCCCTGTGACTTTTTCCTATGGAAAAAGACTTCCCACGTTGTGTTTCCCATATACTCGGTCGTTTTAGGTCATAGTGATAGTACTGCGAGTGTTGTTTCAAGTCGACGGTTGAATGGAAGAAGGGGTTGGGGTCTTGGCTCAGGGCAAATTTATTCAGGCAAGGAGTGCTGCAAAAGTGATGACGGCGCGCGTTCCGTGACAAATATGCTAAATTTATTTTGAAAATGGACCCGGAATGATGCCCGGCTTACTGTCAATGGATTTTGCCAGATTGGAAACGTAATGCTTTTGGTGGGTCAGAATTTAAATGGAACATGAAATGATGCTTGTGGCAGAAGGCCAAAAAGGGGCAGGGGTTGACCATGTCATTATTTTGCATGACTCATTGCAGCACCAAATATGGAGGTTTGCACGATGACTCTCTGATGAAAACTGTTCTTGGAGTTCATTCACGATGTTATCTTGTTCCAGTGGGACCTGAAAACCAGGCCTACCGAACACCATTTGAATATTCTTTCCGTTGGAACTGTCGAGGGCACTTGGCAACCCATCTTCGGATTCAGTAAATGCAAACTTAATGGAACTTATTCGATTGTCAATTCCAAGCCAAAACTGTTTATTTTTTTATCATGAAACTTTTTAGTTGCTTTGAATAAATAGAAACAGGCTCTGTTGCAGACCTTCATTTTAATGATTGTTTCGTTTTGCTTGTGGATGCCCATGGGACCACAGTGGTGGCTTTTAGCATGTTTGTGGAATTCTCCTGTTAACTTTAGAAGTTATACGTTATTCTCCACAATTTTATTTGATATGAAAAATTGTCCTGGGCACTGAGGTTTATTTGGTTGCCTCACTGGCTTTTATGAATGCCGAAAAGATACCGTAGAACAAGCTTCATGGGAATGTTTCTTCGCTCCTTAGCTCGCTTGAAAAAATTCTCCCCTGGCTTAATTTATGGAGATTTAATGACCTAATGTACGCTAAGAAAAGAAAAGGGCGTCTTTTCCTCATCCTCCATATTAATTACAGGTGGTTTCTTCAGGGAACCAACTGTGGCTGGACTGTTGGTCTGGTTGATTTTGGGAATGTCGGGGTTACCCTTTTACTTAGGTCGTCCGGTTCTCGGGTCAACATTCAGCAGAGGAAGATTGGGACAGAGCTTTGGGAGATGTCTTTTCTGCAGGACCATCACTTTCCTTAATTATAGTTTTAGAATTTAGTCCAGTTAAGTCGATCACTCTCCTCTTTTTAATTTACTTCACATTCTCCAAGAATCGAAAATCGAAAGGTATCAACATTTTCGGTTTAGATTATCTGGCTAGAGAATCTGATGTGGATGTTGTGGTTAGAGAGAGGTTCCGGACTAATTATGATTGCGTGCTTGATTATTAACGGGAAGATAAAGGTTCGTGGCGACCGTTTACAGAGCTGGGGTAGGAGACTCAAGTTTTCGGTGTTAGACAGGAATGCAAATCAGTTTGACTTGTAAACGCAGCTTTGAGAACCTTCGGCCTCAGTGGGAATATTGAACAGTTTGAAACTTGCAGCGTTAAAGCTTTGATGATGATTCTGCACCATGAAGAGGTCTTTTTGGTCTCAAAAACGAGCGAATTCCCTTTGGTTGAAATCTGGGGGATATGAAACTCTAGGTACTTCCATGCAACTTGCTAAAAAACGGAAGAAATCTCAAGCAGATTTTTTCGGCCTGAAGACTTGCTACTGGCGGGTGGCATTAAATGGACAATAATTTGTGACATGTATGGTCAGGGATTATTTTGTTATTCTTTTCGCAGGCAGGAGATGTCGACCTTATCCCAGGTCCTGTTTGTGGATTTATTTTCTCCTTTTGGTTTCGGATAAATGTAATACTATGCTACTTGGAGAATTATTTCAGTGGAGGGAGCGTTAAATTGGTTAGTGAAAACAAAATGCATGCGGGATAAAAGCTCAGCCATGGCAGGGACTAAATCCTAGATTCCTATCAGAGGTTTTTTGGGATATGTGGCCCAGTCATGATGTTGCTTCAATGGTTTTCAAGAGTTGGTTCAATGCAAGGTGTTATTTTTCTGGATTAATCTAAATGATACCTTAATTGTGTTCTGATTCCGAAAGTAGAGGAAAACCAGAGGCAGTGAAGACCTCCGGACCTATAATTCACTTTTGTAATGTAGTTTACAAAGTCTTTACTAAGCTTACTAGCGAACAGGCTGAAGGACCATTCCTACCTCATGCTTATTTCATTATCTCAAACCAAGCTTTTGTCCCGGGCCCGAATTGCTTTCAGATAATGTGTTAATTGCTTTCGAGTTAATCCCCACCTCTATTGCAAACAAGAATAAGGTCGACAAGGAGCTTGCCGCACTGAAAGTAGGATATTTCTAAAGCCTATGACAGAGTTAATTGGTTTGCTTATCTACAAGCTGTTATGCAGGGATTGGGTTTTAGCAGCGTTTGGGTTTAAACTTGATCATTGTGTGGTGCTGTTTCCTCTGTTACATACTGGGTTTGGAGTTGAAATGGTGATAACGGTTGAACACCCAATTATCCCAAAAAAGGGGTCCCTGAGACCCAAGGATGCCCATTATCTCCCTATTTATTTATTTACTCTGTGCTGAACGGCCTATACAAGCTGTTTGTTTAGTAGGGTCTGAAATGAAGGTTCATTCGTATGCCAAGGCTATAGAGTTCGAGAAACCCTGCTCCTCGATTTTCTCCCTTGTGTTTGGCAGATGATAGTTTGTTCTTTATAGTTTGTTCTTTTTTGAGGCATCACGGATTCAAGCTCTGGAGATTAAACATATTCTCATTACTTATGAAGCAGCCTCGGGTCAAGCAGTTAATTGGCAAAAATCAGGTATTTTTTTCAGCTCTAATACTTCTAAAGTGGATAAGGATGCTGTTAAAGGGGTTTTTGATGTGATTGCTCCTTTGAACCATGGAAGATATCTCAGCCTGCCCTCATTAGTTGGTCGGGACAAGAGGCATATTTTTTCTTTCTTGAAGGATCGTGTGAGGAAGTTGGTTAGTGGTTGGAACCAGAAACTTTTATCCAAAGCGGGTAAAGAGGTGCTAATAAAGGCTGTGGCACAAGCTATTCCTTCATTCTGTATGAGTGCTTTCCTTATACCGATATCTATTTTAGAGGAGTTACAGAGGTTATCTATTCCATTCAATTCCTGTAGAATGACGTGAGCTTACCTTATATTTTTATGCTCCAGATAGGTATATTTCATGTATCAATTATGGTAGAAGGGAGAGCTATTTGACAAGAGTGTTACATTGTAATGTATTATTTGTGGGGTAGTGTGCAAGATGTAAATTGTTTGCATATTGTTTGGGTAAAGAGATTGTGCCATAGGAGAGGTGATTACCGACGTAGGATATTTGATTTCTATAGACATCTCGAAAGCTTCAAGTACTAAGACTTAAGACTAAGGAGTTCACTATAGCGGGGAAATATTGGAGAGGTACCTTTTACACACAATTATATATCTTATAATAATCTTTGTATAGTTCTATTCAAATCTAAATATATATAGAGAATTCCTTTAGTGCTATATGTCGTCTTGTGAAGAATACTTTATATTGTTAGTGTGAGAGCGATTTGCGTATTGAACTATAGAGGTTTATGTCATATTTATTGTATCAGGGTTTTCGGTGGTCGTATGTGGGTGATTAGGACCAATTCAATTAATAAGAGTAGACTAACTACCAGATGGCTTACTAAGAGTGGATATTATTTTATAAGATAGTGGGAATATAATACGTCCTTATGCGCTACACATATGAGTTATATTGGATAGAGCATAATAACGAGGGTGTTATATCGCATGGATCTGTTATATTTATATGCCAGAGGAGAGGATTCTGAGTTGAACCTATGGAATATTGCCTCTCTCTACATTGGAAGAGGTAGCTGCTTATATCGTAACTTTATGTGTATTAAAGAATTAATAAGTTTTTGTAGATTGTACTTATAATATATAGAATTATCTGTACTAATAGCATATATATATTTATCATAATAATTTAATTTTTTTAAAAATATGTCTTTCCTATAAAGGGCCCTAAAAAATAGAAGTTCATTAGGAGATGAGGAGAAAAATAGCACAAAAATTAAGATCAATAGCCATGAAGGGTAAAGTACCAAATAAAAATATAAATAATTTAAATATCTAATTCATCGAAATAAACAAAAAAATAAAAGTAGAAATCAAGAATCTTAGTGAGTCCTACTATAACAGTTGTGTATGTAGTAGCTAAGAATAAAAGACCCTAATAGAATTACCAGAAAATATGAAATTCGGAAAAATGTAGTACAATGAATTGGCAAAAAAGAAGAAAAAGAAACGATCAAAGGCATAAATTATAAGAAAGAAAAAGAAAACAAAAAAAAATAAAAGAGCTAACTTAGGTCAGGTGAAAAGAAGAGACAATAGTGTATCGAATTTAAAATACTATTTTGCATGAAGGGCACTGAAACTTTAACCAGCTTCTCTGATATCCTTTTAGGGCACAATATATCAACCGTTACAGAGAATTATGTCATACATCTCTCTATCATTATATGTTGCATCTTGGGAGGATATCACAGACATCGTGAGGGATCAGTATTGTATTTATTCCGGGATATAGATCTCGGGAATTAATAAGAAATAATATAGGATCAGGATCAAATTATGCATATTGGAAAATCTGTATTATGGACTTATTTGTTTCATAGGTTTTTGTAAAAAACTCTTCTAGAGACAATCTTGATATATAGTTCCGTCACTCAAAAGTGAAGCAATATCACTACTTGGAGTGCGTCAGTTGTAGAGAGGGACAATATTTAATGTATATGCCCAATTATTAAATAAAAACAGAAGGGTCTAATCTTGTATGCAAAGAAGGGGTGATTAGTAGGATCCATCTCGATTATCAGAGAGATTCGTGCATTTCATATATGGGATTGCTCTGAGGCTCATTAATATATATATCTAATACTTCATTATATACATTAACTCACATAGCTTTGTCTCGCTGGTGCAAATTGTAGTTGTATGGCCAACGAGCATATGTGTAGACCATTCCTCTTATAAGGCAGATTTTTTGGAGTGATCGGATCATCTAAATATATGTGAATTTATATATATACCAATTTATTTCGAACATTAAGGCTAAAATGGAACATGTTAACTACTATGATCATGATATAGTTGTGGTGAGATCCGGCATATATCATATTGATGATATGTTCATTATTTGGGACCTAAGGATATGAGAGGTGTATTAAAATTAGCGTTTGATAAGAGCAGTGTCATGAGAATTTATAGACAAATATGTTAACGCAAAGTAGAAGAATGACCCTGTGATAATGCATTAACTTTGTTGTTATTATTACCTTTTCACCAAGCTTAGAATATGATTCACTCGCTAAAACATCTACAAGAAGAGATACAGTAGAAGACACACAGATAACATCCAAAGATCATTATAAGTCCCAATCTGATTTAGGTATATATAAGAATGTTTTTAATTAAGCGTGTATACATTATATACTACGGCTACAACACATCAAATTAAGTTGGCTATGCTATCACAGGTAAGGATGATTCTCCATTAATTTTAAAATAATTAATTTGATAGTCCACTATGCTTTTCCTCCTCTCCCTATATGGATATTGGGCCGAGTTTTATGGGTTATCGTGGTGCGATGAGGGCGCATAGTTACATCATAACTCGAGGCATGCACAACATGGAAGAGATAATGTGTATAATCGTACAGCAGCAAGGGCGAGTCTAGTTCATGGATCCGACATGTGTGATTGTTTATGCTTCTTTTTCAGGTTCTATCCGTCATTTAGAAGTAAGCTTACTATAAGCGCTAAAGAAAATAGATATTGAGGGTTTTAGTTGGTCCATGGTATGCTGGGAGACCTTCCCAAAAAAAATTTCAAAAAGGTTGTAGTTATTTATGTTAGGAGAAAAATAATTTTTAAAAAAAGATATATATCCCAATTTAAATATAGGAAAAATGAAAGAGGAGAACAAATGGAAAACATCTACGAAATAGTTAGTTTATTACAGCGCGTAGGAGAGACCGATTGCCCTGCAAGTTTACTTATGGCTATGAGGAGTGATGATAATAAGGAATAGTCTTTTGTACATAGATAGTAGAGTTATCGTACCTCTGAACTGAGTGTACAGATTAACTAATTTTTTAGTAAATATTCCAATTTTGGCGCCTTTCACACATTTGATTCAATACTTATATATTTCGTGCTTTAGGATAATATATTTATTAAGTAAGACACAGACATAATGATAATAAGCTCAATGTATTTTGGCTAAATCAGTTTCCCTCGTGGAGGCAAATGTTTTTACTGAACTTGTGGGTTATAAATATTATGTATTGTCGCATCTAGAATGTAGGATATAGGGATAAGGTTGTTAATGATGTTAATTTGTCATAACGTTATATACAATAGTGCAATCTTTAATAATATACATAGTAGCAATATTGTTCCAAAATAGTACCATATATAAAAAAGATATTCTTAATAAGGTTATATGAAGCTCACTGCTCATATAAATTAACTCTACACTAATAATCAATTATATAAATGATTCTCATTGAATAATATTTATTCTAGCCTTATGCCATTATGGATTGTGGTGAACGATGATTAGTTGGTTAGGTTGGCTACCAGGTGTGGAAACATATTTACATTTATATATTGCAATTATATAAGTCTATATAAATTTGCTCGAATTTTCAGAAGACCCTTTGTTTTCCTTTTAAAAAATGAGAAAGTCATTTAAACAAAAGGACAAAATAGACTATGTGTATCGTTTTTTATCTTGTAGCCACGAGTATGTGTTATATATAGTAATATTATAACTTAAAATATATCCGGGACTTATAATATTCTTTCAGTTTTTTCAATAATTAAGGCCTTTTTCATAATTGATTCAATATAAAATTTAAGAATATTATATAAATATATATAATAACTATATATTGGTCCTTTTATATAACTTAATATTTAAAATACTATAATGATTAATTTAAATAAGACCACAACCGTATACACTTTATATTGTTTCGAACTTGGGATATTGTTCCCGCTTGTGTTGCTCGTTTCTTCTCTTAATAATATATAAGCAATATTTCAATGTCAAAAAAAAAAAGTTTAAAAGGTATACAGTCTAATTAACTCTACTAAAAATCAAATTATATAAATGATCTCATTGAATAATATTTTTAGCTTGCCATTGATTGGTGGTGAACGATGACTAGTGGTAGTGGCTACAGGTGATAAATAAAATTAAAAATATGCATTTATAAGTTAAAATAAATTTGTCAATTTTCAGAAATTGTTTTCCTTTTTTAAAAATGAGAAGTCATTTAAACAAAAAGGAAAAATAGACTATGTTTTTCGTACAGAGAGGAATATATATAAAACTTAAATTAATATCATTAATAATATTTTCAGTTTTTCAATAATTAATAAAATTTAAAATATTTAAATATATAAATACTATAAATAATATTTAAAATACTATAAATATTTTGAAAACCGTTCACTTCTTTTTCTTTATATATATAAATCTATCTATCTCTACATAAATATATAAAAGCTCAAGTATAGAAGCTTATGTGGATCTTAGGATATTAGGGTGCTAACGTGGCACGATGCATTTAAAACATTATTTTGCTTAGTTGAATTTGAATTTTTTTTATTTTGAAAAATTTATTTTTTTTTACATAATTTATAGAAAACTTGAATTAATAATATCATTAATATTTTGGAAATCTTTCACTTCTTTTTTTTATAAATAATTTACGGTCTTTCATTAATATTTATATCTATATAAACATCTCATTAATATTTCTCCATTTTCCTTTTATACTTTTATGGAATTTTTGTAGATTGATATTTTTCAGCTTTTTTTTTTTGTGTAAATCCCGGTATCCAGACTCATTACTAAGAGCTGTCTAACTCGACTCAAGGCTTAGTTATAGTTAAAACTCCTCGCTCCTCCCTGCAGATGCATTTAATTGGGATCAAACCCGATAATTCTTTTCACATGCTCAGACTAAGTTGCTAACTGAACTACGGCATGTAGAGATATTCTTGAAATTTTTAATAATTAATAATATTATTAACATTTTATAAACCTTTCACTTTTTTTTTAATAATGCTATGTAAATATAGATATAAATATAAATATAAAATACATATTCATTTTTTTACTCTTAAGGAATTTGTATAGATCTCCATTCCAATATAAATATAGATATATAATTTTTAAAGCACAGCCGAACTTCGTGCGTGTCGCCCTCGCGGCCCTTTTAACCAAAGTTTGATAGAGCGCGGGCTGCAACCACAAGCTATGCGCATTTGGCATTACTGCGTCACTAGCCTTCAAAACATCATTGTATTTGTCAAGCTCTGTTCGCCTTACTCTTAGTGAAACGATATTGTTCCACTAATAAAAATCAGCACCCCCTGGATTTCGCTCTATATCTTTTTACATTTAGAGTTATATGAAGATAAAATAGAATATTATATGTACCACTAATAAAATCCAGCACCCCCCCCCCCCCCCCCCCCCCCCCCCACTATCTAGTTTGGCATTAGGAAGCCACAAAGACCCTAACATTGCTTCTTGAAGAGGCCTTCTACTTCTCCTCGTCTAGCTCTTCGAATATTCAAAACCTACACGAAATGCCCATTTCGTAATTGTTTACAAGATTGAACAGAAGAAAATCAAACATATCACGATTATACAATGATGCCTCTTTCACCAAGATGGACTGTGAAGAATCAATGGAACTGTAGATAATAAGCACATAATTGCTTAAGTAGAAATACAGAGAGACCATTCCGCCACTCTATCCCGACGTACCAGCTGTTGGCTCTTGATTAGTAACCGCAGGACATACTCTTCGATGGTTTCACAATCATCTAAATTTTGGCCATTTCAAAGATATTTATTAGAGCGAGTTATTTTTGGATAATATTCTCTCCTGTGAGCTATGGCGCCGCTTGCTGTCTCGAGTCTTGATTAGTTCCTGGTGTTTGTTCCTATTCAAGGATCATCTATTTAGCTAGGTTGGACCTGCCACAAAGACCCTAACTCCTCTCTGTCAGCTGAAAACAACGAATGTTTTACAGTTGAAGAAGAAAACAAACACGACAGGCCTCCGACCACATATTTTTGTGAAGAAGATGCACTAGACGAAGCTGTTGATGAAGATCTTGAGTTCAAATCAAAATCATAAGTCGTATGAGCATTGATCTGGCATGGGTGCGGAGCTGATCAGACACTGCTAGGTGGCCTCACATATAAAGCTATTGTTGAAACGACCATGGTTTTGGTTTAGATCACAAACCCAAAAGAACCCAAATCAAGTAAATTGTTCACTTAGATCGAATTTTAACAAAAATCCACTATTTTCGTCCCAAACACACAAAGTTTATCAAAGATTCTCTCTTTTTAATAAGGAGCCACAATTTTTTCTAAGATCAAATTGGATCTTGATGGGTGAAAACCCAGGAAAGGCAACACTATGTTATAGTTTAATATCTATACAAGCAACAAAAAAATTAAAAATTGGAGAGGAAGTTTCTTGTTCTAGGGATATAAAGAAGAAGAATAAGAACAAGAGCTATTGTATACGCAAATTTATAAAGATTTTTCCTTTTGAATTTAGGAACAAACACAGAAAGAGAAGTGAACTAGAGAGAATTTATAGAAATTAACCCTAAAATTGAAAGCAAATAAGAGTCATAGAAGGTTGGATTAGAGCGAGAGAGAGAGGCTGAATTTTGCCTTATTATCTAGTTCCATTTGATTCTTCACATCATTGTTAATATTATTATTAATATTATTATTATTATTTGTTGGACAATTACGAAGTGAGAGAATAAGAATTGCAGAGAGAATGAAAGCTCTTCAAGAACAGGTTCCTAATGCCAACTAGGTAATATTAATTTCTTTATCTTTTTATTTTTATTTTTTAAAATTTCATTTCTTTATCGTCGTCTCCGATTTATAAGTGAAAAAGGGACCCGGTTTATAATTGAAATAGGACCGTTTTACATTGACAAGAGCAAACAAATAGTGCATGATATGTCGCCGTTTTGATGATAAACGTCCGCTTAACGCGTCACTCGCTAGTTTTTTCAAGTGCATAATCCGTCAAACTTTGGCCGAAGGGAGCGAGTGTGCATCACGCTCGTGCTCGAGTGCGTAATAGGTAAATGTTCAAAAAAGAGGTAAATTTGAAAATTTTGTTGAAATTCGAGGGCGAAAATGTGTTTAGCCTTGCATTAACAAATGTCTATTAATATTAGATTTTACATTTTAATTTTTTTTGCCATAAGTTATTTAATTTTTGCTCCATATTAAATGCAATTTGAGTAAAGAAATTTCTAAAATTATTTGCTTTTTCATTAAGAAATGCATATTATATAACTTTATGCAATTTATTTATTTATTTATTACATTTAAGATTTTACCACAAGTTATTTGCTTTCTATTCTATATCAAATACAATCTGAGTTGAGGAATTTCTTAATTATTTGCCTTTTGCATTATTAAATACATGCATATCATATAAGTTGGTTTTTACTTTCCAGTATAAGACAATTATGAATACCTTTATATTTGATTGCGATATTGTTAAAAGCTATTGGGGGTGCCGTAGATTATTTGCCTTAAGGGCAAAGATTAACGGTGTGTTTAGCAGTAGCGTTTAGAGTAACTTTTAGTATTTTGAACTAGTCAAAACACTATTTTTCTAAATTATTGTGTTCGATAATTTAATATATAGAGTAGCTTTCGGAAGTTTACAGAATGTTTTCTAAAATGTTATCTCATCTAATGTTTAGCATTTCACTCTTTTTACTTAAATTATTTTACAACCTTATCCTTATCCTTATCATTGTCCTTAATCCATATACAACCTTATCCTTATCTTAAATCATTGTCCTTAAATCCATATATATAATATATATATATATATATATATATATATATAACAGGGGATATATATATAAGTTGAAAGCAAAAAAAATATTTTAAAAAATTCTGACGTGACGCCTATTTTTTCAAGCATTCAATCTTTTCCTGCTGCGTAATAAAATTTTTGATTTTTTTCATTTTCTCTTCATTTTTCTATATTTTAATTGGATATATATGCTTTTTAAAAATTATTTTTCTCTAAATAAATAACTACAAACTTGAAATTTTTGAATATTTTCCTTCTACATACTATATTCTATTTTATAATATATCTTATACTCGACCTGAAACGTATAAAGTAGTCAAACTCTCTGATTCGCTATTTTTATTTTGGCTTTCGCAGTTTGGATTGATTTATGGTTCTGCCTCCATTTCTACGTCATAGGAACCACCCACTCAATGGAATGGATTAAATTTAAATTTAATGAGAAAAATCATCTCTGGGTGAGGTACAAGCTTATTTATTGTTGTATATATATATATATATATATATATATATGTTTATCCTTTTTTTTCAAGATTTCTGGAATTAGGGAATATATGAAAGAATAAAAAGCTTAATTATATATATATATATATATATATATGTTATCTTTTTTTCAGATTTCTGAATTAGGGAATATATGAAAAGATAAAAAAGTTAATTGCCAATTGTTCGATGAATTTGTTTGACATCTAGTTATTTTCTATTCTATGAATAGTTATTTGGAACAAGTATATAAATATATTCTTTTTTGCATTTGTTAATTTTTTTTTTTTATAAATTAAATTATTCTTTTCAAAATGTAGGGATGGTCTGCATCTAACTAATAGCAGCAACAAACTTATGTTTGAGGAAGTATTAGTGAAATTGACTCAGGATCCAATCAAGGTATTTCAAAGTTAATCAAAATCATTGACTAATAGGACCTTCTTTTATTTTAATTTGCAGGATCAATTTATTTGTCTTCTTTGAGCATTTATTGTTTTCTTTTTTATATATATAAATTTTTGAGTTTTTTTCTAATTTTTAAAATTTCAAAAATATATTTTATCTCTTATTATTATTATCGTCACTAATAATCAACGTATATATCTCATCCAAGATAAAAATGGAGTTTAAGATATTTTTAAATTTCAATCAGAAGCTTAGTTCAGCTAAAATAGTATTTTAAATTCGGATACACTATTGTCTCTTCTTTTTCACCTCGAGCTAAGTTAGCTCTTTTATTTTTTTTTTCTTTTTCTTTTTCTTTTTTATAATTTTTATGCTTGATCGTTTTTTTCTTCTTTTTGCCAATTTCATGTACTACATTTTTGAATTTCATATTTTGGTAATTCTATAGGTCTTTATTCTTTAGCTACTACATAACAACTGTTATAGTAGGACTAAATTCTTGATTTCTATATTTTTTGTTTATTTATGAATTAGATATTAAATTATTTATATTTTATTTGTATTTACCTTTCATGCTATGATCTTTATTTTTCTATTTTTCTCTCATCTCCTAATGAATTTATTTTTGGGCTTTAAGGAAAGGATATTTAAAAAAATAATATATGAAATAATATATGTATAGTAAGTATAATTTATATATTATAAAGTACAATCTACAAAATATAATCTTTAATAACTAAATAACTCGCACAATGCGCAAGCCTTTACCTAGTTAATATATAATCCTTCTATCGTCACATTACGTGTTTTATTATCTTTATGTTTGGCTTATTTTATAATTGATAATAAAAAAAAATGTTATTTATATATTTGTATTTAAACTCAAACAAATATTAAAATTAAAAATTAAAAATGTTGACCATCTAAAATATTAAAAATTTCCAATTTTATTTATGAAATAGTGGACTTTTCAATTTTTTCTCCCTTTAAATTTTGAAATTTTAGATTTAGAGAAATCATTCTTTTATAATGAATTTAATTGAAAATTCTAGGAGAATATTTCAATGTCCTTTTTGTCATTTTAAATGTATTGCCAATTAAACAGTTGTCTTTATCGAACACTATCGCTTTCAACTACTATTCAAATAGCTAACAACTAACCACTAACATCTACCAGCTAACAACTACTAAAACAACTAACAATTACTAGAACAGCGAGTATTGTCTAACAGGCTCTAACTAGGTTTTTGAGTAGCGGGTCAAGTTATGCATAAGAAAACTTCTTCTAAATTCTATTAAGCTTGCAAGAAGTATTTTGGGCAGAGAAAAGACATTTAAGTATATAAATTTTTTATTTTTGACATGTTTCCAATTCTTGAATATAAATTATTTAAAATTCTATGAGCTTGCTCAATTTCACATTAGAAATGGAAATCTTAACAATAATAATTAAAAGGGAATACCTTTGTTAAGTTGATTTTTCACAAATTATATTATACTATCTAAAGTAAAAAATATATATATTATCCATACTTTAAATTTCAAATTTAAGATTTTTATAATTTTAACTATTAAATTATTTCATTCTAATAGTATATTTTTATTAGAAGTAACTAATAATGAATATGTATTAATTTCAATGAAAATTTTATATCATAATCCATTCAACGCATTGGCGGATGACTAGCAAAGATATAAAAATTCAAATATAAAAGCTTATATGGCATAATTTTACGGTATTAAAGTGTTCGCATAACACAACTAAAATATTATTTTATTGAGTTAAAGATCATTTTTATATTTTTCAAAATTACTTTCAAATATAGTTGATAGAAAACTTGAATTAATATCATTAAATTTTCAAATTTTTTAAATAATTAATAAAATTAATAATATCATTAATATTTTGAAAACCTTTTACTTTTTTCTTTAAATAATTTAAGGATATCATTAATATTTATATACGTATAAATATATCATTAATATTTTTTATTTTCTTTTTTATGTTGTTTAATATAAAAAATCAGAATTATACTTTCAATAAAAAAAAGTGGATCTCTGTTTGCAAACAATATCAACACTATTTTCAGGGTTTATTCTAAAAAAAAAAAAAAAAAAAAATGTTTGCAAACAATATCAACACTATTTTCAAGGGTTTAATTCTAAAAAAAAAAAAAAAAAAAAAAAAAAAAAAAAAAGACTCTTTTCAAGATATTTTATTGATGTGAGCTTGATTAATATAGTGATGATTTTATTTATTATTGTTGGGGTTAGATGTTTATTTTTATTATTCAACACAATGCCACCTGAATTATAGGATTCATTTTCCATGGTGCTATTTTTTTATAAAATTAATATCAAAGTTCATTTTCTAATAAGATGTATGTGTGAAACAGGAACATTTTTTAGGAATATTGTACTAAATGTCAATTTTTCAAACTTAGTTTTAAAAATTGTCAGTTTGACTTCCAGATTTAAATTATTGTAATTTATGATATACTTTTACTACTATAATCTTTTTTTTATTAGTGGGCATTTGTTTATTAATATTTCAGTGTTTTAATATATTAGTGTTTCCTTTTGTATTAATTTCCTATGTTATTTTCTTTTTTATATTAGTATTTCTTTTTGTATTAATTTTCTATTTTCACGGTTATTTCCTTTTTTTTAGTAGGTTAAAAATATCTTCTGATGCCATATTCTTTTCAGCCCTTATTGCTGCCATTCATTATTTTCTTATCATTCTTTCTTCTTTTGTTGTCATTCTTCTCATTATTGGTATTGTTCCACGGTTTTTCATTTTTTTATTTATTAGCTATATTTATTTTTATTTTTGATCTGTTGTTTATTGTTGAAAATATCTTTATTAATTTTTTATACAATTAGTAAATACTGTAGAGATAAGATAGGACTCTTGATTCTATTTGGTTTAATATTGATATAGTATATATACATTGTATTTACTTAGTTTGAGCCAATGTGTTAGTTGGTGTACATATATTTATTTTGTTTTTAATTGATTCTACTGTATTTATTAATACAATATAAATATATATATATATATATACACACACACACACACCGTATTTACTTATATATCACACACACACACACCGACCGTATTTATACACACACACACACACCGTATTTACTTAGTTTGATTCAATGTATTAATTAGTGTATATATCTCTATTATTTATTTAATTAATTTTACAATATTTACTGATATAGTGTGTGTATATATATATACACACACACCGTATTTACTAGTATAGTATATATATATAAATATCATATATATTGTATTCATTGCCATTGTTGTCGTCGTCGCCGGTTGTCAGTTGTCGTCGTCAATTGTCAGTTGCCATCATCGGTCGTTATTGTCGTGGTTGAATCACATAAACTGTATAGAAATTTGCTTTTATAGATTTTGTGTTTCTTTTTCTTTCCTTTTTTTAGTATTTTCTTTTTTCAGCGTTTCCCTTTTTTTGCGTTTTCTTTTTTTTTTAGTGTTTTCTATTTCTCTTGTAAGGTTAATTTTGGTACTATTGAAATTTTTTTCACCAAATTTGTTATTATCTTAATAAGTATTCTTTTCTGACATTTTATTAAAGTTGAAACCTCATATATGACATTTGTTAAATTGACCGAATCTTTTACCACAAATGTTTTGTTTTGTGTAGTGATATGGCGGTGTTTCTCAACCTATTTTTCTTTATGTTTGTATAATTTAATTGGGTATTTTTTAAAAAAAATAAATTTTTAAATAGAATACACATAATTAAACTTTTCAAAATTTTTAAAATTTCACTTTTCAAAATTTATTTTAAATAAAATGAACATGTGTAGTTTAAAATTTAATTTTAAATATATATATATATGTCACAACCCGAAATCATGAGTTGGACTGACGCTAAGACCTAAGTTAAACATAAAGCTCCCAAGGCCCGTAATAAGCCCGAATCACTAAATTCAATCATAACAAATTGGATCACAGGAATAGTAAGCCTATATTATTTTATATAACAAATCTTATGATCATACTATGTCTTGACCCAAATTCACCATTTTAAATATTTTATAATTCGAGCCCAATTACATTACATAATATCTATAATATAGGCTAACTGATCCGTACATGCACATAGATCTATAAAGCATCAACCTAAATTTATCGGTTAACATGATCACACTCGTACAAAATTGAAATTATCATAATCCTATAATAGGAGTTTTCATAATCCTACAACTGCGGAGTTCAACATCAAACAGAAATAAATAAGTTCTTGTACATAACGCTCACAATTTAAATGATTACTGGAATTAGGAAATTACTTTTCTAGCTTTGAGGTGAAGGAAACAAAGCTTTAGTCGGGATAAAAAAAAATCTACTACTTCCTAGAAAAATTATACAAAAGAAATGTGAATTTGTAATGAATAATAATTATGGCATAACACAGGCATTCACACGAAATGCTTCCTAAAATACTAAAATGAACAACCAGTCAAATATATGGCACAACATCAGCACTCACAAGTAATTATACTTTCAAATAATCAAACAAGTGGAAATTAGTCAGTGGCGTCACCAAAACGCCCAATGAGCTGTCCTCACACATGGCCCATCCTCTCAAACCTGTGCATCAAGGAGTCGATCTCCCATACATAGCCGACCGATCTAACCCTCACTTGACCAACTTTCTCATTTTTTTTTTATACTCTCTTTTCTTTTTCATACTAACAAGAGGCTACCTTGTGGTTTTTCCATATCATTCATAACATCAGATGCACACGGGGGCGCCGATCTCCGCATACATGGCCGACGGTATCATAAACCGTTCTCACAAACTCGTGGTGACCCACTTCATCCCAATTCATACAAACAAGATGATCAAACATTGCATTTAAATGCAAGCACAGTAAATCATTAAACATTTGATATGCACATGTACAAATAAATATAAATAAATATATAATTAAATATAAAGAAATGAATGTTTATGCCATAAGAATAGACAATTTATAATAAAATAAAGAATCACAATAATGTCATTATGCATGATAATGACGGTAATGCACTATTTAGAGTAATAGAGGAGAGAAGACTCTAGTTTTAGTTTTGCTCCATAGAAGCAGTGGACAAGCTCGGACAATCTATAAGAAATAAAATTGAAAGGGGAGAAAGAATCAAGTAAAGAATTCCTATAAAATACGAATAGGGCATTAATCTAATAAATTATCTACGTATTAACTGCTATAACTAGACTAGATTCTGCCAAAATTTCAGCAACATGCCCCCTAAAAATTGAGTTATCCACCTGTTTAAACATCACCATTTAATATACTTAGCAATTATCAATCACACAGCCCATCCATCGGGCGATCAACCAATCACATACCCGTCCTCCTCAAATTCCTCAAATAGCAATATTACATTCCACAATTAATTCTTACTTAATATTCTTTAATTGATTACCTTACACAAATTTATTTAGATATGCTTCATGAGTCAAGTAGAAATTATGTACATATCTTCCTTTCTCCAAATTATTGCAAAAGACATCAAATTTCCGAGGTTTAATTTAAATGTTCTTAGATTGAACTTCACTTTAAATAAAGATATACCCAATAAATCCGTATCATCTTAAGCAAATCAAACACAACCATTCTCGTTGTCAATTAGCCAAAACTCATAAGAGCTAACCTCGCAACAACCGCCATTACATAGAAATCCTAAATTCCAGCTTAAACTCATTTACTAGCAAATTCATTTAAACAACAAAGAATTCATTTTAATATACCATTTCTAATTAATATACCGTTTCTAATCTCATCGTTATCAAACTCATCAGGATGAACAATATAGTTGCTGCCTTTAAGTTTCTCCACCAAAATTCATGTTTTACATAATAATCAATTCATTTCTCAACATAATTATTTTGTTTAATACCGCTCCTTCTAAAAAAATAGAACTCGTATAAATAATTAAGTTAGTTGCTGCCATAGTTAAGAGATCCTTGATTTCTTTGCAAACATCTGTAGTTTAAGCAAATAATCTACCTTTTTCTATACAAGAATTCAGATTGTATAGCTATTTTAAAGAGCAAAAATTGAAATTCCTAATCATTGAAATTCCTATCATACTCTCTTCGTCACTAAATGGTAACGGAATATCCAAATTTTTCTACAATAGGCTCAATTATAATATCTCACAAATCCTTCAACTAAGATCAAAGAACTCATGAATTAAAATGAAGAGGTTCATAATATGGTTTACCTAGTTGCAAAACGGGCTGGAACTTGAAATTTTCCGGTTGAAATGACCGGCAGTAGCAACAAGGCACCAATCAAGGAAAGGTGGCCGGAGGCACGCTAGAGACGCGGAGAGAACGTAGTCCGGCCGGTCCTTGGCTGGGCTCCCTAGAAAATGGAACGAGAAGCGTTGAAGAAGGCTACCGATCGGCAAAATGAAGTGTAGCTCGTTGTCCTTCCTCTTTCTCACTGAATCGCGAGTAGCTCGCTGTCCTTCTTCTTTCTCACTGAATCGCGAGCTACCAGTGACCAGAGGTGGAGCAACGGCGTTCGAGGGGTGCTGGAGATGAGGTGATTGGCCGGCTTTGGGCTGGTGTCGCCGGAAAATCAAGGAGAAGGCTGCGACGCGACTTCCCGATCGAGGCAAAGTCACAGCTCCTCCTGCAGCACTGCATTCACTAGAAACGAAAAAAGAGAGGAAAGGAGAGGCCGGAGACGCACGGTGAGGAGGCGACGGCGGCAGGGGGTGGTGGCGGAGGCGCTGGTCTTCGGTGGTCGGAAAAACGAAAAGGAGAAAAAGGGGAGGGGTTGAGGTCGACGCTGCTGGGAAGGAAGAAGAAAAGAAAAGAAGAAAGAAAAAAGGAAAAAAAAAAGAAAAGAAAAGAAAAGAAAAGAAAATTATAAAGGCTTCTAGACCATTCCGGGTTCGATTCGAAACCGTTTGTCTTAATTATATGGATTTGGCCTCAATTTGCTGGTTTTTCGAGTTTTTCGCTGGTTTTTAAAAAAAAAATCGAATTGGGTTACGGGTCCAGTTTAGCAATAATAAAATACTAGCTGGTATAATCTCATTGGTTGAAATAAAAAAAATTTAGTTTTTAAATGAAAATTTTTCGAAATTAAATTTTCGGGTCGTTTCAGGTTAGAATTTTTTTTTTGGACAATATAATGTAATTGAAATTACATGTATAACCTTCATTATTTAATTTGATGTAATATTCATTATATAAAAAAAATACGTGTATTGTCCATTTACATCAAGCACATGTAATACCAGTTACATCAAGTTACCACAATAAAAACTTTATCATTCAAGACTATCACCTCACCACCACAACCACCAGCACTGCTCCAGCACCATCACAACCTTACTCACTTTATCACCACTACTACCACTAATGCTTAACCACTACTCCACCACTCCTACCATTATCTCTACTACTACCACCACCACCACCACTGCTCCACCATCACCACTGCTCTGCTGCCTCTATCTCAACCACCATCATCACCACTAGCGCTCTACCACCATTATCACCACCACAACCATCACTTTGCGTCGCTGCCACCACTACCTCAATCACTCTATCACGACCACCACATAATAAAAATTATATTTTAGTGTTTAATATGCAATATGGAATAAAAATTATATTTTATTATAGAAATGGGAAGAATAGAATGAAATATCACTAAAAATATTAAAATACTCATAATTTTATATTGTTTTAATTTATTCAGTGAAAATATATGAAAAAAATTTAATTTCTAATGACTTAATTAACTTTTATTTTGTTCTTATAGTACATTAGGGGTGAGCATTTAGTTAATTTAATTAATTCGATTAATTTGGTTAATTCTTCCAATTTAGTTCGGTGAATAAATATTCAGTTAAAAGTTCGATTAAAAAAATTAAAATTTCAATCATCGGTTAAAAATTCGGTTAAAAATTAATAAAATATTTCAGTTAAATATTTTGATTAAGTAGTAATTAATAATTTTGGTTAATTTTTATTTCGGTTAAAGTTGGTTAATCATAAATTTCAGTTAAATTCAATCGGTTAGTTAAATTTTTATTTTCTTTAACTTCAGTTTGGTTAAGAATCAAAACTAATTTGGCCAAAATAGTTCGATTAAGTTCGGTTAAAAAATAAATTCGGTTAAGTAAAAGAAAATTGATTAATTTATTTCGGTTAAAAATTTTACTCAAATTGACCGAATAGGCCAAATGTCACCCCTAAATTACATAAATTTATACGAGATTTCCTTCTAAGAAATTTCCAATTTGATTTCCTCTAAAAAAAACTAAACTTACATAAATTAACGTAGGAGAGGTTTGTGTTGTGTCATAGCAATTTGGGTTAATTGGGTATCTAATATATCCTCAAGCCCATATCTAATTTCTTTTTCCAGTCCTTGTATAATGGTTGGGTCTTTGTAAGATATCCAATCACTACTTTAATCTTGATAGTGGCTCTAATTATTTAGCTCGCTCCAAGCCCATTTTGTTTTTTCTTCAATTTTTTAGGTTTCAATTCAACATATTGACAGCCGTTTTTCTAGAGTCAAAGCCCATATTGAATTTTGGTCAAAGGTAACTAAATTATTTTAACTCTTTGAGAAACATAGTCAAGGAAGCAAAACTCTGTCAAAGATAACTTTAAACTATTTTAATTCTTTGAGAAAGCACAATAAAATATAGCCTATTGATAATTTTATATCTCACCTAGTAATATATTTAAATTCAAATTCACCTCCCTCAATATTACCAAAAAAAAAAAAAAATTAATTCAAATTCACCTCCCTTGCAATATTTCACCAAAAAAAAAAAAAATCACTCTCCGGAAAAACATAAAAAAAAAAAAAAAATCACTCTCCGAAAAACATAGTGAAAAAAAGAAAACACGATTGAAAGAAATTCATGTCGTGCTA
This sequence comes from Jatropha curcas, assembly GCF_014843425.1. Next base: position 26,301 of record NW_023590736.1, read on the forward strand.
AAATAAATGTATGTGTTAACTTTATATTCGATGATGAACATCTATTGATTCTTGAATTAATTAGTATTGGTAATTTTTCCAATTAAGTTATATAAATATAAACAAAAAATACATATTTTTTCTTTTTCTCTTAAAATAAAATTTTTTTAAATCACAATCAAATAATAAAATCAAATATTTCAAAAAATAATTTAAAGATTCAAAAACTTAAATATTTTTAAATGCCTTATTATGATATATATTTATTTAAATAAAATAAATTTGAAAAAAAAATTAAAACTTAAAAATTTTGAAAAGGTTAATTATCTACATATATTTTTTAAAAAAAATATTTTTAATAAAAATGCAATTAAATCAAATAAAAATATGTATATTTATAATTGAAAATTTTTTAATGTTTTAATTCGTTGTGACTAAATTATTTTAGAATATTTTAAATGTCATTAGGGATATTACTTCAATCTCATTATTCTCTATTCATTCTCAAATTATTCTCACATTTATATATTATATAGATAAATAGATAGATGGTTATTAATTAATGAAAAATTATATTGCGGTCCTTGTAATTTATGAAATACAATTAGTTCGTCTCTGTCAATAAATTAAAATTTCTTATAATTTATTTATCTCAAACTACAAGGTCCTTCTAGCTAATTTTTGCACCTTTTCCGTTCAGTATCTTATGAAATGGTGAATTTTTCCCTTTTACTTTTGAGAATTTATTTTCAAGAACATATGAACAAACTATTTGTATTTTTCAAATCTTAAGACTGTAATATAATTTTTTTTAATATAATATTTTAGTATCTCATATTTTATCCCTGTGTTTTCTTGTTAACTTAACTAAAAATATGCAAAAATTAAATAAAAAGATCTAATAGTGCAATAAAACCAAAATATTAAGAAAAATTGATATATTTAAAAAAAAAAAAAAACAAACTAGTTATATATGGCAAATCACAAAATCGTACAGTAATTTTCCTTTAATTAATTAATTAATTAATTAATTAAATGATTGATTGTATGGAGCCGAAGAGCAAACAAATGGTAGAAGTGTGGGCTTTTGCAGTTGACTTAAATTTCACAACCCAACAAAAGATCACAAATAGATCGCCTCGAGAATCGAGATTTGGAAATCCCTCCGCCAAAACATTTCGCTCCGTTGAGCGCCAAAACACTGTCATTTTACTAAAATCTCCCTGCTTTATTTTCACAATAACAAAAGAAGCCACCACCCGTTCTGAAATTACCAAAACGCCCTTACGTCTATTGATCTATCCCTTAACGTTTATTGTGTTGACTTAAAATAATCACGGCTTTGAATTTTCTACTAATCCTTTATTAGTTTTTTTTTTTTCTAATGGAAAATCCTTAATTAGTTAATTATTTATAGTATTAGGGCATGTTTAGTTTAGCTATTGATATAAATGCTCGCTGATAGCAGTTATAAATGGCGGGTTGCTGTTACAAAGGATATAACTGTTTTCTTACTTTATGATGTATAATGTATATATTTTTTATTTTAAAGTAAATATAATTATCCTAATGTATTATAATAAAAATAATAATTATTTTTTAATATTATTTAATAAAAATCATTATTTTCAAATAAAAAATAATCATAAAATATTAATTTTAAAATCTTATTAATAATTCTTTTTAAGGTAAAAATATTATTTTATTTAATGTATTATATAAATTAAAAATATTTATTATTTTTTAAAAAATAATTTTATTAATAATTATTTTTATGAGATTAATGAAGTTTTATTTAATAATTATTTTTTATGATAATTTTATTAATAATTATTTTTATGAGATTAATGAAGTACAAAATATAAATAAGCTAGCAACGATACGGGAAAAAATTTCAAAACGTAATTAATAAAATTATCAACTGATTGAAATTTCTATTAGCTTACCAAATAATTATACTATTTAACAACAATATTACTTGATTATTGGATATAAATCACTTGTCAGTTGCATACTGCATGAATCACTTGAACCAAATTTAAGAAAAACATGCATAAACTATGAGTTGTATGTTAGTTGTCAATTTATATCTTTAATTAAGAAGGCAAGAAAATAAAAGAAAAAATAGAAAGAAAAGAAAAAATTTATAGTTTTTTCTATTTTCTTTGAAAATAAAGAGAATTAATTTTTTCTTCAATTAATTTCTTTTCTCCTACAATTTTTTCCTTCTAAATATAGTCTTTTCATTGTAGTGCAATTAAAATATACAATTTTACAATGGTTTTAAAATTGAGGTAAAATTATATATATATTTTTTTTAAATTAGCAAATTTTCCTTAAGTTCAAAGTGGAAAATTTGTTTCGTTAAAATTTGGAAAATGAGATTATAATGATAAAAGAAAACTAGTTTACTATGTCTCTTACCACTATAAAAGAACATAAAATCTCATAAAAAATAAAATTTTTTCTTTTATTTTAACAATTTAGTTATAGATATATATAAAAGAAAAAATAATTAAAAAATATTTACCATGCTTTATCAAAATTTCAAAATTATTGGATAAAAATATTTTTTTATTTCTATCTCACATATGTATTCTTTAAAAAAAAGACTAAAAAACATTTTGATTTAAACTTTTCCGATAGCGTGCAATTTTTTTTTCAAGTCACCTCCAATTAAAATGCAAAACCTTATAAAAAATAATTTTTATTTTACTTTTTTCCTCCAAGCTTTGAACTGCAAAAACAAAAGAAGCAGCTCAGCTAAATACACTAGGCATGGCCGGGTCAATGAACCGCTGGTTCCGGTTTATTGAACCGCCAATTCGAAATGTTTAAAATTTTAAACCGAACTGATCTTTGAACTTCTGATTCCGGTCCGACTCTAGTTTCAGCATTGTTCCGATGAATCGACGGTTCCAATTTACGGTTCTGGTATTACACAAATTTTTTTAAAAAATTAATAAAATTTTAATTTCAAATTCAGAAATAAATAATAATTTTAAAATGTTTAGATTTTATTAACTAAATAAATTATTATAAAATTTTAAAAGAAAAACTTCTATTAACTTAGAACTATTAAAATTTTAAAAAGAAATTTAAAAGAAAAACTTCTATTAACTTAGAACTATTATTACATTAAATTTACAAATTTTGCTAATTCACTAATATAGAAAATTATAATTTTTTTATTTCGGGCTTGAATTAAATAAAAATTGAAAATTTTTAATTTTTAATTGCCTATGTATCCTCTTGAAAATTAGAGGAAATCAAAGACCACGTAGTTCTTTTTTTTTATTACAATGGAAAATAACCTCCCAATTATTACAATTAATTTTAGTCATAGTCATCGGTGCCACTAGTCCCCGATAATGAGCCGGAATCATCATCATCGCTTGAATTTTATTGATCTTGAGTTGTCAACGCCGCTCTAGTCTAATCGTCAACGCATTCTTGCATTTCTACATTATTTGGTGATAATCTTAACCGTGTTGAATCTAAAATTTATTCACCTGCACTAAAAGCTTGTTCCACTGCAACAATAGAAATTGGACAAGTAATAATATCTTTTGCAATTGAAGCTAAGACTGGAAAGCAATTTGCATGCCTTTTCTACAATCCACTTTTGCAATTGAAGCTAAGACTGGAAAGCAATTTGCATGCCTTTTCTACAATCCAAAATGTCAAATTTTGTTGGGTCTTCATCCGCATCATCACCTAAAAATTCAAAATTGTGCTAATATATGTCTCAATTTCTATGTATGAATGTGGAATTTCCCTTGGTTTTTTTGAAACATTTTGCATGAAAGTAAATTTTGTGAATAAAATTTAATGGATTATGTAGTTTGTAAATGTGATACTTGAGGAATGGGAGATACTAATTTAGAATACTCATCATATAATTGACGAACATACCTTAAAACATTATTAGTAAAAGAAAAACAATCTACTTCAATATTAAAAGATCCATAATAAAAACGAAAAAATTTTTGTAATGCAACTAACTTAAATCTAGGACAAATAAAAAATGTAAATAAATTTAAATTAGGAATTTCAGTATAATATTTTAACCATTTAAATAAATTTAAATTAGGAATTTCAGTATAATATTTTAACCATTTAGTTTTTATCATGAATATATATTTTTGTAAATCATCATCTTTTTTATTTTCAATTATGGCACTACTTATTGCCAAACAATGAAATGGAAATAAATGGAAAGTAAAATAATAAACACCATTAAAAATTCTTGCACAATTTTCAAAACCTTGCAAAATATCTAATATTTTTTTACAAATAGTCGAATTGGTTAGATAAATGTGAAAATGTGATGCATGCAATTGCATAGATGAAGAAAGAATATCTTTATATTCATAAGACTCATTTAAAATTTTATAAGTTGAATTCCACCCCGTAGAAAATATCTCTTGAAAATTTTTTATATTTATTTCTCATAGAGTGACAAAAATTTTTAATTTTTTTCTAACATATCTATGTGTCCATAAATTCATTTAAAACATTTTTTATTGGATGTAAAAATACATTTAATGTTATTAATGAATCTTGAACACATAAATTTTAAATATGACATGCACGTCTAGTGTGAAAAAATTATCCACCAAATTTGGGTTGACAAAGAATTTTTAATTCAGTTATTGATGCCGTATTTGCACTAACATTGTCAAAACCAATTGTAAAAATTTTTTAGTCAAACCATACTCTTCTAAAATAATATTTAACATGGTAAAGATATTATGGACAGTGTGAGAGTCACAAAAACTCTAAGTGCAATAATTCTTTTTTGAATTTTTCATTCATTGTCAATCCAATGGGAAGTAACACCCATATAAGAATGAGTAAGTAACACCCATATAAGAATGAGTTTGCCATGCATCACACCAAATATCACAACAAATAGCAATTTTATCATCAAAATTTGTAAATACATTTTTAAAAAAATTTTTTTCTTTCAAGTAAATAGATAAGATAGTCATTTTAAGTGTATTCATAGGTATCTTTTTTGCTAAAGGATTTAATATTTTTTTACAATGGTTATTAAATCCAATTTTTTCACTAAATGAAAAAGATAATCGTTCCATATAAAAAATTTTAGTCATTTCAATTTTATTAGTTTTATCACTATATTTATATAGAGGAGTGTGAGAATCACCATACGTTGATGACGATAATTGAGTTTGAGTTAGATCCATCCCTATCTCACTAGGATGATGTGATTTTAAATGCCTATTGAGAGTGTCATAACCTCCTCCAAGCTTAAATGCATATTCTTTTTTGCCATAATTACATCAAACCGCATTGATTTTCCTTTTATCTTAAACAATTTTGCAAAGTACTTCTTGAAAATATCTGATTTTAGTGGTTTATTGATTGAAATATTAAAAGATGTTGCTTTTTGTGGTGGATGATGATGAATATAATATTCATAAACTAGAGTATGATATTGAACTTCATCATTAAATTGTGGTGAAAAATCAATCAATGGATCGTTTGACTCAATTTTTTCCACGCTTTGAGCAACTCGCTTTCCTTTGGAGCTTTGTGAATTGTGTGCCATGTTTTAAAATGGAGTTATGGAAAAAAAAATGGATAAATGGAATATGAAATTAATGGAATGAGTTGGAAATTATTATTTCCAAATACTAAGAAAATTAAAAAAAAAAAATCAAATGAAGTAAATTTATGAATGGAAAAATTGGGATTAGAAGGAATTTAGAATTGGATGTATAAAATAAAAATAAACAATAGATAATTCTAATATTAAGGAAAATAAAGCAATAGAAAACATAATGAATTATGGAAATTTGAGAGAATTTTGATTGAAAATAAGAGGAGAGTTATGATATAATTGGTTGTGAAAAAAAAACATCAACTCATCATATTTATACATATTTTTCATTTATTAGTTTTCCAAATTGTCCTTTATAACAGAAAAATAACAACTATATTTTTGGATAATTTAGTAGGATATTTAGTAAATCATAATAAATAAATAAATAATTTGATTAAAAATGAAAGAAAATTTTATTTACCCAAAAATAAAAAAGATTAAAGGTCACCTATCAACTAGCCGTTTTGCACCATTTTGTTTTTGTTACACAAAATGGAAGTTATTTTTTTTTTTATACAGATCAACTTATTCATGTAACCATTTTTTTTATTAACACAATTTAAGTGAAATCATGTTTTTATTAGTTTTCCAAATTGTCCTTTATAACAGAAAAATAACAACTATATTTTTGGATAATTTAGTAAATCATAATAAATAAATAAATAATTGATTAAAAATGAAGAAAATTTATTTACCAAAAATAAAAAAGATTAAAGTCACCTATCAACTAGCCGTTTGCACCATTTGTTTTTGTACACATGGAAGTTTTTTTTTTTATACAGATCAACTATTCATGTACCATTTTTTTATACAAATTAAGTGAAATCATGTGTACTTTTTTTTTTCACCATTTTTTATAATTTATGTACCATTGTGTATTTCTCTTCACCATAAATCAAATCACGTGATATAAATTTTTTAATGAAAAATTTTAAGCTACAAATAATTTTATTTGTCCATTTGGTTCGAATCAGACCGAAATCGCCGGTTTCGACTGATTCAGGTTCATTTTTTAACATTAACATGAACCTTAATCGGCCCTTGAACCGTCGGTTCTCATTTAAAATTTTGAACCGCTAGTTTTGGTCTGATTTCGATTCGTCTACAGTATAGTTCGGTTCCATTTCAGTTGTGGTTCGATTCCAATTAGAATCGAACTGGCAGCCATCCTAAAATACACAGCGGTTGGACCTACTTAAAGCCCAGTAGATGGACCAGTTCTCTTCTCGCTCTCTGCAACTTGCAGCCCAAAATGGCTCTTAAATATTGATGTACGTATCCAAATACAGTTTCACCGCCGTATCCCGTATGCCAATTTCGTAGGGGTAAATCGGTAAATTCAGAAATATTGCCCGATCGATAAATACATATACCAACAAGAAAAGTGAAAGTAAAGAATAAAGAAAAATAACAGGAAGGTTTCGTCTTTCAGACCAAGGACGACACAGCCCAATATAACACGAGCGAGCGAAACACAAAGATTTAGCAAAAGAGATATATAAAAGAACGAGAATATATATAAATATATATAACAGAGAGATTTCCCTCTTAAGCTGTTTGTTTTCTCGTTCTCTATCGATCTGTATTCTACAAAAACCTTTGTTTTTCGAATTCGCAGCTCTCTGGTTGGTTTCTTCTTCGCCGATCTGTAATTTCAGCTCAATAATTTTCCTGGTAATTTTCTCTCACTTTCTCTCTATCTGGCTATTTCTCATTTATCTTCCTCTTTCGGATAGAAACCCTAGGGTTTCAAGCTTATCCAATTGGCTTTCTGGGCTTCTTTTGTTGTTTAATTTTTACGTTTGTTTGTTCGTTTTAATGAAACCCTACATTGGTTTTTCTGTTGATTTCTGCTTCCATTTCTTGGATTATGGAAGTTAGGGTTTTGAATTGGAGCGAAAGATAAAGAAAGTGGAAGCGAACTTCGCAGTATGAGCATCGATAGCCCCGGAAGAGGGGAGAACTAGGGTTTCGAGTAATTTCGTTCGAGGGAGGGATTTCCATGGGCGATGGAGGTGTCGCATGCATGCCTTTGCAGCATAACAGTATCATGGAGAGGTTTCCAATTCAGGAGAATACGACAACACTTTGCAGCGGAGGCAAAACTGGCAACACTACCAACACCACAACCACCACAACCAATACTACTACTAGTACTACTAACAACAGCAGCAATAATAACAACAGCAATGGCAACAGTATTACCAATGGCGGCAACAGTACTACGAATGGCTTCAACAAAAAACCCAAAAAAGTACTGAAGAAGGTAATTAAGGTCAAAAAGATCATTACAGTGAAGAAAGCAGTGGCAGAGAAGCGTGAATTGGGATCAGAAAGGGCTGCAAAGATTATTAAAGAGAAGGAGGTAAAGACTAGCAAAGAGGAGGTAAAGACTGCTGGCAAGGAAGCTGACAGCAGCTTAAATTCTATTGATAATAAAGTACAGAGTAACAAAGAAGAAGTCGAAGAGGGTGAATTGGGGACTTTGAAGTGGCCACCAAAAGCAGAAGTTGAAAATGGAGAGTTTGTTCCACCAGAGAAGGGAAGGAAAAATGAAATTGAGAAGGCAGAGATTTTTGGCGATAAATGGAGGAAAGGGGATGGAGAAAAGGGAGAGGTTGGTTTGGTTTCAGGTAAGTGGCGCAAACAAGGGGAGTTTGTCAGAGATGAAATTGAGAAAGGAGAGTTCGTTCCCGATAGATGGCATAATAAGGACGATTACAGTTACATTAAATCCCGTGGTAGGTATGACACAAGTAGAGAGCGTACCCCACCTTCTCTGAAGTATTCCAGTGAAGATATCTACAGAAGGAAGGAGTTCGGTAGGAGTGGTAATATTCAGTACAGTAAAAGTTCTTCTAGGTGGGAAAGTGGCTTGGATAGAAATCTAAGGATCAGTTCCAAGATAGTGGATGAAGAAGGCTCTTATAAGAGTGAATGCTGCAACGGTAAGAATCATGTAAGGGAGTACATTTCTGGTAACAGGTTGAAGCGATATGGCACCGAGTTTGAAAGCAATGAACGCAAACATTATGGGGATTATGGAGATTATGCATGCTCAAAAAGCAGAAGACTTTCTGAGGATAGTACTCGCTCTGCTCACTCGGAGCACTATTCACGTCACTCGATGGAAAGGTTTTATAGAAACTCTTCTTCTTCTTCTTCTTCTTCTTTGAGGATATCTTCATCAGACAAATACATCTCCAGGCATCATGAACCAAGTTTGTCTTCCAAGGTAGTTTATGATAGGCATGGACGCAGTCCAGGTCATTCTGAGCGGTCCCCACGTGACAGAGTCCGGTACTATGATATTAGGGATAGGAGTCCACTCCGTAGGGAGAGGTCTCCATATGGTCGAGAAAGATCCCCCTATAGGCGTGACAGATCCCCTTATGGACGTGAGAAATCTCCATATGGACGCGATAAGTCTCCATATGGACGTGATAAATCTCCATATGGACGTGATAAATCCCCATATGAACGGAGTCGTTATCATGAGTACAAAAGAAGTCCTGCTCATTCAGAGCGCTCCTCACTGGACAGATATCATGATCGTAGGGATCGGACTCCAAACTTCCTGGACCGCTCCCCACTTGATCGGGGAAGGCTCAATAATCATCGAGAAGCAAGCCGAAAAGGTGGAGTAAGTGAGAAGCGGAACTCTCAGAGTGTAAATAAAGGTCAGGAGGATAAGCTGGGCCAGAGGGACTCTAGTGCAAGAGATTCCCAGTTCATTGCTAAAGAATCTCAAGATAGGAATGGAGTTAATGATATTAATGAATTGGAAGAGAAAAACACCAATACTGTGTCTCACAAAGAAGAGCAGTCTCAGAGTCCAGTCATTAATAACAAAGCATCTCCTTGTGCTGATGTACCCCCACCTGAAGAGCTACAATCTATGGAGGAAGATATGGATATATGTGATACGCCACCTCATGTCCCCCTGGTGGCTGATTCCTCAGCGGGGAAATGGATTTACCTTGACTATTTTGGTCTGGAATGTGGGCCTTCAAAGTTGTGTGACCTTAAGGCACTTGTTGCTGAGGGAGTTCTTGTATCAGATCATTTGATCAAGCACTTGGATGGCGACAGGTGGGTGACCATTGAAAATGCAGTTTCACCATTGGTGACTGCAAATTTCGCATCTGTTGTGTCAGACAGTATAACTCAGTTAGTGAGTCCACCAGAGGCAACTGGTAATCTATTGGCAGATACTGTAGATACAGTGCAATATGGGAGTCAGAGTGGTGAGGAAGGGCGAATGGCTTTGTCACAGCCCCTGGCAAGCCTTAATGACATTGTTGCTGCATCAGAACATTTGGAAGATCTGCACATTGATGAAAGGGTTGGAGCTCTGCTAGAGGGTTTTACTGTTGTTCCTGGAAGAGAACTAGATACTATTCGAGGTATATTGATCTCTAAATTTTCTTTTTTCTTTTTTCTCCTTCCATCAAATGATGTTCTGGATGATTGTTGATATAATTGGGCATATATATATTTTTTATGGGGATGATTTCTAATATTTTCCGTCTCTGTTTTTGAACTTTTTATATTTTCTTACAGAAGTTTTACAAATGACATTTGAGCATGTGCAATGGGAGAGATTCGGTGATTCAGAAGGTAAATTACATACATATATTTTTTACATTCTCGAATGTAATTTCTTTATCTATTTTTCTTGGATTAACTTGGGGCGTTTCAATTCTTAGTTAGAAGTTCCTGTTTTTTTTTTTAGGAATTTGTATATGCAAAACAATTGCTTTTTTTGGTTATTTTGGAGACTCATAATTAAGTAATTTTAGAATCAGTTTTTAGTCCTCAGGTCGTACCAAGTTGGAGTTCTAATGTTCTATCTGTTGTGCCATTTTGGCATTAGTGAGATTTTTTATAGATTTTCTGAATGGGACTACCAGTGTTATGTCAATCCTGTAACTGATGCAGGGAATTTATTAAATTTCATGCCCATAGGAATTGTTGGTTTGAAATTTTTTTGTACTACATGAAAATTTCACGTTATGTAAAGATTTTTGTATGATAATAGGTGTAATTTGAGGATGTTTGGCTGCTCTGGCCTTGTTATGGAGTTATCAGTTTCTCTGATCTTCATCATCTTTCGGCAGTTTACTATTTATTAGAATATAAAAATGTTGCAAAGTTAGCGGAAGTTCAAAGTGAGGTCAATGCAGGTGGTCTGCACTATGCAATGAAATAAGAAAGTTTAATTTAACAGGGTTTCATGATTTCTGGTGTTAGATATACTAAAGCCAATTGAAGTTGGAGTCCTTTTAACTACATAAAAACTAACATTAAATATAGCATATCCTGCAGCACAAGATGTTAATTTCATGATTATTGATGTTCAGGTTTCACTTGGAATCAAGCTTCCGATGCAGAACAGCATGGACTGGATAATGAGGAATTATCAAGAGGCTCAGATGCTAAACCCAAAGAAGCTGTTGAAGTGAGGTTAGGTGCAATCTCTGACAGGGATCAAGGCTCTGGGTGTTTTGTTGACTCTGCTGACTGGTTTTCTGGCCGATGGTCGTGCAAAGGTGGAGACTGGAAGAGGAATGATGAGACTGTCCAGGACAGACCTTCTAGAAGGAAACTTGTTCTCAATGATGGCTTTCCGTTATGCCAAATGCCAAAATCAGGGTCAGAGGACCCTCGGTGGCATAGAAAAGATGATTTGTATTATCCTTCTCAAAGCAGAAGGCTTGACCTGCCTCCTTGGGCTTTCTCTTGCACTGATGAGAGGAATGAATGTGGTGGTGTCAATAGAACAACTGTTGCTAAGCCTTCTACAGTTAGGGGGGTGAAAGGTACAATGCTACCAGTGGTCAGGATAAATGCATGTGTTGTTAAGGACCATGGTTCATTGGTTTCAGAATCTCGCACAAAAGCTCGAGGAAAGGAAAGATATACTTCCAGGCTTCGTGTATACTCTGGAGCTAATGATTTGAAGAGATTGACACCTGAAGGTAATTTTCAATTCAAAACTGATCAAGACTCTCTTGGATCTTGGAAATCCATTTCATCCATTAACACTCCCAAAGACCGGCTTTGCACGGCGGATGACTTACGCTTGCATTTGGGTGAGTGGTACTACCTTGATGGTTCTGGGCATGAACAAGGGCCGTTATCATTTTCAGAGCTTCAGCTCCTGGCAGATCAAGGCTCCATCCAAAAATGTAGCAGTGCTTTTAGAAAATTTGATAGAGTGTGGGTTCCAGTAACCACTGCTGCAGAGCATTCTGAAGCCAATATCAAAATTCAACCAGAGAATGTTGCAGCATCTGGTGATTCTTCAGCAACTCTTTCAACATTGCAGATTGCTGCCAATAATGACAGTAAAACAAATTCCATTTCATTTCATAACCTGCATCCTCAGTTCATTGGTTATACCCGTGGGAAGCTACATGAATTGGTAATGAAATCTTACAAGAGCCGGGAGTTTGCTGCTGCCATAAATGAGGTTCTGGATCCATGGATCAATGCTAAACAGCCCAAGAAGGAGGTTGATAACCACATGTACCGAAAATCAGGTATGTTTAAGTCCCTTAAAAGAAGATTAATGTCTTTCCAAATTTTCCAAAGAGCAACAGTAATTTTGTAAATGAAGTGTTAAAAGATCTTCCTCTAAGTGTAATCTCTAATAGGTGCTCTGCCCATGAACATAGCAGTTGTCATTATTTAGATAAACTGTTTCTATGTGAAGTTCACTTGGTCCTACCCTTCTGTTGTTTCTCGCTTCTCTTTCGCATGCATGAACATTCATTCTTTCTGGACGACAGTTAAGTGCTGAAACTAATCCAGTGTAGAATGTGGACTAATAAAGTATGTATCCCAATTAGATGGTGTGAATTTCGCAAGTTCTAGGTTTTCTATTGTGTCTTGTCTGCTTGTGGCATATTCAACCTGATAATTAAGTTAATTTTTTCTTTAATAGCATCAGGGCATATACTATTGTTGTACTGTTTTTGCATTTAATCAATACCCTTGTTTTTTGAGTATGTCATTGGCAATCATATATTTGCTTATTGACTTGGTCTTTCCTCTTTTTATCTTCATTTTTGTGTCTTCATGTTTGTTTCTAGCACTTGGTATTAAGCCTCTTTTGGGGGACTGTGGTTAATTGCAGAACTTGACCCACGTGCTGGCAAAAGAGCACGGCTACAGGTTGATGGAAGTGATGATGACTATGACACGGTTGAAGAACTACAAACCATTCAAAAGGATGAAACCGCTTTTGAAGAATTGTGTGGCGATGCTACTTTTCACAAAGAGAATGGTTCATGCTCAGGGACTGAATTGGGGACCTGGGGTTTACTGGATGGTCTTATGCTGGCACGAGTCTTTCATTTTCTGAAATCTGACATGAAATCCCTTGCCTTTGCTTCTTTAACTTGTAAGCACTGGAGGGCTGCTGTGAGCTTTTACAAGGATATTTCGAGACATGTTGATCTCTCGCATTTGGGTCCTAACTGTACCGACTCTATAATTTGGAATATAATGGTAAGTTGTGTTATATGTTTGTCTGTGCAAGCCATTGTCAGGTTTTCAATCTCTTCCCTTGTTAACATAGCTATTTGCTTGCAGAATGGTTATAACAAAGAAAGGATAAATTCATTGGTGCTGGTGGGTTGCACAAATGTTACTTTGGGCTTGCTTGAAGATATTATTCGCTCTTTCCCTTGTTTATCTTCTATAGACATTAGAGGTTGCAGCCAGTTGAAGGAGTTGCCCCCAAAATTTCCTGATCTGAGATGGATCAAGACTCGTAGTTCACGTGGTACTGAGGAGTCATATTCTAAAATACGGAGTCTTAAACAGATCAGTGAGAAAACTCCTACATTTTCTAGAACCAAAGGTCTGGTTGGTGATACGGATGACTTTGGTGAACTGAAGGAGTACTTTGACAGTGTGAATAAGAGGGACTCTGCAAATCAATTATTCCGGCGTAGTTTGTATAAACGCTCAAAATTGTTTGATGCTAGAAGGTCATCATCTATTGTATCTAGGGATGCCCGTATGAGGCGATGGGCCATCAAGAAATCTGAAAGTGGCTATAGGAGGATGGAGGGGTTTATTGCTTCAGGTTTGAAGGACATCATGAAGGAGAATACATTTGATTTTTTTGTTCCCAAGGTATGGCTAATGATTTGTTTTCATGGAGATGTCTTGTGCTACATTTTTGCTTTGAGTTCTCATTCCCTTCTCTCTTCCTTAATCAGGTGGCAGAAATTGAAGATAGGATGCAAAATGGTTATTATGTTGGACATGGCTTAAGGTCTGTTAAGGATGATATCAGCCGAATGTGCAGGGATGCAATCAAGTAAGTTATATATGTATATTCCTGTAAAAGCCCAAACTTCCACTTCCCCTCATATAATGCATAAAATTTGGTGGCATCATATTTGTTCTTGTAGCAGCATTTCTGTCGGGCTGATGATTAAGATAATCCAAACCTTTGCATAAATTATGACAAAAGCTCCGAAATTTTCATTTGTACCTCTGTATATAATGTATTCATGGTAACATTCTCCACCTTCTCTCTAGGAATTGCCACGGGGTTGGTAAAGCCCACCCCATTTTCTCGCCACTCGTATATTCTTCTTCGTCCTAGTTTGACTTTCACACATATTTAGGGAATACAGTTAATATGTTTAAACTATAATTTTTGCTTTGTTTTTTTTTTTATTTCCTAAAATACCCTTATATTAATTATTAAATGGTCCATATTATTTTATTATAATTAAATGACTCATACTAAAGTATTCTTGAAACCAATCAAATTTAATTTTTTAATGAAAAAATCAAGGCCATCAAAGTTATAAAATTGGCTAATATGGGTGACAATGATGACTTTTTTAATAGAAATGTACATTATATAGGGGTAGAATAAGAAACTTAAATAAAAATCATTTTCTAGAAGGGGAAATAGGACTATAATTTGAGACAAATGAAAAATGGAAGTAGAACTAGAATTATGGAATGGAGGGAGTTATATATTATACATATGTAGTAAATATTAATAAAAAATATATTCTTGTTCAGTGTAAGTAATGACCATATCCTTCTCACTATGAAGCACATAACTACAGGTAAGAAAAAAAAATAAAAAACTTGAATGACACTCATTAATTTTACTATTAAAATTGGAACATTTGGGAATTGAATAAGCTATCATTCTATACAATCTTTTCATTTTCTTGTTTAAAACTGTCTCAAATTCAATGTCATTTTAATGATAGAAATAATATTTTATTTCGTTAAGCAATAAAATGAATATTTAATCTATTTGACTGGAGTTAAGGTACAAGCTGATAAAAGCGAAAGGTGGCCTAAAATTGACAATTCATGTAAGGTATGATTAAGATGGAATGGGGAAAAAAACTGCTATCATCTTTTTTTTTTTTTTTTTTTTTCATTTTCTTGTTTAAAACTGTCTCAAATTCAAATGTCATTTTAAATGATAGAAATAATATTTATTTCGTTAAGCAATAAAATGAAATATTTAATCTATTTGACTTGGAGTTAAGGTACAAGCTGATTAAAAGCGAAAAGGTGGCCTAAAATTGACAATTCATGTAAGTTTTATGTTAAGATGGAATGGGGAAAAAACTGCTATCAATTCTTTTTTTTTTTTTTTTTTTTTTTTTCATTTAATATGTTATTATCGTGGCTCATTATTATAATTTCTGAGTATTTTTTTTTTTTTTTTTTTTTTTTCATAATATGTTATTATGTGCTCATTATTATAATTTCTGAGTATTTTTGACTTCACTTTATTTATTAGTTCTATACATCATTGGATGCAGAGCCAAGAATCGGGGTGCTGGAGATATGGATCATATCATTACATTATTTCTCAAACTTGCCTCACGTTTGGAAGATATTCCTAAGTTTTCTTATGAAAGAGATGAACTAATGAAGTCATGGAAAGATGATTTGTCTGCTGGGCTAGGCTATACTCCCATGAAATATAAGAAGAAGTTAGTCTTGGAAAAGAAGAACAATAATAGGAGTAATGGTGGTTTTGATTATGGAGATTACGCATCTGATCGTGAAATCAGAAGGCGGTTATCCAAATTGAACAGAAAATCCATGGACTCTGGAAGTGAAACTTCAGATGAATTCAACAAGTCTTCTGACAGTGACAGTGAAAGTACTGCTTCGGATACAGAAAGTGACTTGGATTTTTGCTCAGAAACTCGACTTGGGGAATCCAGAGGGGATGGATTCTTTATGGAAGATGAGGGTTTAGATTCCATGACAGATGAGCGTGAATGGGGTGCGCGCATGACAAAAGCCAGTCTAGTTCCTCCAGTCACTAGGAAATATGAAGTTATAGATAAATATGTTATTGTAGCAGATGAGGAGGATGTTGAACGGAAGATGTCTGTTGCTTTGCCAGATGATTATTCTGAGAAGCTTGATGCACAGAAAAATGGCACTGAGGAATTGGATATGGAGCTTCCTGAGGTGAAGGACTTCAAACCTAGAAAACAGCTTGGAGATGAAGTTATAGAGCAAGAAGTTTACGGAATTGATCCCTATACCCATAATCTTTTACTTGATTCAATGCCTGAAGAATTGGATTGGTCTTTATTGGAGAAACATTTGTTTATTGAAGATATGCTCCTTCGTACTTTGAATAAGCAAGTTAGGCATTTCACTGGCACTGGGAACACTCCAATGATGTATCCTTTGCAGCCCGTTATTGAAGAAATTCAAAAAGCTTCTGAAGAGGACTGTGATGCGCGGACGATGAAAATGTGTCGGAGCATCCTTACGGCCATAGATAGTCGTCCTGATGATAACTATGTTGCTTATAGGAAGGTATTAAGCATCATTCATATGTTGCTCGGGCCTATTTAATACTTTACTTGTTCCTTAATTCACCATGTTGATTCTCTTCCCTTCTCTCTCTTTTGTTTTCAGGGGCTTGGTGTTGTTTGCAACAAAGATGGTGGTTTTGGAGAAGATGATTTTGTTGTAGAGTTTCTGGGAGAGGTAAGGGTGCTAAGTAGTTATGAAACTACTTTTGAGAAGAATTTAACTCTTCTGCAGTATTTGGATTTTTTTTTGGATTCTTAAAATTCTATCTGCCTATCTTCTTCTGATAATTAGATATTGAAATATATGTGTTTGAAATGCATATCACTCCCAGTTCAAACCCCACTTAAAACATAAAAAGAAATAGGAAAATATACATCGAGCACAAAATTTGAATGAGTGCATTCTCAGGTGGTCTATATTATCTTCACAATTTTTTGGAGAAACATGTAATTGGTGCAGTGAAATGGACTCGCTGATGCTTGATCCTGCAACATTGAGTAAAGAGGACTCGCTGATGCTTGATCCTGCAACATTGAGTAAAGAGGCATAGTGATATTTCCACATGAGACATTGGTCAGAAGTAGGTTTAATTTTGAATTCTTAAATGTTGGTAGAGAATTTTCGACTTAAATGTATAACACTTGGTTTTAGTATTGAAATGGGCAACTGTTAGTTGTTGTCTAAGTGCTTGATCCTGCAACATTGAGTAAAGAGGCATAGTGATATTTCCACATGAGACATTGGTCAGAAGTAGGTTTAATTTTGAATTCTTAAATGTTGGTAGAGAATTTTCGACTTAAATGTATAACACTTGGTTTTAGTATTGAAATGGGCAACTGTTAGTTGTTGTCTAAGGCAAACATGGGTTTTGTATTTTGTAAGAAAGTGATCATATCCATCTATGAAGTTAGATAAAATTTTATGTGATTCTGTAAACAAAATAGAAATTCCATTGCTAGATCGTCGATCCATATAATTGAATGACCATACTTTGTTTAATTTATGCGTTCATGTATGTTGCTTGGTTTCTTGCTTTAGAATTGTGATTTATAATGCTGAAAATTTCTTATTTTTCTCTTCCTCAATAACTTGCACAGGTTTACCCTGCATGGAAGTGGTTTGAGAAGCAAGATGGCATCCGATCTTTACAAAAAGATAACAAAGATCCTGCCCCAGAATTTTATAACATTTATCTTGAGAGGCCAAAGGTGTTCTTCATTCTAAAATAAACAGCTATTGTTTTTCTTTTCATAATTTGTTTCTTCATGTTTTGACCTTATCTGTTATTGTCCTTTGGCAGGGTGATGCTGATGGCTACGATTTAGTAGTTGTTGATGCCATGCATAAGGCAAACTATGCAAGCAGAATTTGTCACTCATGCAGACCAAATTGTGAGGCAAAGTGAGTTGTCCCCTTTATACTTGCTTTTCTACTGCATGTGAAACAATTTGTGAAGCTGCATATTAAAGTTCTGTAAGCATTGTAGTCTGAAAGACTTTGCTAATCAATACTGCTTACCTGTCTCTTCTTTTCACTTGCAAAAGAAGCATGTAACTATATAAAAATTGGAAATAATAAAGCAATATAATTTGGACGGCATTATGTCACTGGAGTTCAATAATTCTGTCAGCTTTACTGCTGAAGTCATGTAACCAATGGCCAAATGTCAGTATTTATGGATGAGCGAATGAATGAAGGCCACTTGCTGGTCTTAGAACTAGTTCCCTGTTCAAATGGAATTATTACCATATATATAGAAGTCTGTCCTTTTATTCTTGTTCTTTTCTTTTGTCACAATTCCATTACTTTGAAATAAATTTTTTTTTTTTAAAATTATCATTTTTGAAGTAAGAATGGGATCTGTTTCTACATATTTGTTGGTGGTGGATCTGTTTCTACAAATATGTAGAATATTTGGTTGAATGATATATTTTCTTAATGAACTTTTCGCCAAATCCAATGACAATTAATGGGAAGAAAATGTCTCCAGCTGATGATCTTGCATTAGAAATTTTTGTTTAGTATTTGCAAGGCTTTGGTCTCAGGTTTTTATTCTCAATTTTTTGCAGAGTTACTGCTGTAGCAGGTCACTACCAGATTGGAATCTATACTGTCCGAGACATCCAACATGGCGAGGAGATCACATTTGATTATAATTCTGTGACAGAGGTGCATATATTTGCCTTTCAGTTTTGTTTACACGCATACATACATAGTTGTGTTTCCTTGGACAATTGATGACTGCTCTTCATATTGCAGAGTAAGGAAGAATATGAAGCGTCTGTTTGTTTGTGTGGTAGCCAAGTTTGCCGGGGCAGCTATTTAAATCTGACAGGTGAAGGGGCTTTCCAGAAGGTACAGAGTGCAAAAGAGTGTGTGTGCGCGTGTGTGTATATATTTGATGGAGTTTAATATTTTTATGTGAAGATTATAGCCGAGTTGAATTTTGATAGTACTTCCCACCCTAATTTCCCAAGTGATCTTGTTTTCAGTTAACTGAATATTACTGTTCATCAGGTGCTGAAGGAGTGGCATGCCATGTTGGATAGACATCAGTTAATGCTTGAAGCCTGTGAATTAAATTCTGTATCTGAAGAGGATTACCTTGACTTGGGGAGGGCTGGTTTAGGAAGTTGTCTGCTTGGTGGTTTGCCAGATTGGGTTGTTGCATATTCTGCTCGTCTTGTGAGTCTTTTTCAAGTTTATACTAATCTTTTGAAAAAATTTTTTGAGATCTTTTCTGTTTCATTTTCCTGACACATTCTTTTTTTTATGAAGGTGAGGTTCATAAATCTGGAGAGGACAAAGCTTCCTGCGGAAATTCTAAGGCATAATTTAGAAGAAAAGAGGAAATATTTTTCGGAAATATGTCTTGAGGTTGAGAAGAGTGATGCTGAGGTTCAGGTAAATGCTGTGTGTGTATGTGAGGATTTATTTGGGAAGTTTTGTACACTAGTAATTATGCTTACAGCTACCATTTGGATACTCATGTTGCGTTTTTTATACGAGGCAGGCTGAAGGCGTGTACAACCAGAGGCTTCAAAATCTGGCTGTAACTCTTGACAAGGTTTGTGCCTCTTTTACTTTTGGCAAAGTGTAATTTCAGTATGCTATATTTTTCTCCCTTTATTCTAGTCTCACCATGGTACCATTGTAGAGCATCTAGTTAATGCCATGCAAAACTTTCCACCCTTGAAAATTAGTAAGCAATTATAGGCCTAGTTCTGAATTAAATTTTTGTGAAATGATAACTAATGCCTTCTCTTATTCATGATATTTTGTGGTTAACTGTACTGATTCTTGATCTTTCAATGGATACAAAATTCATTACTGTTTATTTTGTTTTAATACAGGTGAGGTATGTAATGCGATGTCTATTTGGTGACCCAAAGAAAGCTCCACCTCCCTTGGAGAGGCTGAGTGACAAGGAAACTGTTTCTTTCCTCTGGAAAGGGGAGGGGTCACTTGTTGAAGAACTTCTCCAGTGCATGGCTCCTCATGTTGAAGCTGATGTGCTAAATGATCTCAAGTCCAAGATTCATGCCCATGATCTGTCAGATTCTGATAACATTCAGAAAGAACTTCAGGAATCATTGCTATGGTAAGCTGCCAGTATTAGCTTCAATTCATTTTCATGCTTGTGCATTGGTAAAACATGTGAACTCTAATCGAATTTGAATCTTTCTTCTGAAGGTTGAGAGACGAAATTCGGAACCTTACATGTACATATAGGTGTCGGCACGATGCTGCAGCTGACTTGATCCATATTTATGCTCATACAAGAAGCTTCTTTAGAATTCGAGTGAGTGATTTTGCCACGAGCCTCCTTCCGACCTCTTCTACTGGCTCTATCTGCCGTCTAAATTATTATCAGCACCATTATATCATGTTATGTTCAAGTAACTTTACTTTTACTTGCAGGAGTACAATACATTTACTTCTCCACCCGTTCACATTAGTCCACTTGACTTGGGTCCCAAGTATGCTGATAAGTTGGGGGCTGGTATTCATGAATATCGAAAAACTTATGGTGAAAATTATTGTATGGGGCAGTTGATCTATTGGCATATCCAAACTAATGCTGAGCCAGATTGTAGCCTGGCTAAGGCAAGCAGGGGCTGCTTGTCATTACCTGAAATTGGCTCTTTCTACGCTAAAGTTCAGAAACCAACGCAGCAACGTGTTTATGGTCCAAAGACCGTGAAGGTTATGCTGGAAAGGATGGTAAGTTCCGTTGATGTTTATTAAAGTAGTTTTGACATTTTAAAATAAGAGATGTATTATCCCATTCCTGTCTCAACTGAACCTGGAATAAGTCAAATCCATATTTAGTTCATATTTGAACTAAAGATTCATTTGATTACATGCTTTCCTTTACACGCTGTATCGAACATTGCCTTAACTCGTGTCTGGTATACAAATTTTATGGAATAGGTTTCAAATTTCATGTTAATATGTTTGGTATAAATGAAAATGTTACTCAACTCATGTGAACTAAATTTTATAAACTTCGACATGACTAAACCGAGCAAGGTTTTAATGTTTGAGTTGAGAAATTTGACAACCAGATAGATTTAGATGTTGATTAGTGATTATTCCCTTTGTTTTTTTTTTGTGATTAGAATGGCTTTTTATATGCTGCTACCTTATTCACAGGAGAAGTATCCACAGAAGCCTTGGCCGAAGGACCAAATATGGTCATTCAAGAGTACTCCAAAAATTATTGGCAGCCCAATGCTCGATGCCGTTTTGAGCAACTCTCCTTTAGACAAGGATATGGTGTGTTGGTTGAAGCACAGACCCAGTATATTCCAGGCCATGTGGGATAGGTGAAACCAACCATTTTCTCCAGCAATTAGGAAAGCTGCAGTCGGGTTATTAGGCAACCGATACTTTTAGTTCAATGTTTTGGAATGATTTCTTTAGTTCACAGCTACCCTTTTTAGTGTGGGTGTTGGTTATCATTCCAAAATGTTATTCCTTCTGCTGCTTCCTTCTCCCATTCTTGTGTACAGTGTTTTATTCCTTTTTTTTTTTTTTTTTTTTTTTTTTTACCCTTTTTATGTGTGGGTGTTGGTTATCTTCAAAATGATTATTTCCTTTTCTGCTGCTTCCCTTCTCCATCTATGTGTACAGTAGTTTTATTCCTTTTTTTTTTTTTTTTTTTTTTTTTTTTTTTTTTTTTTTTTTTTTTTTTGTAATTTGTAATTCATTAATGGTAGTAAAGTATTTTTCCCCTTCCTAATTTTAGTGAAAATATGAAAGAAGAAAAATGTCAAAATCCAACGTATTTGTTGTTCAACACTGATCTTATTTTAGCTTGTGATTCCGAATTGACAAATAAAGCATATTAAATTCTTTTCTCGGCTAATTTAGATTCATACTGATTGATTCAGGTGCCCAATTTATATATTATAAAGAGATGTAATTAATACTTGATGTTTGGCTTTAATTGCTTAGCTCTGATATTTGTATCTGTTTCTCAGAAAGTTAAAAAAAAAAAAAAAAATCAACATCACTAAGTTTTTTTGAACTTAGAGAACGTCACTCCAAAAGTGTCACTAGGCTGCTTATTTGGTGAGTTAAAAAAAAAAAAAAAATCACTAAGTTTTTTGAACTTAGAGAACTCAAAAGTGTCATAGGCTGCTTATTTGGTGAGATGTACCCCGTGTTTGGTAAAGGAGGATAGGGCAGGCTTACAGTTACAGGGGAAGTGCTTTTCTTTTCCAGTTAATAATAATTTAATATCACCGTACCCGGAAGGAACCATGAAGGCTGAAGCACGTGTAAATCCACGCCCAACATTTACCCTTTTGCAATCAGTTTTTGTCTCTCTTCATCCGTATATTATACGCTATAAAATGCCCCCAATTCCTCAAATAAAACAAACAAAAAGAAGTTTCCGGTCACAACTCAGCGGTAATATGACCAGAAGCACAGCACATCGAACACACAGGCTGTAACTACGGCGGGACCACCTGTGTGTCCCTTCTGTTACAAATAATATACCTGTACGACAACCTGATGTGAATCGTCCTCGATTCCTGCGTCTCGCCGCCTACAAAACGTTCTCCTCAATCCTTTCAACACGTGTTCACTCTTAAATGGAATCATCCCTCCTTTCTCTTTGTAGTTTCTCTAGTTAAAATCCCCTCTTTTCTTCTTTTTTTTCTCTACCTATTTCTTGAGCTCTCTGTTTTTAAAATTATGGACAGAGATTTTAAACCAAGCTTTTCCTCTCTCTGTGACGCTGCTTCTTCTGCATCTCTGTTTCCGCCGCCGATCTCAACTGACGTCGTTCCCGATGATAGTCCCTTCAGCTCTGTTTTCTCCGATGTTACTGTCCAAACTCTAATCCCATTGGCTTCCGATTGCTCCATTGGGACTTCCTCTCTTTTAGATTTCCCTGCTTATTACACCGCAACTCACTCTCATCAACTCGGTGATAACTTGTTTTTCAACTCCGATTCCCAACTCACTCGCTCCAACTTCTTCTCTGCCAACCTCAAAATTCCTAAAAAAGAACCGTTATCGTATTTCAATCTTGACGAGTCAGCATTAATCACCGAGTTAACTCAGCCACTAGATTTCTTCTCTAAGAACCTCCCTTCTCTTCAATCTAGTGAGTCACCTCCTTCAAAACATCCTTTTGACTCACGTTTAACCAATCTCAACTCCTCTCCACCTTCTGCTTCTCTCTCCACCGCAGTTACCCCTCAAAAACAGGTAGAAAAGCGACGCCGGAAAAGAATGAGCGACAAATTTCACCACTTACAGAAGCTACTGCCACTGGATAAGAAAATGGACACTGCAACTATGCTAGCCGAGGCATATAAGTATGTCAAGTTTTTGCAAGCTCAAGTCAAAGCACTTCAAGCCATGGCCACTGATTCAAGCTTTAGTGGCGATGTTGGTGGTCTCGGTAGTTTGTTCGGGAAAATGGAGATGTTAAGCAGACAGCAAGTATTACAGGTTCTATTAAACACGCCTGAGGCGCAATCAAGACTTTACTCGCAGCGTTGTTGTGTGTATTCTATCGAACAGTTGGTCATCCTGAAGAAAGTTGCGGAAAGGAGAGCTCTTTTTAATCAACAGGTGATTCTTGATACAAGAAGAAACTGAGTTATAGTAGTTTAATCTTATGGGTATATGTGTTTGGCTGGCTCTGTGCTTTTTTTGATGGAGAGTGAACAGTTTAGACTTTACAGTTATATAATCTTTAATGGTGTGGGGAACTGCGTTAACTATGGACTTACAGTCTTATAATATTAGAGCTTTTTCAATCAAATCCCCTTTGTTATCTTTTTCCAATGACTTCAACGACAAAATAGCTGTTAGTATAAGTATTGTTTATACAAAGGGAATTTTCTGCGGTTCAGTATACACGATACAGGGGACTCTATTACTAAATTGTCGTTCTCATTTATTTTCTGTTTTGCTGCTGCTACTGCGGGCTTCTTTTTTCTGTCTGGCCCATTTACTGGAGAAAAGGTTCAGGACAGGACAAAAGTGCTAGCTTTTAAAAAAAAATTTTTTATCTGTTTTTGGGATTTACTCCTAATATCATATTATACAGATTAATTACAAAACATGCCTAAGGTTTACTTTAATATATGCTGTAATACTCACTATTTCAGTATTAACAGTGTCAGTCTTCGAGATTTATTGATGTTCAATATTATAACTTTTAATTCTAAAATTATGAATTTACCAGCACATTTTAGTTCCTGATGTTTTAAATGAGATTTTATTTTAAAAATAATCGTATTCTAATCCTCAAAATTATTAAAACTTAAAATACTTCAAGTACTTCAGAGTCCTATATATTTTTCCTTTTTTTAGGAAGGAGTCCCTGTATTTTTCATTAATGATTATATTACAATCTAAAAATTCTACATATAATATATTTGACATTTTTTTTTTACATTATATTTGACATTTTTTTTATAAATTATAGCACATTTTATTTCATAATTAATGTTGTCCCTCACCATTTTAGCTTAATTTCACCCGTTGTACCTGAATTATATCCCTTATTATATTGAGGTATCAAAATTTCCGTCGGAATAACCATTGGACATGAAGCTAACGTTGAGCATTATAAGCATAAAAAACAGTCTGCAACGTCAAATTCCACTCTCTCTCTCTCTCTCTCTCTCTCATGTGAAGCCATTTCTCTCTCCTGCCCCAAGGTCTTCAACATCGGCGGTGACCCATCTTCTTTTTTCTTTCCCTCATTCGCTCTATTTTGTTAGGTGGATAGATGTAGACGAGACTACTAATCTTGTACCTTTTCTTCTTTTTACCTCTACACCCCACCTTCTTCTTCTTCTTCTTCTTCTTCTTCTTCTTCTTCTCTCTCTCTCTTTGTATTCTTCTTTTTTTTCCCTTTGCTTGTGGTAGATACTTTTCTTCCATATGATAAACCCGTGATTTCCAATTTGTTGCCGGGTCTTTCCACCGATTGAAAATTACATTTACTGAAATATTCTCAGGCAAAGAGGAGAGGTCGAGCAAAGAGTTTTTTGGGAATAACTACTTTAATGGAAGCATGAGTAGGATTAGGGAAGTTGGCTATTCTTACAGTAGGCCTTGGGTTTCTATCAAATGATACCATTAGAGCTTCTCTCCTTTCAGCTATAATTTTTGTTGGCTTCTCTATTGTTTGGAGTTTGGAGTTCTGAGGTTTAGTAGTAATTGGGTATCAAGCCATTTTGAATAAGAGGGATTGATTAAACTTATTAGAAGGGCAGGAAACAGATACTTTAAAAAAAAAAAAAAAAAAAAATCAAGGTCCAATTTTGGAATAAGAAGGGATTGATTTTAAACTTTTAGAGAGGGACAGGAAAACACGATAGGACTTTAAAAAAAAAAAAAAAAAAAAAAAAAAAATCATTTGAAGAAGTATTTTCTAAAAAAAAAAAAAAAAAAAAATCATTTGAAGAAGGTATTTTCTATTTGTTTCCTGAGAAAATGAGGGAAACCAAAGGTGAAATTCCTCTCTATTTATTTTGCCTTTACTGGATTTTGAGATTTCTAGTAAAAGCCACAAAATTGGAGAAAATGTGAGAATGGAGGTGATAAAAAATACCAGAAAAAGGTTTCTTTTTTGCATTGTTGAGTTTATGAGATCAATTAAATTCATAAATAAATATAATGATCCTAATGCTATTCAACTCAATCTTTCATTAACGCACGTGTATAAAAAATTTATACATAAACCCTGATTTATTTTCACTTATTAAAATATATGTTCTATCACTTTATTTATTGTTCCTAAATTTCAAATTGTCGCTTCAAAATCTCTCAATTATTAGAGTAATATAAAAGTTCTTTTTTATTTTTTTTATTTTTCGGCTTACACATTTAAATAAATTTTAAAAAAATGCCACATAAGTTAAACTACTAATTATTGAGAGAGGCTATCTTGTTGTCGGTGCTACTATTAGCTGCCTGCCCATTCTCC
This sequence comes from Jatropha curcas, assembly GCF_014843425.1. The sequence goes on from NW_023590736.1 coordinate 52,217, forward strand.
TTGTCCGTTACAAAACCCAGATCAACAATTGGTTTTTTCCCTGTAAATTATTTATTTGCACCAAGTGATAATAAGTTCAATCCAGTTTATTTATTTATTTATTTTTTAACATAAATCAATGGATGTGTTAACTGCCGATGTGCTTTTCTCAAAGACAACATTATTGACACCAACAAAAGTAGATATCATATTATGAAGCTGTCGTTCAAAAATAAAAAAATTCACACTACTAAATTAAAAATCTTTCTAATCTAAATCAAACCCACATTTCAATTTAAACCCTTTTCGAAAAAAGGCAAGAAGTTTATAACTTTTGAGTTACTTTTATTAGGAGAAATCATCCAAATCTGAACAGAGAAAACCTAATAAACAAAAATAAAGAACCTTGAGCATAATGTTGGTATAAAAATGAAACCTAATAGAACCAGAAGCAGTAGTATAGTGACTGTGATACTGGTAGGAAATGTAAGAGGCTCTCCTGAATTAGAAGAAGCTAAACAAATTTATGAGATAAGCAAAGACGCTCACTTGTGAACCCATAAAACTGAAGCAACCATAAGAACAACCTCACCTCCAAATTTAAGCACCTGGAAATCACCACAAACTATGTGACAACTTAAAATTTAAGGGCAATGACGGTTGAAAATAAGCCCATAGACCGTGTTTGGATCCTCCAAATCAAGTTGTTGGATGGAGTCGTGCTAATTTAAAATATAAGGACCAAGGACAATCATACTCGTGAGAAGGAAGCCCAACTGGGTTATCTCTTGCAATTGGGCCATATAAAGCCGAATCAAGTTGGACTCTAGAGTCGAAAAAAGGACAAATAAAATAACATATATTGGTGACATTGTACTCGATTAGAGAAACATAAATGAGAGTTGTTTCCTTTTGCAGGCAGAAACCTTCATATAGTTTCAATTTTATATTGGTGAAATAAGAGGTGAGCCAATTTGGAAAAAATTGAAAATCCAATCAAACTGATTTTTTTTACTCGGTTATTTAATTTTTAATTTCAGCTTTAGTATTCAATCTTTCATGATTTCGATTTTTAGATTGGTTATAATAAAATACTTATTTTTTTAGTAAAATTGAACTATTTGACCGAACCGATATGTACCGATCCAATCGATTTGATTTGATTTGATTTTTCGAACTTACTTCAATTAGGTTTGGTCTCAAGAAAAAGCTATTTTTGATTTTTGCAGTTCGACTCAATTTGGAACTGAACCCCCTATTTGCGTAACGTTCGTGAAATTTGAATTTGAGACATCTTTTGTTTTTCAGATTTTAAAGTTTTTAATTCCATTAGTCATTGTTAGATGACTGATTAGTATATGCATCAAATTAATTTACAACTTTGGCGCTTGGCGTTGGTCATGCAAAATTTTAAATTTTAATTGAAAAATTAAAAAGAGGGAGAAAAGAAAATAACTGGCAAAAGAGGTTTTTTTTTTTTTTTTAAATCTTGTATTTAGATATAGATGGAAATATGGCTATTGCTCTTTCTATTTTCCTTCAAGTTTGATAAAACATTTTGGTAGGAAAATCACGCTGATTTTTCTTCTCTCTCTTTATTTTTTTTCTCTTCTTAAATAACAGAAAATAATATTATTCATTATTTTTTAAAGTTATTTTCTTTCTTTTGCCTATTTTACCTCTCTCTGAGCAAAATCTTTGAGAATAAGAGCAACTAAAAGTAACTTGAGGCTTCTGCCTTCTTTGTTTACCAAAAAAAAAAAAAAAAAATGCCTTCTTTGTTTAAAAAAAAAAAAAAAAATAATAGTTGTACAGTAATAAATGTATATATAATTTGACAATAAATTTAGATTTGAATCTCATATCTTTAAAATATTAAAAAAAATTAATCAGCTATAAAATAAAAGCATTGGGTCAATTTAGTCGATAATTATATATTGAATTTAACTGAGCTAATATAAAAAAATAAAGGGCCTAAATCAAAATTTGATATAAATTTAGGGAAAAATACGACCTTATCTCTATATTTTGGCATAATTACTTTGTCCTTGTATTTTAAAAATTACACTATTTTATTTTTATAATTTATCTTCTTTGAATAAAATTATCCTTTTATCAATTATTTAATATTTAAGTTATTAATGAATCGAAACTAGAGAGATAAAATAATGTAATTTTTAAAATATAAGGACAAAGTAATTAATTATGTCAAAACATATGAGAACAAAAATGTAATATTTTTCTTTTTAGTTCTGTAATTTTACTAGCACTTGAGTAACTTAAATCTCAAATGATGGATGAAAAGATAATTTACTAAATAGAGATAAACTATAAAAATAAAATAATATAAAATGAGAATGGGTCCCTTTTTAAGAAATAAGTGACAAAATGTCAGAAAATCATTGATAAAATGTTTGACAATGGGAAAGAATTCTACTGCTTTCCGAGCTTTTATTATTTATTTATATGCTCCTTTCATTTTATTGTTTTTTGGAAAATGATAGACGGCACGATTCCTGCCAACTCACAACACTATTTTGATTGAAAAAAAGCTGAGATGCGGGGCCCATCTATAATGTAGAGAATGACTTTTTGTTTGGATTTGAGATCGTAAGGAAAGGATATAAATACAAACCACCCTAATTGTAAGAAAAGAAAAAATATATTTCATAAATAAAAAAAAGAAATCCAGCCCAAAAAATAACAATAAAACATATATGAATAATTAGTGAGTTGTTGGAAGAGATATTTGGGTAAGAAATTAATAATTTTTATTATTATTATTATCCAATGTTTCCTCATATTCATAATGTATTATCATAATCTAATTAGTGAGTGGTGGAAGATGATATTCTTGCTATACGTTAAGAAATTAATAAAATTATTATTATTATTATGCCAATGTTCCTTCATATTCAGTAATGTATTATCTATAAGTCATTATGACTATTACATACTTATATAAGTATTATGAATATATATTATTATATATATAAGTATATATATATGTATTATTATATAGTATATAATATATAAAAAGTTCTACTGGCACGATTGAAAATATATAGGATATTTTAATCTATATTAAATTAAAAAGAATTGTGTTAATATTTATTGATGATTTACTGTCGACAAAAAGTATGGACGATTGAAAATATTATTAAGGATATTTTAATCTTATTGTAATTAAAAAATTTTTAATTTTATTGATATTTTATTGACAATAAAAATAATTTAATCCTATCTTAGTATATGATATAATTTGATTGGGGAGGCATTAGAAAGAAAAAGCAGATATGCTACTAATAATTGATTTATGCTATACAGCCGCGACATGAAATCGATATGAGATAGGCATTCAACATACTGATTTGAGTGTTTGATTGACATTTATTCACAGCGAATATGGAACATCATTCCAAACACTAGAGATTGAGAACTTTCCTGACTCCAAATGCCCTCATCCATTATATTATAGGGTAATTTAGTATATGTTTTATTTTGATGAATATTTGATTTATGATATAATATTAAATATTAAATTTATTTTTCCGTATTGTAGCTATATATATATATATTTGATATTGAGGTTGTGTCCAGCCCTTAAGACTGACTAGCTAATATGCATGGTTTTTACTCTCCACCTCGAGTACATACAAATGTCTCCTTCACATGGAACTATTTATTCTATATATTATGATATATATTTTAATATTAGTAATGAATGGGAATATAATCTCTAATATAGTTTATCTATCATCTATCTATAATATATATATAAAAGTACGAATAGGGGAAACACTCGATTTCTAAGATATTAGTTGATTGAGGGATAATTTAGTCTTATTTATCATATTAATATTATAAATTTAATTTCATTCTAATTAGAAATTTGACTTTAATCCTATTCTAATATGACATCAATTTATTACTTTTATTATATTAATATAGAATTAATATAATGAATTAGCTCGATTCTATTAGAAATTTATTTCTATCATACCACTATATATATTTTGTTTAAAAATTGTCTTTCACTATAAAAAAATTTGTAGCATGTTGACTATCAAAAATTGTTACATCAAACTTTTGCTAATTTAAATTAGTTTGAATTTGCAATCATTATATTCTTCGTGCGTGCAAGTTAATCTGAACGTTTCTTCTATTTAAAAATTATAAAAAATAATTTATTATATATATATAATATATATATATATAATATATATATATATATATATTAATTTCAATTGTATATTTACGTATGAAATTTTTTTCAATTACGTAGGCATTGTTGATTATATTCTTAGGTTTTTCATTAACATTAATATTTTAGAGTATTAAAAATTTATTAATTAATAAGATGAATAGGAAATATATATTATATTATAACAATATTTTTAGTATATTATTATTTATTCTTATTAAAATATTTATTTAAAATATTATTATTTAGATCCAATATATTCATATTGTAGAAATATTCATTTGACTATTTTTTATTTGTCTAAATAATAATTTATTTGTTTATATATTGAATTCGATAATATATTTTTTATTTTAGTAATTTCCAGTTATATCTAGAATTCATAAGTGTTAAGTGACTAAAAATTATTAGAAATTAAATTATATATGTTTAAAATACTTTGCACTAAGATATTTTTATTATATTAATTTAAAGACGTCTCTACTTTGCATTTAAACTGGGAATTTTTAATTTATAATAATTAGTGAATATATAAAAGTATGAATTAGGAAAGAAAAGGTTAGGTATTAACCAAGATAATCTTATTAAATTTAGAGATGGAAAAAAATATTCTTAAAGATTTTAATTTTATATTTTAAAAAATTAAAGAATAAATAATAAAAAAATTAAAACTTGGCTTTGAAAAAAATTAAAAACTTGGTGAAAATAATTAAAAAATGTATTACTAACTATATAAGAAATAAACCTAGAGAAAAATTAAAAACCCTCATTGCTATTTCTACAATGAGTCTATTTCTTTAGACTAATATAAATAGTTTGTTTAATGAACTTAGATTAATTTTTTAGACTCTTTTGAGCCTAAAGGAAAAAATTTCTTCTAATGCAATGATGATATGCATAAGCTCTCAAGTAAAGACATATATTACGCTCTTAGGCAATAACGAGGATTATGTGAATTGCATTTAAGCATGTAATTTTTATTAATTATTATAACTAAATTCCTTTTTCTCCCTTTCTTGAGTATTATATATATTAATTTACTACAATTTATTAATAGAGTTCAATTAATAAATTAATAGAGTTCAATTAATAAAAACTCTTTGCTTTATCATTCTCCTTTGTTTTTAGAGATATTAATTAATTATTTTACTCTTAATCTCTTAACTAAATGTTTATGTTTTTTTTTTAGAAAAAATTAATTTTTATCTAATAGTTCTTATTAAAAAATTCATTATATAATTAAACGTTTTATTTTAATGCATTTATTTTATATGTTCTAAAATAGTAAATGTAACGAGCAAGTATAATGAGTATCAATAAGTATAAATAATGTGCAACTCACATTAAGAGATACTAGTTTTAGATAAATGACGATATAAATTAAGCTGAAATGTGTGTATATATACACACTTTTATTAATTAATCATTATATTCACATTAATCTTATATGAAATTTTATTTTAACATTATAAATATTTAAATAATATAAGATAATTAATAATATATATTTATATTTAGAAAAATTAAAAATAAGTATAAATTTAAAAAATAAAAAATAAGTATAAATAATAAGTAAAAAGGGACATAAAAAATTGAATGAGTATGAACAACGAGTATAGTCAACCTGCAACGCACATCATAAAAAGACTACTCATACAAAAAAATTACATTGCAATTAGCAACATGCAAATTTCTTATAATGAAGCAGGTCACAAAGTGACGCAAAATAAGCCTTAAAGTTGTTGCTTACACGTAAAATAATTTTTGTAAGCTCAAAATTGGAAAGTAAAAAATAAGTAAAAGCAATCCAAATATATATACACATTAAGTGCAAGTAATTACTGGATTTTGTTTGCCGTCAGAGGTCACTTTGGCATTAGAATATGAAGCAGATTCTTTTATGTTGCTTTTACTGCAGTCGTCAAGTAATGCGAATGCTTCTATTCCAATTTCTTTTATGTTGCTTGAAAAAGCCATGCTCACCAAATTTCTACAGCTCTCCATGCTTACACAAAGCCATGGACGCATAACCCTTTTTATAGAATTAGAGCTTGTGATTCCTTTTCTTTTTGGTCTGATGCACTTTCGGTGGCCATTTCGAGGATGCTGCAAGTTTAAATTTGTATCTATCTTGAAAGGATGAGCATCTCGTTGTGTGTGGTTAAATTAATATTGCTCAAACTTAATTATTCACTTTTAAATTCCGAGCTTTGACTAGAAAGCAAAATGTGGATCCATAAGGACAACAAAATTTGGAGTATTTGGCAGTTGGCAATTGATATAAACTCCAAGGTTTTCTCCGAGACACAGTGTCTCCAGGCTGAAACATAGTACTTTGATACTTTTAAATTAATTAACAAAGAGGGAGGTGACGTGAAAAATAAAAGGATTTAGAGTATAAATTTTAAATCTAGAGTTATAATTGTTGGATTTAATTTTCTATTGTGGGCTTAATATGTAAAATTAAATATGTACAGCAGTCCAATTGTAAAGTCAATTTCAAATGTGGTCTTAAATTACAATAATGTACAGGCGAGATCTCCAAGGTTGTAAAGTCAATTTCAAATTGTGTGGTCTTTGATTGTGTACAATAATTTGACTATTGAGGTATTCAACTAATTATAATATTTAAGTGTAGAGGACCATTATATAATTCGTTATTTCGTTAAAGGACCGAAATAGGAATTGTCACTAACTCCTTACAGGTTATTATAGAAGGTCGTGGTCCCCAGAGAGTTGAATACGGATTCCATTTTACGGTGTTCCTTTCGTCATTGGCGTTCCGTCTAAATGCGATTTTCTTCATTCTCGTGGAAGGCTGATCAAAAACCTAATTTTATACATCAAGGATCGAAGAACAACGATGTTCAGGTACGCAAGCCTTCTTTCTTATTTCAATCGTATTTTTGTTGGAATCTTAAGTGGTGTCGGCACGATTCTAGGGTTTTATTGGAGATTTTATTGAGGGATTAATTCATAACAAAGTGCGTATCAGGACCTGTGCATTAATGCTAGAAGATTGGAGATGTGCTGGTAGGGATTGCCCTTTGATTGAAAGATCTTG
>NW_023590737.1:0-44616 GCF_014843425.1 Jatropha curcas
AAGAAAAGATTTTTTTTGGGCCTTTTTATATTGCCTAAAAAAAATGGTTTTTTAGGCGATTCGTCGCCAAAGTGATCAAAGGCATTTTTGTGCCAAAAGTTGGTAATGGGAAAGGCCCCGTTTAAGCCAAAAAGATTTAGGCAATTTTTTTTGCCAAAAGTGATTAATTCCCGGGGCGTTTTGGTACGCCAAACAATGACTGAATTTTTAGGCTTTTAATGCAAAATTGGAATTTTGATTTAGGCAAATTTATTGCCTAAAAAATTGATGTGATTGGCCGTTTGTCGCCAAAATTAATTGATTTAAAAGGCTTTTAGCCAAAATGAAATGATTTAAGGCAATTTAATTGCCTAAAAAATTGATTGATTGGGCGTTTTGTCGCCAAAATTGATTTTTTTGACTTAAGGCAATTTAAGGCATATTTATTTTGCCAAAAAGCAATTGTTTGGAGAGGCTTTAGCCAAAAATTGGTGATTTAAAGCGATTTGTCGCTAAAAGTGTATAATCATGAACTTAATAGGCAATTTGTTGTGCCAAAAAGTTGATTTGAAACCGTGGGCAATTTTGTTGCCAAATGTGGTTGATTTAATTATAGGCAATCTTGTTGCAAAGACGTGATTGAATTAAGGCTTTTTAGCCACAAATTATTTATTAATTGTGAGACCCTAAGCCCAGGCTGTTTCGAAATAAAGCAATTAACGCGTAGTTATTGATTAACTAGGTTTCCTTTATTAGCCCGATATTGTCCGGATTTAAGCTTAAATACCTTCGGATTATTGATTAACGCGGATGGCAATAAAGCTAAATCATATTTAATTGAGGCGAGGCTTTGGTAATTTGCCTAATTGTGATGTGAATGCATTTATGGCAGTTGTAGAGTTGTGAGAGAGTGAGAGAGAGAGAGAGAGCAATGAAAGGTGCCTAAAATTGAAATAGGACAGAGTTTAGTTCATGTACCTGATTTAGAATTCGACGGCCAGTGCTTCTTACTCCAGGTAAGCTCCCGTTTAAGAGATGATTTTGAGAGTAATTTAATTTAATTTAAGTGACCTAATTACACAACGAAAGAAGAAGCAAACAAGAAAACTAAAAATGTAAAAATGCAGAAAAAGCAGTAAAAGAATCGCAGGAGCCGTAGGGGAGGAAGGAGCGTCCGTCCAAAAAAAGAGAGAGACGGAAGAGACAAGACTGGAAAAAGGTTTTGTGCTCACAAAACGGGAGCCCCAGAGCCGTTTTTTTTATAGGAAAAAAACGGACCCCATGGATGGCGCCCGCTGAGCCCACAGCTTCCGATTGGGGGGGGGCCCCGGGGCCCCCCCCGGTGGCCCCCCCCCTCCCGGCCCACCCCCCCCCCTGCCAAGGGAAAAAGGGGCGGGACGTGCCCAGCCTGGCCTGGGACGGGCATCCCACCCCAGCGGGCGGGCATGTGTGCCTTATTCCCCTCTGTCTTTTTTCTTTTTCGTTCCAGAGGCTTTTCCGGGAGTTCCTGACCCTCCAAAAAAATATTCCGAACGCCAAGTTTGTGATCCTCGTAATTTGGTCGGACATTTCAAGTAACCATATTGGCACAACACTTCCGGTGAAACTTTTTGAATGACCTCCGGTCCGAGCGCAGGACTGTTCAGTCCGGGAAAAATGGCTCTTTGAGCTCAAAAAATGGGTTATTCACAAGACGACCGCAGCCCGTGCTGCCATCCGTGACCCTGCCGGCCGCTAACGAGGGTAGAAAGATGTAGGGAGCCATGGGCGATGAGCGGCTATCGCCCGCCTATAAGGGCGGCCGCCAATCCGCCGAGGCGGCCTGGGAAAACTGGCTTTTATTAGCAAATCAAATTAATTGGCACCGGCACTTGAGCAGGCGTGCCTTTTCTCCATTATAAAAGAGTTTCCAGCGTGCCACCAACAACAATTAGAAGCCCAAAATTTGAGTATTCCAGTTGGACGCGCCTTGACTTTTTCGTACAATTGCCAAGCGTATCCATAACAAACAGTGCAGGCCACTGGCAACGGGCGTGACGCGCCAAGGGTTGTGCAGACCCGTTAGAGCTGCGATGAATGCAGCTAAGAGTGCCGTCACGCAGTAACTTTAAGCTGCGTGACGCAGCCCTACACAGGGTCAGTCTTCCTTTGGGCGGTTTGGATTCAATTTTTTGAATTTATAGACACTTCTGGTTTATTGTGAAAAGCCTTCATCCTTTTGTTTCTCATATCCAATCATCGGTCAGGTGGAGGCCTAAATCCAACGCGTCAACAGACCAATATTGGCTAAAGTATCTAAGTCCATTAAATGACTATGGTATAAATCGCCTTATTTCGAAAATAATCCGCTTAAGTCCAATTAAATCAATAATTGTGGCTAAAATAGCTGAATTGACCACGTTTTTTTTGGCAATGAAATTGCCTATATTGCAATCAATTTATCACTTTTTGGCAAACAAATTGCCCTATAATTAAAAGATTAAAATCAATTTTTTAGCGAACAAAGTTCGCTTAAATCCGAAGCTTTGGCAAAAATTGCCTTGAATTAATCAATTCTTTTTGGCATAAAAGCCTTAATGCAATCTTTTGGCTAAAAGCCTTAAATCAATCATTTTGGCGACAATCGCCCAAGCAACCACTTTTTGGCAAACAAATTGCCTTAAATCAAACCCATTTTGAGCCTAAAAGCCCTTCAAAAATAATCACTTTTGGCAAACCAATTGCCTAAATCACATCAAAACTTTTGGCAACACATTGCCTAAATCAATTTTTTGGCTAAAAAGCCTTAAAAATCAACACTTTTGGCAACGAAACGCCTAAACCAATCATCAATTATCTTTGGTCAAAATGCCTAAACAAAATGCACGAAGACATAACACACACTCATGCATTAATACCCATTTAAAGCCCTTTAAAAAAGGCCTATGAAGCTAATAGACGTCGACTTTGATCTTTCCGTTCAAACGGTAAGTACGTAGGCGCACGTTTGGGATTTAACCCCGAGCCGGCAAGTCGAGAATCACTTAAAACATTTTCCATTGGTCCAATTACAGTCATTTACCTTGCAAAGCATTCATTCATTGGTTAGTTTCATCAACATGAAGCATGGTCTCGGGATCCACTCACGGTTCGCAAACTATGCGCTTAAACAATTGGGATATTAATCTAGTAATTAGGTTTTAAAATTGCGAGTCACACTTAGAGTTTTTTTTCCCAGTTTACGCCTAAGATAATTAACAAGGTGGCGAATCAACACATTCACGTGCCATTTCTGCCCTTTATTCATATTCATTATATGCCTATTTTTTTGGGAAAGGGGGTTCACAGCAGGAGCTGCTGGCAGGGATTATTATTGCAAAGGACCTAACAAGATTTAAACTCCAAATATGCAATACAGTTAAAACTTTTGAAGCAACCAATAAACATCGTTGAGTAGAAGGCATTGATTAACAGGGATACAAGTTGCATAAGAGGTAAGACCTGAACAATTAATCTATTTTATTATGACTCCTAGCTAGGGGTTAATCAATTGGCAAGAAAGTTTGAAGTCAAAGGGGAATTAGCCCTGCATAAAATATAAGGCCCTAGTAATTCAATTGTTTTTCCGCAATTAAAAGTTGGGAAAAATACAGCAGATCTCAAGGAAAAACATTTTTTGGAGAAGACTTGGCCAAAAATGGCAACCTCAAGAAAATGAATGGACAAGCAACTCCCTATAACCATTAAAAAAGTCAACAAGTGGCAAGGCCATTGACCAATGAGCCAATCCTTGGTGATTAACACAGCAATCAGGGATGGATGAAGCTGATGTGGATTTGCTTAAAGTAGGTGAATCCTCCCAACAGATAAAAAAGAGCAATTAAAATTTCAAGAAAGGAGCTGATTAAAGTTTATGGAGCATCAAACTTTGTTTATGGACGGTTTTAAAAGTTTCACCCAATAGTCAAAATGTCTGAGCAAAGAAGAGGCTTGACTTAAGTGCCTATCAGGGAAGTGCCATGAAAAGGATTATGTGGAGCACATGAAAAGGAGCAGAATGCTAAAATTAGTTAGAAGATTTTTGCTCGTTTATTATTGGCCCAACCATGAAAGAAAGATGTAAAGAAGTAGAAGGTCAGGACATGTCAACAATGTCCAGAAATATAGCAAAGTACCTCGGCCAACCGAGCACAAGTTGCAAGAATGTTGACATACAAAGAGTATAGTTAAAATGAATAAAAATAGACTCCTAAATAAACTCCAACTTACCAACTAATGTAGGATTTTGTAATCCTTATCAAGACAAATTTACCCTAAAATACAATACATAATATTACAGATTTAATTGCTAAGGGTAGGCTATTCATTAGTTTACAACACCTCAAATTCTAAGAAGGCATAAATATGGTGCGGTGAGCGTTTGAACACACCTTTCCATACCTAAAAAACCCCAACCATCTCTCTGGAAAGACGAATGGCTAAACGGTCTTACCGAACACTTTCAATATGAAAGACCAAGACACCACCAATGGTGTTGGCTAATGGGAATCTAAAACCCGGTTGCCTCCATCAACCAGCCGATCCCTAGTAGCAGTTTGCTCTAGTCAAGCTTACTCCCGAGTTCACCATCAGTGCTAAAATCACTCTTAGAAAAATCTCAAACCTAGCGGCGAGCCCACTATCAACCCACTTTAGGAACAAACCTTCCCACCAAGACTTAAGCCCCCCCCCCTCCAACTATCGCCTAAATATCAAAGTCATTGAGTGACTAATCAAGTACCTATCGAGGTGAATCGAGGTGGACCCTAGTCGGCGACTATCCTAGTAGCCAAGAGTAACTCACACCCAGCTGATCGCTTCGGACCGGTGCTACTGGGAAATTGTTACTCAAGGAAACTAGTTCAAGGGAGTGTAGAGGAGACGAAGAGAAACAAGGATATGGGTCTTGAAACAAGACTCAACCATTATCAGCTGATATTTTGGCCTACAGTTTTGTATCTACCAAAAATTCAAGCTTCTACTTTCCAATCATATAAAATGGATCGTACCGGGATTCCCCAGAGCCACCCTAGCGACCTTCTGAACTGTGATTTATCTTCAACTAATTCAGAGGGATCTGATGTGTAAGGTCTGCAACAAGCTAAACCGCGAAAGGAGCAACTCTAAGTAATGGTATAAAATGCCCTCAAAACAGGATCCATTCCAATTCCTTCTCCCAGTTGGCCATAACATCCAGAGCGTTTGTTCATAACATGAATGTGTACTATCCCTAGAAAATAATCCTCTACCTAGGTAAAATGTAAAAAGAGAGGAGGGAGAGACCTTGAGAGCAAATAATGTAGTCAATTTCAAAGATGGAAGATGCAAGTTGAAGAACTTGAAATGATGAGGTGGTCGTTAGTGCTTTTGGGAAGAATTGCACACGTACAGCATACTGTTTGAGAGTTTTAAAGCAAATAGAACCACTACCCTAACCTTCACACGAACTCATGTGGCGAGCCTCAACAAGTAGAAAAATTGGAAATGAATCCTATGAGGCCCCAGCAGCGTAGACGCCTAGGGAAGAGAAAGTATAGGCAAAAAAGAGTCCCTCCTTAGTAAGGAGACAATCGTCCGCGAAGGAGGATCCGCCCATGGGCCAAACTCCCACGAACCAGTTACTGCCGTTAGAGACACACCATAAGAATCATAGAACAGAGATAAGCAATAAATTCCCAGGAATTACCCCTTATAACACTGACCGGCAGCTAGGGGAAAATATTGGCTAGGTGAGAGGACAGGACAATCAAATTAGTTCTATTAACCCCAGAAAGAATGAAGAAGATACCTCGGGTCACCGAGATACCAAGGGGTAAGTATTGTTAGTGTTCCAAAGGAATGTGAAGCCAATGAGAGTCGAAGGCCTATTAAGCGAACTAAAGAAAAGAGACCGAATGCCTCAACCAAGAACCGGTGACTAGTGGGGGGGGCCCAGGTGAACTTGTGATGTGAAATTATTTTAGGGCTTTGAAACTAGACCAAACAAAGATTAAACCTACCCCAACACCCCTTTAAGTTTTCGGCCTAGGTAGGAAACCTGTACAAGTGTCCTGGATCCATAGACATAACCCTAAAGCTCACCAACCAAAAAGTCTAATCAAGGAAACTCAAGTTAGAGTTTATGGTAGCAAGACATTCAACTTTCCATATAATGCCATACTCAGAGCAGGCCAACCCTATATGAAGCGGAATTTGCCACAATGCATCAGGTATCTTCACCATGAATGTTTTACTCCGATAAGGGCAAAGCCGTTACTATTAGGGGAGAAACCAAAAAGTAGCTCGGAACGCATAAATGACGCAGAACCTATGGAAATTTAATCCCAAGAACCTATTTATGACAAGATTTGGAAATAGAATTCAAAAGAATTCAAACTAAACTCCCCTCTATGGCACCCAAAGCTTAAAAAAAGCAAGAACCCAATAAAATGAGTAAAAGAATAAGATAAATGCACAAGATAAAGTTGATAAGTTTTACCTTGATTCTTGATGCAATTAGAGGAAATGCCAATCTCAGACAATCTCTCTAATAAAGGTTAACATGCAAAGCATGGAACAAGTTGTATCTTTGTTAGATTCCATTGAATGATTTGTTTAAACAACATAACAAAGCTATTTATACTAAAAATCTTAAAAAGCTTAATCTTAAAGGATTTAGAATATTAATCCAACCAAGGATAAAGGAAAGGATTAACTATCTAAACCAAACTAAGGATAAAATAACAGGTGGACCAATTTTTATTGGTGGCCAACAATTAACAACATTACAAATCAAAAACTAACAAAAATGGGCTAACTTATGATGCCTACAAGTTAGGCTCTAGTAACGGTCCAGGGGCGTGCTTACACACATCAAACATTCCATCCAATAATATAAAGAAAGCGCTAGGGTGTGGCTGTCGAAGTTCTGACAGAACGACTTAGTTGAAAGCAAAGTCATGGAAGCTTGTTGGTACGATAACTTGGTCTTGAACATTTTTTAAGCGACATGGCTGCCCATATCTCTTGATGACTGTGCTGTGTAATTGGTCCACTGAGGAAGCAGTAATGGGATTGGTGCCATGTTGTTCTTCGTGGTGTGCCCGTTGGACTCCAGTGGATGAGGTGATGGGGAGTCGGGTACATCCCCCCCCGCCTTCTTTGAGAGAGGAGAATTTTGTCCTCAAATCTGCAATCCATGTCAAGGGAGACAAGTATCACTAATATTGAAAGTGGAGAGAACACCATACTCACCTGGCCAAGGTTAAAATCTTGTAGGCATTGTCATTGATGCGCTCCAGAGACTTGAAATGGACCAACGCTTAGTTCTTCCCTTTGGTTAGGTAAAAACTTTCCCTTGCGAAAAATGTACCCAAACCATATCAACCTAGCATAAGCACCAACTTCTTCCTGCCCATTGTTTGCTCTAATCAGATTTTGCTTGTTCCTCTTTTCTAATGTTGGCCTAAGCCTTCTCATGTAAAGACTTCACCAATTCTGCCTTTTGAGCACCCATTCTAAATTAGAAAAGTTCATTTAGAGGTAAAGGAATAAGATCTAATTTTACAGTTAGTGGGTTAAAAGCCATAACAAGTTCAAGATGGACTAAAACCTGAAGTAGAGAGTATGCCTAGGATTATATGCATACTTAAATGAATGGCAAAGCAATCTCCCAAGTTTTAAGTTTTTAGCCAACAATGGTACGGAAGCAAAGGTTCCTAAGAGTTCGTATTGCACAACCTCAGTTTGTCCCATGCTGTTTTGTAGATAACAAATGGTAGAATAAAGGTAATTATGAGTACTAACTGTACCCCACAAAACCTCCAAAAATGTGGAAAGGACTTTGCATCCCTATCGGAAACTATAGTTTATTGTGGCACCCCCTATGTAACCTTAACCACTTCTCCTAAAGAATAAAGGGTCAAGCAACATTATTGGGCATCATCAGTCTTTAATGACATGGAATGAAATGAGCCATCTTGCTAAAACCTATCAACAACAACAAATAATATCTATCCCTAAGCCAGTGCCTAGTCCTAGGTAAACTAAAGTACAAGTCCATAGATATACATCAATCCAAGGTGAACTAGGACAGCGTAAGTAAGGCAATGTATAATCACATGAGGCAAATAGACTTAGATTTGCTTTCGATTTAGCAAGCACAATACAAAATTACAAACTTTCTCTACATCTCGTATGCAATAGAGGCCAAATAAAAATGTTTCATTCAGCATATCATAAGGTCGTTTATGTACCCCAAAGTGTCCCATCAATCCCGGGACACAATGAGAATGTCAAGCACAACAAATCACACATAGAACATTTAGGCCACACAAAAGTTGCTGCCCTTAACAAGATATCCAATCATGTCTATAGAATTATCAATGCTTTCATGCTCAAATGCCACAATATACCATGCCAAAGATCAGAAATCCGTCACATATAGTTCATAATATACTCAAATCCAAGCAACTTAAAACTAAGAGCAGTAATTAGAGCAATAGCATCCTTGACGGTTATGCATCAGCAACAACATTAATCTTTTCCATGCTTGTATTTAATACACATATGGAAATTGTTCAATAAATTCAACCCAACTTCTAGCTGTACCATGCCTTTTATTGAGCTTACCTTGAACCCTTCAAGTGTTTTAGGCCTCATATCTGTGTGGAAATGAACAAACTTCTTTAGTAGTAAAGTAGTGTTGCCAAAGGCATTATAGAGTTTCTTACCTAAGGCATACAGCCTCTTTGTCATAGGTTGAAAATAGTTGAGTCCTGTGCTCCATTCATTTCCCTTCACTAAAGTAGGCTCACATTGGCTTTCCTTTTTTGGCATTAGGACGCCCAATCCCACACCAGAAGCATCACACTCTATTTCAAAGTATTTTCAAAGTTAGGTAAAGAGAGTAAAGGTGCGGATGTTAGCTTTCCTACTATAGTGTGTCAATGCCTTTTTTTGTTTGTTTCTTCTCCCGACTCAAACCCAACTTCCTTTTTGATTATTTCTGTTGTGGTGCTGGGCAATTGGAAGAGAATCTTTTACAAATCGTTCTATAAAAACTTTTGCCCCAACCCATGAAAAACTCCTAACTTAAGAAACTGATTTGGAGTTGGCCATTCTTTGAATAGCTTTCACTTTTCTCCTCATCTACCTTAATACACCTGCGCAAACTACATAATTAAATCCAAGAAAATATAAAGTCTATCTATACAAGTAAATGTGCATCTTGGTTAAGTTTTTAGGCATACAATCTTTTCAGACCTTAATGGGTTGTAATACTATCCTGACATGTTCAACGTGAATCATTAAGAGACTATGCCTCATTAAATAAGTTAATATCATCAAGTATACAACTACCACAAATTTTCCTAAGAAAGGCACGCAATAGCATGTTCATGAGCTCATAAAATGTACTAGGTGCAATTAGATAATCCCAAAGCATTACCAACCACTCATAACAACCATACTTAATTTAAATGCAGTTTTCCCATCCCCATTGCCTGGAAATGCATCTAATTTGATGATAAACTCCTTTTTCATCCTTCTGAAAAGAGGGATATTCAAACCTCAGCAGTGATTGACCACCTCTACCTTTGGAAGAGCGCTGCGGAAAGCATTCCTGATCAGTAGTCTGCATTGAGTAAATCCAACCTCTAAATTGAGGACGGTGCAGAATGCTGTTAAATTAAACTGGATCCAGAAGGAGGAATTTGAAGAAGGGACAGTTGTAGGCAGATTTGATGATGGAGGAGCTTTTATGTTTTCCTTTCCTACATCCCTTAAGCACCAAACCCACTGGTTTTCTTTTAGGTTGAGCAATAGGTTTTAGGCTCTCAGCCTTTTTGTTTTTCCTTTTCTCCTCCTAACCTTCTTGCAAAATCACCACCACTCATATCTACCGAAACAAAACAAAAATGTTAAGAGTCATTCAAGACTACACAAACAGAACAAGATTATAAAAACCTAGATACCTTATTGAGTTTTTTTTATATGAGCGTTTTTCCCCAAGCGAATCACAGGGTACTTTTAAAAGCAAAAGACGCTTGGATATGGATTTATTTCTTAAGCAATAGTCCAGCCATATGTCCTCTATGCTCATCCTTCTCATTATCAAGTCCAAAAGCTATCCTTTAATGAAACGATGGGCGTGAAATCGAGACCCAACAAGTTGGTTCAACCCCAAAATATGACATGCTTTTGCAGTAAAAAAAATTTTCCTTCGCTTCCTTTTAAGGAACTGGCATCCACTTCAAAAATGCCTAAGATGACCCCCGAGCGAAAAGATGAGGATGAATTCCTTTCTTTTCACGATTTGTCCAAAACAAATATAAATCCATTTAATCACATTAAGGGTGAAAATTCCAAATTAACCTGGCAGAGCCCTAAAATGCCTAGCCAAGCACTATTCAATATATTTGGGATAATGAGCTGAGAAACATTTGCAGAGTAATACCCAAGTTGGTGAAGATAATGCATAAATCTTCTTAATAAATCTTCTTAATAAGGGAAGAATGGAAAACGCCTACTCTTTTAATCTTCCTCATACAAATCAGGAAGTTAGGGGCGTTTGCTCAGAATTTTTTTTCGAAACATTGACACCCATGGTGAAAGCTTCAAATTCATTAGGAAATTTGAATATTTTATTCTAAAGTCTATAAATGTTCATCCTCTTTCTAAACAAAGACCTCAATCTGAGAAACCCTATTTTTCCTTTTGTGCACTAGTTTTTGTTCTATTTGCATTTTTTCTTTGGGTTTTGATTAAGGAACGAGAAGGATTTTTTGAAGATCTATCCTAGGCAAGGAGGAGTAAATTTCTATCTCTAATTTATGATATTGTGGCTCGAACCGAACTATCAAGGCTACTATGGAGGCCTGGTCAAGCTGCTTCCATGGCGGCTAGTCGGCAATTTGAAGGAAAACCACCCGATTAAGTTTTTGTTTTAAAACTTGAAAATGAAGAAGGAAGAAGCTCAATGATAATGGTTTGCGCTTTTTCCAAAGAGAGGGTTGGAAAAAGCTCAATTAATGAAAATAAAGTGAGAGTAAAAAGGGAAAAGAAAAATTGGAGAAAAATTACCAACTGGAAGAATGTTGAGATGGTAGATTTAAAGGAAATTGTTTGACAGTGCCAGCAAAGACTTCAAATCGAAGAGATACTCTAGGCTTCAAAATTTAATAAGCAAATGAGTGGGACCCGCAGAAGAGACGCCAAGTTGAAAAGTAGAACATCAAAGGGCGCTCCGTAATGAATAAAGAAGAGATGCATCGTTCTACTGGTGCAATTGAATAATACCAAAAAAGTCACATCTGTCATTAAAGACAGAGACTGCCGAAAGCTAACAACTCAAGGGCTAGAAGGCTAAAGTTCGATGGTGTAGGCCATACATGAAGGATACCATTGTAAAAGTGGCTCGTCCAGTATAAATATGGTGCAGAGAACACTAAGCATGGATGAAGCAACAATTATATTTTATATATCAAGTCGAACATAA
The DNA here is from genome assembly GCF_014843425.1 of Jatropha curcas. The sequence continues at coordinate 11,474 of NW_023590737.1, forward strand.
ATGATCGTTTTATTTTTGGGAGGGACTTTTAGGATTGATATAGATTAAATAAATTAACAGGTTGAGCAAACCTAAAGGACTGAGCAATCAAACAAAGAATGAACCAACAACTAAATGAGTCTTGATGCAATGTTCCCTGAACTGACAATCAGTAAATGCTCCTGTCAAAAAATCATTGAAGTCAATTATTGGCCAGATTTCGCCCGATATTTTACAGCCGAGATTCCTTTGTTAGTATGTTTTGTCTTCAGTTACATCAGGAAACATATCATAAATACTTGTATCATATCTCAATTATACGACAATGTCACTACATCTAAACAACAAATCTAGCAATTTCTTGTGGATTTTCATATTTTAACTTCTATCAGTCACTAATCTTCATTCTCAGGTCAAGTGAATATCTGAACTTGTAACTTATTCCTTCCAATCGGTTTTTAAAAGTGAAAAAGTGTGTTTTGGAGAGTGAAGCTTCTATTAGTTAATTGCATTTATAGGCAAGAAGATGTCGTGCTGAGAAGAGATGAAGTAGTATAAGCTATGAAATAAATTATTTAGAGGGTGATATGTTAAGTTGTTGAATCTATATATCAAATTGTTCTTGAAATCCAAGGGGAATAAGATGAAGATTATGAAATAATAATTTTTTCAAAAATCTAATTTGTAATTGATTGTAATTATGCAATATTTATTTGTAACTATTTTTGATACTTAAGCATGCTTTCCAGATATGTTGGAAAGCTCACATAGCAAGCAATCTGAACAAATATTCTTAAGATGTCCACTCAAATTAAAGAAGAAGCTTGCCTAGTTCTTAGATTCCTTGATGGCCACCTGGAAGTAAGGAACAACTACAAGAGGAAGAGAAAAATTTTTGATTCTTATATAAGAATTTGTTGAACCATAAGTTGAACTGAGAGCAAGATCTAAACTAGAGTGTATATTTGGAGAGAGTAATAACTTTCATATTCCTTTAAATGATACATAGATCAAATCATGTTGCAGGGGCTGAAGTTGAATAGTTTAGATAAGTTTATGGAAATTTTTGTGTCAAATATGGGTACATGATATTCCCTAGTTCAATTACTACACAATTAGTAGCTATCAAAATTGGCTTTAGTTGTTGAAAAGTCAAATTACTGAGCTCACCCGAACAGTCGAGTCCATCATTTATGGAATAGGATAGTTAACAACATTCTAATTTGTTGGGGAAGATGTTGAGAACGATTAATAGAATAAAGAGGACAAAAAAGAAAGGAAGTTCACTGAATTTTAAAAAGGTTACGTATAAGTTAATAATCTTAATTATTCATACTATAGGCGATGATTAGTCCCCCTTTTTGTATTAGTGTAGGAAGATTATGGAATGATATAATAGAAAGTTATGTAACCTTGAGAGGGAGAGTTCTAGTGAGTCAATTAATTGTTAAGGTTATAATTTTCCTCATCTCAATAATTTTAAAAAAAATAAGATAATAAAATCATAATGTTTGTTTGACTTGAAAAGAGCCTACTTTTTTTTTTTTTTTTTTTTTCAATACATGTGTGGAATATTAAAATATTAATTTGTTTTTATCTTAAATGATTACTAGTAACTAAGTTCTTCTCAAATTCAATTTTCAGGATTATTGGTTGAACGTTTTCTACTTTTTTTTTTTTTTTTCAATACATGTGTGGAATATTAAAATATTAATTTGTTTATCTTATATGATACTAGTAACTAATTCTTCTCAAATTAATTTCAGGATTATTGTTGAAGTTTTTATGCTCTGAATTAAAGCAAGTGATTGTAATGGATGAAATGGATCAATGGAATGGAAGGATGCAAACTCATGAATTTCTTATTAATTATATTGTTATTTATGTTCAATTATCTTTGAATTTGTTGTTTATGTTGAATTTATTTTGAATTAGTTGTTTATATCGAATATTAGTATTGATTTCAGGTTGAATTTGTGGTTTTCATATTAATTATTATTTATGCAATTTCTATTTCTACAGTTTATATCGAATTTAATTGGTCTGATTTGTTCTTTGGTTTGAGATGGTAAAAATTTTGAATTCTTGACTTGAATTTGCAGATTTCTTTTTTGTATTCTAGCAATTTTTTGGATTTTGTCGTAGCATTTTTATTTTTTTTTTTTTTTTTATAAAGTAATTTGAAAGTATTTTGAGCTAGAGCTCGAATTTGGCTCATTTATATTATCGAGTGGATCTAGAGCTCCCCAGATGTGGGCTCGTTTACAAACCGAAGCACGCATACATGGTCAAAATGTGGCCCTGCTTGCAAGTGAACCATTGGGCATTTTCATATAATATAAGCTATGGTCTGCTGAAACACTAAAAAACAATGGTGAAACAATAATAGTACCCTAACAAGAAGACAAACTTCACCAAACATGCTCTTGGAGTCTTTCAATTTCCAAGATTATACAACTCTCTTTTTTTAAATGTAAATTCTTCACGATAAGTTGGCATCCAAATGCAATTATTGCAGCTTCATTTCAATGAAGAAAGTACCAAGGACGTCAAACAAATGAAATAAGCCTTTAAACATTATTTCAAACATAATAGACTTCAATAATTGTACCCAAAATATTAGGCTGGCTACACCTTTGCACTGATCAGACGGCTGCTGCTGGTAGTTGTTATTATCTTTTTTATTCATTAAGAGACTCGATGGGTTGAAGCAACACTGTGGATTATATAATAAAATCTTCACCGAATTGGTGAAGATACTTGTGATCGAGAGGACTCCTCAATTGAAAAACCAATCAAACCACATCTGATTGGGGGTAAATGTTATTGTTGAACTTAAATTTTTTTATGTTTCTCCATCTTAGTTTGTCTCCGTAGATTGTATGCTTATTGCAAATGAAGTAAACAATTTTTTGAACCGTAAATATTGTAAATAAAGCAAACAGAACTGCATACATAGCAAAATTTTAACAAATACAGCAAAAATGTAAGATCAATACAGCTTTGTATATGATTCTATTTACAGTCTCACTTTCGGTAATTGATCGATGGAAATGAATTGCTACTTGTTTTATTTTCTTTTTCAATGTTTTGAACTTGCTGAAGTTCGGCGTTCGCCTCTTCTGGGCTTCAAGCTATCCCCTTGCAACACTGGTGAACCATCCGAAACTGCATCGCCTCTTCTGGCTTCAGGCTATCCCCTTGCAACACTGGTGAACTATCTGAAACTGCACTGCCAGCATCCTGCAACGGTAAGGATTGCCCCTGTTGCCGTGTTGGACTTGCGAAGTTTTGCATAGAATCACCAGATAAAATGTGATCTCTAAGGCTCTTGACAGACCTATATCGCATTATTTCATCTTGGTGATCCTGTGCTTGAGAATGTGAATCAAAAGCATCTGATTTTTCCTGACTTTTAGTAATGAAATCCCAGTCAGGACCATCTATACCATTGGGATTTCTTCTTTGTAAACAAATGCTTCCCCATTGAATATTCTCAGAAATGGACTTCCTTCCCTTGAAGTCTCTATCTACTGAATCGCGTTTCATATTATCTAAAGCATCACCATCAAAAGCAAAACTCCACTTGTAGCTTTTGCCGCAGTTGTCCATGTTTAATTCGATGGAGTGCAGATCACTATCAGCTGAATCATCTCCATCATGAACTACTTGTCCATTTTCTACTTCCAATCCATTTTCTTCTCTCTCAGCTCTTTGAATAGGACCGTTTCGGATTTGATTCAAATAAGCCTCAAGTTCTTTAATTCTTTCATAATTTGGAGAAGCATCATCGCCGTTTTCTTTACCTGCTAATTTTTCTCTAAGGTAGGCCTCAAGCTCATTTCTTAGCTTCTCAACTACAGCATTTTTCTCTTCAAAATGATATTTAGCCTCAGAGAGTTTCATCTGAACTCTTTCTTCACGCAGAACATCAGCTAATTGAAGCATTTCCCTTTCTTTTTCGACCTCCTCTTTAACTTTAGCAGATTCTCTTTTCAATTCTTCGACCTCAGCTCTGTCTTCTCCAATCCCTCTGGCCAGCTCATCGCAGACTTGCTCTAATATCTCCTTTGCCCTCTTCTCGCTCTCAAGCTCCTTCAATGCCTGAGAAAGCGATGCCTTCGTATCTGCCAATTCTTTTCCAAGCTTCTTATTCAACCTCTCTGTCTGTCTTCTTAATTTCTTTTCAACTTCAAGCTCTTCTGCAATGCATGCTATGGCATTGCGAATCCTATCTCTCTCTTTGCTTTTCCAAGCTGCCTTTTCTTCTTCAAAATTCTTGATAAGGTACTCAATCTCATTGCGGTGAGAGCGCTGTTCTTTGATCAATTGATCAACCTGGATTCTTGCTCGATCAAGTTCAACACCAAGTGCTGAGACAAGGGACATTCCTGATGAGTTTTGCTCATCAAGACCCCATATCCTGTTCAGAACTTTCAAAAGCTCTTTTGATGCTGTTAAGCCATTGCTAACATCCTTTAATCGAGTTTTAATACCAATTATACATTCCCACCTAAGGTTCTTCCCTTTAGCATGAGTTTCAATCTGCATTTTTAAAGAGGAAAATGGAACAATTAAAATTAAATAAAATAATCCACACATTTGCAAAGCTAAATCAACATGTATTTATTCTCTTTCTTTAAAAGAAAATTTAAGGAAGTGAGATATGATAATGTTGTGAAAGCTACAGTTGGTGGAGCCATTTTAAATTTTTGAGAGACAATTGAAAAAACTTGACAATAAAACAAGCAATTGGGTAGTAGGGACATGTTTCCTGTGCTATCATAATCCTGCTACAAAATTTGCAAACACTTTGAAAGCGACCCAAAAATAATATTACTTGTCATATACCTCCATCAAGCTCGCATTACTAACAGAGTCGAAGCCTCCTGCATTATAATCTGTTAGCTGATATTTCTTTGTCACAACTGATGCTCTTCTCCAACTCTTATGACCATTTCCTCTGGATCGATCCATCTTCTGCAAAATCCAAAGTAGAACGGGAACAATTTTGATAAGATCGAATTAAAATACAAAATAAATGATTAAAGGGTATATTTGTATGTTTATGTACATAAAGAAAACCTCTGAAATAGGAGTGTAATAAGATGGATCTGATAAATGAGGAAACTTTGGAAGTTTTTCTCTGCTTCTGATTTCCTTAGTATCTTCAGCAAAATCCTTTCTAATTAATGGAGAAGGGATGTTATTGATTTCCCAGAACGTGGCAGCCAATTTTCTGGCAGAAACTGAAGCTTCTTTAGTTTTGGGTCCACTTTGAGAGGGTGGACACTTGGTGGATTCTGTCGCATTTGGAATTGATAAAGTTGGAGACTTGGTGCTTGTCTTCCATGTTGGGACAGGAGTAGTAGATCCACCTCTTTTTCCAACAAGAATTGCTCTCTTAACCCTGTACTTCTGCACTAGCGAAGATGAAGAAGACGATGAATTCCCTCTCTTTCTGATCTTGCACTGCTCTCTAGCTTTTGCCTCCATATATCAAAACTGTACTCTTTTTTTTCTCTGAAACTTGACCTCTTTCAATATTTGCAAGAATTGGAGGGTTTGTTACTCTATTATAAAGATTGTCAAGATTATGATCATCTTTCCTGGCATTGTGATTGCCTCATAAGCAAAACAAGAGTTATGGAAATTCGCAAGATTTGGAAATTGAATGAAGGTATCGAGTAGCAGTAATGGCGGTGGCACAAAATTCAAGATTTGGAAGATTTGAAACAAGGAAAGATTGTATCCAAGAATTCAAAGTGTGGGGAAGAAGAAGAGATTCGGGGGGGCTAACAAGGGAAAAAAGATGATATAGGAGCATATTGGTGACCCATCTCTCTCTCTCTTTTACTCTTTTTGGCAAGTCCAAACTTGTTGCCTTGAATTCCTCAAAACAATAAAAGAAAAAATAAAAGAAGAGATTCAGTCTAAAAAGAGATCAAGAACCTAGAAAGAAAGAAAGTGGGCAAGTGTCAAGAAACAGAAGGTTACAGGTGTAAGAAGATTTTATTATTATTGAGAGGGAAAGAAAGAAAGAAAAAGGGATGGATGAGATGGGGATCAGTATTAGTTTCTGGTTTCTGTGTTCTTGCAGCGATAAAAAGACGAGAAGGGGACGTGGCGTACACGTGAGACTATTACATTCAATCAGGGACGTGCATGTGTAAATGAACAATCTCAAATCTTGACTAGGTTCAATCCCTGTTTATTTTGCCATCTTCTTTTTTGCTCGAATGCCTCTGTTATATTTTTAATAAGATTATCATAATTAATCATTTAGTCCTTAAATATTAGTGGAATATTATTATATCTCTTTTATTTGGTTAAAATCATTGATTCGTGTTTGAGATTTAATATCATTGAACTATTTAATTTTTTTCATCCAAAAGTGTTATGATTTACTATTTAATATCTTATTTAATAATACTTTTAAACAAAGTATGAACAAGGTCAAGGATTAAATAGTAAATATATAAAGCATTTTGTTTGACAATTGTTAGTTTATTATTATTATTATTAGAAATGGAAATTATTTTAAAAGAAAAACATATCATTTTAAATACTATTATAGAAATAATTTTCTTAACTTCAAGTCATTTAAAATTAATTATTTTTAATCTTTATGACTAAAATATTTTATATTCAATTTAAAATTTTATAATTCTTGATTAAAATATATATTACCTCTGCTCCTCAATATTTTTCACATTTGAAAAAGTACTCTATATTTTAAGATACTTATCACATTTATGGTTTCAAGGAATAATTTTTTTTTTTCATATTTACCCTTTGTATATGACCAATAATTATTACTTTAATTCTTCAAATTTTGGTTTGGATATATTAAATTTAAGATAACATAGTCAATTTATCTTTATAATTTATTGTAACTTAGATAAATTTAATAAATTTTTAAGAAATATGAAATTCTAAATGTGACAAGTATTTAGGAACAAAGGTAGTAACACTATTTTTTTATTATTTTATTCTTCACTGTATTAATAGTAATAATTGTCAATGTATTAAATTACCCAGTGTTAGAACTCAAGCAATGTGTGAAGTAATATCAAATGATGAAATAATCTTTTATGACATCATTTAAAAATAATAAAATTGTATATTAAAATGATAGTGAAATACATTACAAAATTGTATCTCATACAGATATGCTAAAAAATTTGCAATGCTAAAATGTGTCTTCTTAAGTGTCCTTCGAAACCTTTCACCAAGGTATGCAATAATAAAAGTTTTGCATGGTATGATATGCATAAAAAATACACACTCACTATTAATATATTTTTCAATAGCAATAATAATTTTGAGAATTTAACTAAGTATATTGAAATAAGAAATTAAAGGTGTATTCACTTGTAAAAAACTAGGTAGTTTTCTGTAAAAGTTTTCCAAAAAAACTGTAATGCAGAGTTTTGTATTCAAATTATTCAGTTTTCTATTTCGAAAACTAAAAAACAGTTTTTGAGTTTTCCAACTTTTGATCAAGACTTGGAGAACAGTTTTAAATTGTTTTTCAGAATTTTTCTTTATAACCAATTACATTGTTTTCCATTTTTAAAAGGCACATTCGAATAATTAAAATTATAATATCTATAAATAATTTTTTCCTAAATAAATATTTTCATTGAAAAAAATTTAATAACATAAAATTTATATTATGCCGTTAGTAATAGTAATGTTATTATTATAATATATTATATCCTTTATTTTCTAAAAAAATTACAAAACGAAAAAAATTTATATTATTATTTAAAATAATTAGAAATAAAATTTTTACAATTTTTAAATAAAATTTCTAAATTATTTTATATATTTATTTTTTTTTAATTATAAAAGATTTTAATTATAAAAATCATGAACAATATTTGTGAAGTTTTTAAATTAAAGTATAATTTTTATTATTTACTAAGTAAACACATTTTTCAATTTATATTTTCTAGCTTTCATTTTCTAAGAAAATTGTTTTCTTAAAAAGTAGAAAATAGAAAACCGAAAACTGTTTTCTATAATTAAACATAACCTAAGCATTTATTTTATTTTATTTTATAATTTATTATAAATAATTATTTATTTATTTGTAATATTAATGTATTTTACTCGCTTACTGTAGTGTATCTTAAGCGTGTGGAAGTCCTACTTTTTTGAAATTATTGTATTCCGTACCTTCACGTATTTCATTTCCCGCGTCTGTACAACCTAACTCCTAGCACATGAGACTACTTCATACACCAAGCTAATCACTAAATTTTGTTTTCATTTACTAATAAAAAATGAAGTATTTTTTTAATTTATTTTTTTATTTTTTATTAATTTGTTTAATAAAAACTACAATAAATAAATTAAAATGATAGGAGGTTAACTCTAAGTTGCATATTGTCAATTCAGTTATCAATAAAATTAATTTTTTTTTTTAAAATCAGTCCAACAACTTAATTTAGAATTTTGAAAGTTGAGTTAAACCAAAAAAAAAAAAAAAATCTAAAATCTATTATAAACTAAAAAGAAGAAATTAATTTCTAAAATCGGAAATCCAATTAAATGCAATAATGCAATATGATTTTTTTATTTTTTTAAAAAATACTATCGAACTCTAACCAGTGGGTAAAAGGTGACCGCAGATCTATATATCTATATATACTATATATATATCTAAATATAATCCTGAAGCAAAAAAAAATATTTCAAAAAATGCTGATATGTCAACTCTGATTTCTCTGGAAGAATTTTTTCTTTTTCCTTTTTTTCACAAAGTTTTGAGGCGCTTAGCTTTTTTTTTGTTTTTTTCAAAGTTTTTTATTTTTTTTTTTTTTTTCATTTTTATACTATTACTTTTACAATTTGATTAGCTACTAAATATTTTTTAAATTGAAAATTTAATATTTTATGATAATTAATCATTATTTTTGAAATTTAAACTTATCTATTTAAAAAAATTTTTTTACTATCATTTTTATAATTTGATTGGCCACTAAACTATTTTTTAAAATTTGAAATTTAAACTTTTCTATCTAAAACTCTCTAGCTATATATATTCTCTTGGTTGAGTCTCAATTCTTTGTATGTTTTTTTTTTTCTTTTACAATAGTTATTCTCTGTATTTTTTTTTTATTTCATAATAGTTTTTTCTTATTTTTTTGTTATTTCTTTCAATTCAATTCATTAGACCATTATGTGTATTCAGTTGTTTTTTCATATTTGCAATAGTTGCTACAATATCTAAATATTTCAAGGCTAGGTATGGTGAAATTATAAAGAATGGTGATGTTGGGTTCATGAAGATGATTCCAACAAAGTTCATGGTGGTGAAAATCTTCTCCGGGCATCCTCCATTTGGTTCAATTTTTTGTTAGGGACATGCATTATACAAAACTATTGGTGACCAAGTTTACTGCCAAAAAGGGAGGACAATGAATTATGTAGTCCATAATTTTCAATAATTATACTAAGATTTTTTTTTATTATTGTAATTTTGTGAGATGTTTTTAATTAAATGATAAATGGGCTTTGGGGGTTTGTTTTGGTTTTGTGTTTGTGATTATTTTGATTGTTTTATGATCTAGTTTGATATTTTTATGAAATTAACTCTCATTTTGTGATATTTGCATGAGTTTTCAAGTTACAATCTATTTAGTTAGCTAAATAAGATAACGATCATCGTAATGAGATGCATTTTTCAGATATTTAATTATTATTGATTCTTTTTTTAAGTATTTATTTTTAAATTTTAATTTTTTTAAAATTTAATTTGTAACATACAATGATAGATATGTATAGATAACTTTTGTTTGTTTTCTATTTTCTTATCTATGTGTATATTTTTTTCTTCTTCTCTATGTTTATATTTCTCTATGTTTATATATAATAATATATATATATATATATATTAAAAAGAGGATGCTTAGTTATGGATTGATTTTTTTTTATATTAAAAAGGATGCTTAGTTATGGATTGATTTTTTTTTAACAAATCATGTGCTACTATCTAAGAATATGTTCTCTTGCCAAGGTATAGTTTTTATTCTTTATTTTAACTTTGAATTGGATTATAAAAAAATACCCATGCAATGCGCAAGCCTTTATTTAGTTTCTAAATATATTTGTAGATATATTCTTAATATCTATTTTTCAATATCGAATGAAAAGACACATCGATATACACAGCTAATAAATTACTTACTTGAAATTTTATTTTTTATATTTTCCATTTATACTTCTAATATTTGTCATTTTATAATTCAAAATATTGTCAAGTGACAAATTATGCTACTTACACTTGGCTTCTAATAAACTACTCTCTTTTTATATATTATATAGATATAGATATAGATTATTATGAGAAGATAAAAGAAAAAGAAGCTAACCTCTCGTCATAATCTCCCTCGTATGATAAAAAATCAAGCATATGAAAGTTATATCCTCCAGTTGCTAAGATTCCATAGGACACTAAAATCAACTAATTCTCAATTATTGATGAATGATTTCATAGACTATGGTTTCAATTGAATAATTGAATCACAATGAAATGACTTATCTAATTTAATTTTTTTAAAAATAAATTTAATTCGGTTAGCTAAAAATCAAAATTAGCTATTATCTATCTAAAAATATAAAATCATTTTTTAAAAATAATTCTTTGAAGAACAAATGTGCATTGTTTGAGAATATATATATGATTAATTAGTAAAAGAAATATTCTTCCATTTTATTCATATTTATATTAAATAAAATTTGTGAGCTTGGAGTAATGATGTGAAATGAAATATAATTTAATAAAATCAATTAATCATGTGTAACAATTTTAAACAATTTTTATTTATGATGGAGAAAATAAAAATAATAGAGGAAGGAAAATGCAGAGAATAAAGAGTTGGGATTAGAAGCCAATTCTTCCAATAATCAATTTTGTCAAAGTATAACTATAAACGGGAGGAAAGTTAATTTATTAAATTAAAAAACTCATGAATTGGGAACAAAAAAATTAGGCACCGCTAATTCGTTGCATACTGATATGTTTCAGAACTAAATTTAAGAAAAAAATAAAAAGGAACTAATTTTTTTTTCAGAAAAAACTTATGTTACTTATTTTTTTGGATATAAAAGGAAAATAAAATTAATTTTTCTTTATAAATTTATTTTTATGGTTTTTTATTTTTCTTTTAATTTGAAGAGAAAATTATCAGAATTCTTTTTCTTTATATTCCTTTTTTATTTCCAAATAAAACAGTTTTTGCTTATTAATATTAGTTTAGTTAGTTTTATTTGAAGAGAAAATTATCAGAATTCTTTTTCTTTATATTCCTTTTTTATTTCCAAATAAAACAGTTTTTGCTTATTAATATTAGTTTAGTTTTTTTTTCTTTTCTCTTCGTATATGATATTTTCTAAAAATATAAAACAATTTATCTTCTTATAATTGTTATTATTACAACTGATCTTTTTACACTTAATAATTTGAGAGATTTACACTTGAATGTCATTAAGATAGATTTCTTTACTTTTATAGATATTTTATTATATAAATAGATGATTGAAGTCCGGTGAATAATTAGAAATATCATCATTTTAAAATATTATTTTTAAATATATTTTATATAATTATTATCTTTTTTTTCCACTAAATGGTTAAAAATATCATCATTTTAATTAAAAATTTGTTTCTAATTGATTTGATACTTGAAGTGCACCCATATATAAGATACCTCAACTACTCTTAGTGTAGAATTGCCCCACGAAGGTAAACTTGTCTTCAAAATCAAAATGTAGTAGTAATTAATATAGAATATGAGACAAGAAAGGGGGAATGATTCTCAACAAGTGAATATATTGTTGCATATATGGTTTGCAGCTATGAGCAATGACATGCAATCTTGTCCTGGAATTGGACAACAAGAATTAACATGTCACATTGCAATGGTGGGGGATTGAAATTCATATATAGAGAAAGAAAAGGGGCTTATTTGCAAATTTCACAAGTTGAAAAAACTGGAAAGAAATAATTGCAAGTTTAAGCAGTACAGCCCATCTCTCAAAATCAAAATCAAATTCAAAATCAAAGGACAATAGTACATTGTGATGGTCTCTCTCTCTCTCTCTCTAACTGCAACTAATTAAGAAGAGAGAGAGAGATTTTGGAGAAAGGGTCTCTGAGGTGGAGGCCCACTAACGGCTTTCGGAGGAAAGAAAGAACAGCCACATCCTGTTATTTGATGCCCCCACACACCCATTTGATTCTTGTCCCTTTGCTAGGGTTGTTATTTTTTGCTTCATCCCATTCATATTTTTTCCTATTTTCTTGCTTTTTCTTCTATCTTTTCAGTTTTTAGCAAAGCCACCAATTCTAAAACCATCACCATAACAGGGTACGAATGATTTGGCTAGTTGAGATCTCATATTTGAACTTTTGACTCTAATAGTTAATCTTTAAGGTTTGTGATAATATAACAAGTCTATATGAAAATAATTTGTCGACGAGAATTGTCATCACTAATTTGAAGTAGCAAAGAACATCAAGCGAATTATCAAGTGGGACAAACCAATTTTAATTTTATTTTATCTAATTTTGGCTAATTTTATCTGATTTTTATGAGAATTTTTATTTTTAAATATGTTTCAGAATTGAGATTAAATAGTTTTTAGCTTTTTTAGACTACTTTTAAAAGAATCAATTTAATAAAAAAAACTAAGTTTGTTTTTTCTTCTCGAATATTGTGGGAAAGAGTCAAATATACCTGCAATGTATATGAAAAAAATACTTGCCTATCTCAAAGGATGGAAAAAATAAATTTCTATTGAAAAAAATAAATTTCTATTGAAAAAAAGACATTTTACATTATATAATTATATTTATCATCATAATTATGCTACTATTTAGGAAATTTTTATTATCATCCAAATGCGAAATTTAATTTTTTTTTTATAATACTTTCCTTTTTATAATATATTTTCTTGAAATTAAAAAGAAAATTTTTATAAGAAAGTTGAATTCCAATAATTTAAAGGCAATCTCATGATAAATATAATTTAGTCAAATACAACATGCTCCTAACACGTGGCATTTACTAAATTAAAATTTTATGAAAATAGTCTTATTAACTATTGATCTGTCCACCACTTTTATTTATTGTCTAAGATTATTTAAATGGTAATTAAGGAAGTAATTAAATCACCTAAATCATAATAAAATATTTTTTAATTTAACTAATTTATTCTTTTCTAATTTAATTATTTTATGATCTCAATACTTTTCTATCTCTGTAGTTTGTTGTTAGATATTTTAAAAAACAGAGAAAGATAGTAAGATAAATTTTTAATATTTGTATATAATTATTATTGTATCTAGTATAAATAAAAATAAAAAAATAATTGTTAATAAAATTGGTCTTGATCTTTTTACTTTTTATAGAAAATGTAAACAATGGGAGGTCTGAGTTCGAGTCCTCTCCATCATAATAAAACTCTAAAGTTAAATACACATTTTAAGATGGGAAAATTATTATTTAGTCCCTGAGGTTTTACATAATTATTTAGGTAGTCCTGGACATTTATACATATATATATAACGTCCCTGAGGTTTGCCACCGTCATATTAATTGGTCATTCCATAAAAAAAATAGACTTTTTCCATTAATTTTGAGAAGAAAAGACGAAATTATCCTTTGAAAAAATAATTATAATTGGTCCAATTCCATAAAAAAAAATAAGACTTTTTCCATTAATTCCTTGAAGAAAGAAAAGACGAAATTACTTTGAAAAAATAATTATTTCGTCTCTGAGGTTTGCCATAATTATTAAGTAGTCCCCGATATTTATACAAATATTTATAACATCCCTGAGGTTTACTTCCATTATATTAATTGGTCCTTTCATAAAAAAATACATTTTTTCCGTTAATTTTGAGCGGAAAAGACGAAACAAGACGAAATTATCCTTTATAAGTTTTCATTGACATTATTGTCAATCCTTTTCCTCTAAAATACCTGAAACTCAAATTTTCACCATCTTCCTCGACCCAACGCAGTTTTCATTGCCACCACCGTGTCTCTGTCAAGTATTATCTCCATAACCAGATCACCAACAAAACTAAAAGGGAAAATATTTATAACGTCCCTGAGATTACTTAAGTCATATTACTAGCCATCATCACCCTTCATCCATTTATCTCTCTCTCCTTGATTAGAGGATTTAGGTTAGTTTGGTCATTCTATTAAAAATTAACAGCAAAAAGTGTTTTTTGGACTACTTAAATAAGTATGGCAAATCTCAGCGACGAAATAATTATTTTCCCTTTTAGTTTTGATAGTGATCTGGTTATGGAGATGATACTTGACAGAGACACAGTAGTGGCAATGAAGACCGCGTTGGGTTGAGGAAGATCGTGAAAATGTGAGTTTGAGGTTTTTTAGAAGAAATGGATTAATAATAATGTCAATGAAAACTTATAAAGGATAATTTCGTCTTTTCCGCTCAAAATTAACAGAAAAAGTGTATTTTTTTATGTGTATTTTTTTATGGAAGGACCAATTAATATGAACGGAGTAAAACCTTAGGGACGTTATAAATATTTTTGTATATGTCGGGTGACTAACTTAATAATTATGGAAACCTCAGGGACCGAAATAATTATTTTTTCAAAGGATAATTTGTCTTTCTTTCTCAAAAATTAACGAAAATTGTAATTTTGTTTTTACGGAAGGACCAAATTAATTGACGGTGGCAAACCTTTCGGGGAACGTTATATATATATATATATATATATATATATATATATATATATATACAGTATATATATATAATATATATATAGAGGAAGCTATATATATAGAGGACTACCTAAACAATTATATAAAACCTCAAGGACTAAATAATAATTTTCCTTTATTAGATTGATTGCACCGTAAATTATATAAAAGTCACTTCTTTGAAAAGATTATAACGAAAAAAAAATAGTCTATTTTAAGTGGGTATTCGAACTGTTGCCATCCCTAATCACACCTCCAAGATAGACACCTATTTGTAAAGTATGTTGATGATACCTACAAAAAGCCCAACAACAACTTGAAAATGGCAGGGTTTCTTGGATTTTGGATTTCTTGACATTTGCAACTTTGAACTCAGGAGTAGCAGCTTAGTAACTTTCAATTCAGATGTCCAACCAATAACTTTCAAGGCTAGTTACCCACCCATATTCTTGGGTTTCAGAGACGTTACTTTTAACACTGCTTCCTAGTTCAATTCACATTTCCATTGCCAAAACTTTAAAATTGTTAATTACCCTTTTAAATCATTTAAGGTTTTTACATACGGATTCAAGAAATAATCAATTATCTTAAATTATCATTTATTCTTTTTATTTAGAGAAAACAGAATGCACATAAATTAAGGTAATAGTTAAACCGAATATTTTTTCTATTTTTTACCTAATATACCTCTAATTTGAATTAATTGTGATGGAGCCAAATCACAAAGAGAGAGTCCCAATGACACATTTATTCAGCAATTAATGCCGGATGGAGGGAAATATTTAAAGAAATACTGTAATTATTTTGAGAATTTAAAATTTTTCGAATTTGATTTTCACAATTTGAAATGTTGATTTTCCTCCATTTATATCAAGTATTGAGCAATTTCAATAATATGCGCTCAAATTTAATGAAAATTTGGATCCCAAAATATTTTGTTACTACAATAGTCCCTCATCATCTGCAATGTGGCTACATATAAATTTCGACCAGACTTACAATATGTAATTGCATCTATAGAGTTTTCGATAATAAGGGCAATAATTCTTCGTACCTTATGACTCCATCATTTTTATTTGATCTCAAAGACATTCCAACCAATTCGAGTACATATTCTGAAGATACACCCACTATTTATCAATTGCCACACTTGAACTATTTACCTGATGACCAAGAAGAAGTTTTCAAAAACATAAACCTACTAGACAGATATAACAAATGAGCATACATTTATAGATAGAGCACATTTAAATGACTTATACTCATATAGGCGAAAAAAATTTATGTTTAACATATTTTTAATATGAGTACATTCATTAACTCTTCAGTAGTTTACAATTATGTGATCAAATAGT
This sequence comes from Jatropha curcas, assembly GCF_014843425.1. The sequence goes on from NW_023590737.1 coordinate 27,567, forward strand.
TGTTCAATTTTGCTTTGGAAACACAAGGACATTAATGTCCAACCTTTTCTTTGTCTGCCACTTTCTTTTGCTAACCGTGCACAATTAACAAGAGATTCAATTCAAATCAAATAAGGGTATTTTAGATTTTGAACAATTGCTCTTTCCCAAAGTTTCCATTTCAAGTAAATTTCTCTATATCAAAAGAACACTATAAATAGAAATTTTCTCCAAATAAAAAAAATAGAGGGAGTACAAAACTACGGTTAATTTGACTAAATTATCTTTATCTCAAACTCAAAAGTTATTTGTAAAGGTAATTATTGTATTTAATGTAAGTAAATGTACTATTAAAAAAATATTATTTATTACTCCTTAAAATACTCAAAACAACTTATATTTTAGGATAAAATAATCATTTAAAAACGACTTATATTTTGAAACAAAGGGAGTAATAGAAATAAATTGAACAAAATTAAAAACAATAAAAAAAGAAGTTTAATAGTAATTTCACATTTTCTGAAAAAGAAAAATAAAAGTCATGTGCGATTAAAGTCCTCACCATTGATGGGAGTAACTAATAAAAAAATTTACCTTTATGAATAATTCGTATAATAAAAAGCTTAATTATAAATTTAGTGTCTAAACTTTTCAAAAATTTCTATTTCAGTATCTCAACAAAAAACATTTGTAATCAAATTTCTGAACTGACAAACTTTTTTCAAGCAGGTGTCTTCGTCCTACGTGGCTCGCTGAAAATACAAATAGAGTTTGTGAAACCCACTTAATGTTTAAAAATTTGCTGAGTAGGACGATTTGTGGCTTGACACGTCGGATTTGACCTGTCAAACAGGTTGAAGGCAAAAACCCAAAGACAAAATTGCCCTTACTCTTGTATACACCCGACTTCGCTTCTTCTAGATCTGATTTCCCTCCATTGAATCTTTTTCTTCTTCTTCTTCTTGTGACCTCTGAAACTATCGGACTCTAAAAGAAATAATTTTGATTCAAACAGGAGAAGATATTGAAATCTGAGTCGCGGGAATTGTGAGGAGTTTTGGTGTTTTTCCGGTCATGGCCTACGTCTATGCACTTATTGTTCAAATTAAAGGCAAGCAAAAATAAAAGTACAATACAAGATATCCCAAACTTTCTATGGGAGGCAAGAACTTGAAACTAATCCTAATATTAAGGAAGTTAAGGCCAAAAAAGAAAAAATTAAAGACAAAAAATAAAGGAACTAGCTAAATATATACTCATCACCTTTACACAAAATGGATTGATCCATCATCTTCATTTACTAAGTTGATTTCAAGAGAAAGGGAAGTGTTAGCCTCTTTCTTATCAGGAAAAGTGCGATAAGGCAGGAAGGAAGGGTTTGTGTTGTGTTTGTGCATGTTTGGTTGTGGAGGAGACCATACCTTTGTTTTTTGTGCTATGTCTGTCTAGTCTACACTGTCTCTCTCTCTCCAGCTTTTTCCTTCCTTTTCTGTCTAGTCAGGTGTGTATAAGAGTAAGAGCAATTTTGTCCTTAAATTTTTACCCTAAACCTATTGGACATGTCAAGCCACAAATAGTCCTGATCAGTAAATTTTTGAACATTAAGTGGGTCCCGCAAGTCCTATTCAAGTTTTTGGCGAGCCACGTAGGACAGAGACACCTAATTAAAAAAATTTATCGGTTCAAAAATTTGATTACAAAACGTTTTCCATTGAGACACTGAAATAGAAATTTTTAAAGAGTTCAGATACTAAATTTATAATTAAGCCTATGATAAAACTATACGAAAAGTTGTAGTTGATGGTTTTTGAAAAATGTTACCTTTATTTAATTTCAATATTAATATTTTAAATGATAGATTAAAACATCTAGTTTGCTTAGTTGAAATTGTGATAACTTTCATAGTAGGAAGGGAAAAAACTAGATACCTTTTTCATTACATTTTTTATAGAGAAAATTACAGTACGATCCCTGTAGTTTGCGAAATACAACTATTTCGTCTCTATTTTTTAGAAAATGCATTAAAATTTTCTTATAGTTTACTTTTGTCAGACTATAAGGTCATTCCATCTAAATTTTGCATCTGTTCTGTTAAGTACCGTATAAAATGACGAAAATACCATTTTATTTTTAGAAACACAAGGATGAACTAGTTATATTTTTCAAACCATAGGAATTGCATTGTAATTTTTCTAGTATAATATTTTAGTATCTCTCTTTTGACTTCAGTGTTTTCTTGTTGACTTAATGGAAAAGATGCAAAAATTTGACAAAAGGACCTAATAGTGTAATGGAAGTAAAACATAAGGATAAATTAGTATATTTTTAAAAAGTCAGGGACGGACTAGTTGTATTTTACAAATCACAGAGATCGTACTGTAATTTTCTATTTTTTATAAGACGTGAGAAGATTAACTATGGCTCCATTTGTGTCCGTAAAATAACTTGCAGAAAAATATTTTTCACAATTTTCGATTGTTTGGGGTGCTCAGGAAAATAAGTCAATGGAAAATATTTTCTTGGTCAAAGGAAAATTAAGTTTTTTTTTAAGAAAAATAACTTTCCATTTTCGAGAGAATAAAATATTTTCCGGACATTAACAAATCTTATAAATCTATATATATTTTTTAATTTATAAACCTTATAAATCTATATTTTTTTAATTTATTAATCATCATAGTCATTACCACCAGTCACCATTTACCATTGATCTCCACAGGCCACCGGTGGCTTTTTCATAATTAATTTTTTTTTTTTTTTCACCAGTCACCATTTTTACCATTGATCTCCACAGGCCACGGTGCTTTTTCATAATTAATTTTTTTTTTTTTTTTGCATTCTTCTTCATATTTAAACAAGTAAAATTTTAAATTAAAAATTTTTATTATTATTAATATTTTTATGGTCTTATGAGAGAAATATTTTAATATTTTAAACTAATTTTCAATATTACAACTAAAAAATAAAAAATGAGTTATTTTTAGAAAATATTGTTCAACAAGTTATTTTACGGAAACAAATGGAGCAAAATCACATCTAATTTGCATTAACATTTAAATTTTTCCTTTTTCATTTCACGTAGTTTTATTGTATCATATGTTCCAGGGGATAACAAAGTTTGAGCCAACCAGAACAGCAAATCACAATTATTCACTTTAATTTGTTGAAAAAAAAAAATGTTTGAAGGTCCTTTCTTTGTTTTATCACATGAAACAATGTGCGGATAGAATCTTTTGACCGATTAATATCATGTCTAGGCCTTATACAATTCATGTTTCAGGCATTAGACAAGATAAAACATGTCATAAAAGATATTATTAAGTCAAAAATGCGAATTAATATTTATTTACTTTTCAGTGAAAATAGGGAGAATGTTGTATTTTTTTTATTTATTTTTTATTATTTTATGTTTGCCATTGATGGCATCGGATATCTATCAAACGCAAAGGAAACAATATTATGGATAGGATCTCATATATGTGTAATAATTATGGTACTAATTAATTAGTATATATATGGCAAATATCACTAAAATTGAAATACGAAATCTTGGTCAATATAATTTCATTAATCAATTATTTAATTATCTTTGGATAGCTAATTTTTTTGACTGTTACGTGTATATGTAATTTAGCATTGAAAAGTGGATTATGATTGGTTCAAAGATGATATGTGAATCATGGGATACGGGTCGTTTTGTTGACCATAATTTTAATTAACTTTGAATATAGTTTTAAATTTCAATTTTTTTTTTCCTTAAAAAAAAATTTTAATTTATTTCTCTTTGGTCACAGTTACGGGTGAATATTATCAAATGATTTTTATTCTTTGTTTGGATGTGAGCTTTTTTTTTTTTTTTTTTTTTTTTTTTTTTTTTTTTTTTTTTTTTTTTTTTTTTTTTTTTTTTTTTCTAAATGAAAATCTTCAATTGCTTTCATCCCCAAACAGTCTAAGTGAGTAAATTTTCTGAAATTGTGGTAAATCAGGAGGTTGGAGGTTCAGATTAAAGAGATGTGACGTGGTTATAGAAAATGAACTTTAAATTTTTTTGTTGTAGTTCATTTGCAAGTTCTTAGATATGAACTGACATTATATATAAGTGGATATTTGAAAATAATTTGAAGACACAATTGTTGCTATCAAAAATTTAACTCCAAACTCAAATTTGCACATACTTCTTTACTAAGTATTCTAATTTTTTAAATGAAAATTAAACTTTCATTTCACACTAAAATTGTTGCACTAAAAATGGGAGGGCTAATTTTAAAATTTTGATCAGGATGTAAAAGTTGGTGTTAATTAGGAAAAATGGGTGGGATTTTCCTGTAATTCACCCTTTAATTATAGGTATAAGTCATTAGTTTATGAGAATAAATTGACATGACATACTCCCTCCATTCTTTTTATATAGGTACAATCTTATTTTCACCAAGATTAAGAAATTAGTTAACTAATTTTCGTCTTTTTTCCTAATATACCCCTAGTATCACATTAACTCTTTAATATACCCCTAGTATCACATTAACTCTTCCTCTACAATGTAAAATTACATTTAATAATGTTTTTTGGTTGAATAACGTAATACATGCATTCTCTTCCTAACAAAATGGGATATTAAGAAATTTAATTAGGGAATAAAAATTTAAATTTTTGAAACTCAATTCTGCATCCTTAGTTGAAATTTTGGTAAATATGCTGGCTTCCTAAAAAAATTGGACCAATTTATAAATTGAATTGCTCAGAAATTTGGACAAATACAATAATATGTCCTATAAAATGTGTGCATAAATTATAAATTTGACCAAAAATCAAATGAGTGAAAACAAAAGTTATGCTCAAGCATTTAAGAGAAACTTATTATTCGACAAAGTTGCATTAAAAATGACTATTTAGTGCTCAAATAATTTTTCAAAGACTTGAGTAACTGTCAAAGAATTTAAATATGAAGTAGCTTCACAAAAAATAGACAAAGTTTAAAATCATAACTCTTAACTGTGCTCCATTTCTAAATTTTATGCCATTTTAAACCTCAAATTTCATATCAACCAGAGCATAATTTTCTTAATTGGACCATATTTATTTTTCCAATGTAAATTTGAAGAATAACAACTCTATCACCAAATTTCCTTTACATTTAATACCCATCTATACTTTTGTCTGTCATTACCTTAATAATCTCCCATAATAAAATTTTCATAAAGAATAAGACAAAGGTAATATGGGATTTTCACATTGGATTTTCTTTTAATGTTAAAAAAAAAGGAAAATTTGTCTATATAAAAAGAACATAAAAAAAATTTTGTATATATAAAAAGAACTGAGGGAGTATTTGACTTTCAAAATAAACATTCAATTAATGCAATGTTGGGGCAAAATAGGAAAATTTTGGCCAAAAAATTATAGTTTAACTAATTCTTTAATCGTTGTGCAAAGTAAGTTGTGTCTATATAAATGAATCGTAGGAAGTAATATTTCGTTAGGATATAATGAATGAAAGAAAATAAATTTATATTTTTATTTGCAAATGAAAAAATTTTATAGGAAAGAAAGTGTTATTGTTGAAAATTGATAATGTGAAATACTATTTCCTTCAATATTTTTTTTTCATTTTCTAAATAAGGAAAAACATTCTTTCCTAAATATTTCCTCCAATTAATTTTCTTCATTCAAAAAAAAAAAAAAAATAATACTCTCATCCAAATAAAGATTATTTCCTTCAATAAGTGAAATACTATTTCCTTCAATATTTTTTTTTCATTTTCTAAATAAGGAAAAACATTCTTTCCTAAATATTTCCTCCAATTAATTTTCTTCATTCAAAAAAAAAAAAAAAATAATACTCTCATCCAAATAAAGATTATTTCCTTCAATAAGTGAAATACTATTTCCTTCAATATTTTTTTTTCATTTTCTAAATAAGGAAAAACATTCTTTCCTAAATATTTCCTCCAATTAATTTTCTTCATTCAAAAAAAAAAAAAAAATAATACTCTCATCCAAATAAAGATTATTTCCTTCAATAAGTGAAATACTATTTCCTTCAATATTTTTTTGACATTTTTCAAATAAGGAAAAACATCGTATCCTAAATATTTTCTATAATTATTTTTCTTCATTTAAAAAAAAAAGAAATATCACACATCCAAACAAAGGGTAAATCAAATTGTTTGGTCTAAAAGTGGATAAGATTCGTTGGGTTTGCATCTATTAGGGTGTCTCAAAGTAGGGTGAATTAATGGATCGATGTTTATTAGTATGAGAAACAAGATGAAAATAAAAAGAATCGGGAGGGTAAAAAACTAGATGAGAAGGATAACGGAGAAAAGGGTCGAGAAATAAAGTAAATATTTAGCACATTAGTTGTATTGATTTACCAGTCAATTTACAACGAGATCACCCCTTATCCACAGGAGTTTTAAGGAATGCATTCCTAGAAAAAAAAAAAAAGATATCCTAAGATAGTTATAGTTATATCATACTATGCAAAAGTCTAAAATACTCTTAAGTACATATAATATTCACAAACGTGGATTGTAGGCCTAGTTGGCGCTCTTGGCATGTTTTTAATTATGTAATGTATTTTCCTTCAATCTACAATTTCGAGCCTCTTGTTTGGGCCTAATTTTTAGGCCTACGTCAACATAAATTAATCAAATTTTATAAAACTTATGACCAAATTTAAAAAATATTCGCTAAAATAACACAACTTATTATATTTCCATCGAACAAATATTATTGATTTTGTAAGTACCATTTTATTTTTTTATAAAATATATATTATTATATCCGTTTTGTTGATTTTGATACTTTTTAACTTTTTTCTTTCAACTTAGATAACATTTTAGAAAATCAAGATAGTATTAATTATTTTATTTCAACTTTCTCTTTGTTTATATATCACCAAATTTTATTTCTTTTAATTCTAAAATATTAATTTCAAAAATAATTTTGTCAATTATTCTTATTTTTTAAAATGGAAGTGATTCAATTATTTTTTAAAATTTTTTGTGAAAAGTCAAAAATATCGGATTTAATATAAACTTTCAAATCTCGATCCATAAAAAAATCATGTTTTATCACCTATTAAATGCTAATCATTCACCATGATTTTCCTTTTTTTACACAAGACAAACCCAAAGAAGTAAGAAAATCTTTAAAAAGAATCTTAAAAAGCAAAATTAAATATAGCTTTGATTGTAATTAAATTAAAGATTAAAAAATATATTTGCTTCAAATCCAATCTATTTGTATTATAATATGTTCTATGAATCTAACCGATCATTGAACCAGTGAAAGTAAAGATTCACTGAACTAGATAATTTAAGCAAATTCAATACAGTTTAATCAGATATATATATAATTTTTAAATACAATTAAAAATATAAGGTGTATAAATATTACAAAAAGGATTATAAATACTAAATAATTTTAAGACGTAACATAAATTCTGAAATTAATAAATATAATTTAATTTATTAGTTTGTTTGTTTAGTCCATAGTTTCTTTTAACTTGTTATAATAAGTCTAATGCATTGATTTAATTTGATGAGAATTTTTTTCTAAAAAAGGAAAAGAAAAAAAAATCTACTTGTAAATATTTTGGGCCAAAGAATTTCCATAACTCACACAAGCCCAACTTATAATAGCACAAGAGAAAAGAAACCTTAAACTGTACAGGCACCATTAAAGTGAAACACCTCTACAGAGAAAACCCCTTCCGTCAAAGCTCAATTTGCCTATCTCAAGCGATCAGGCAAGGTATTCCATCTTTTATAATTTCTCTTTCAGTTTATAAATATTGGGAATCTTTAATAAGCTTTAAAAATTATTGAAGCTTTGTTTCAAACAAAGTCTTGTGCAGTTTATGAATGATTTGCAACCCCTTCTTAAATATATGAAGTCAATCTTGAGGCAGTTTTTTAAGACCAAGATTCTCTATCCACATGATATGTAGGAATAATCTTAAACAGGTTACATCCCATCAATAGAATAAACTAAAGAAAGGGAGAGTTGGTTGTTTTCAACAAAGAAGAAGATCATACATGCATAAATTACAATTCAAGTGAAAGGAGACAATATAACTAATTAATTAATTTAGAAGTAGTCCTCAGTCCTTCCCTTGAAACCAATCTGCCCAAATGTCAGGCACAGGAACAGCCCCAAGTGCCATGTAACCAACCACAACCTGTTCAAGCACTCAATTAGAGTCTATTTTATATCTATATTCTCACACAGCAAAAGGTTCCATGGTCTAGTGGTCAGGACATTGGACTCTGAATCCAGTAACCCGAGTTCAAATCTCGGTGGAACCTTATACTTTGTCCTTTTGTATATTTAATTTTTGTTTTAAAAAGAATTGCATATATAAACTTTTATCTATTTACATTAAGTCTCAAAAGTTTATTTTTGTTAAAAGTTAAACCTTTCTCTAAAAATTATTGAGTATATACTTTACCATACTTTACCCTTGATAATTTAAACTTATTAAAATGGGCTTACCAAAACTGAGAAGTGAGAGCAGGAGGGGTTGGAAAGTGGGCAAGCTCAGCGCCGATACTTTCAAAGAAGAGTCCGGTCAAACTCTTTCCATTAATTGCTGGTATGCTTGACGGAGCTAGCCATCCTATCAACCCAAATCCGATCACATTCAGATCCCTCCGTAGCCAATCCCTCTCAAAGCTTTTTCCTCATAACAACAACCACAATTGATCAATTATTTAAAAACAAAAAAAAATTATCTCATATTTTTGTAATAAAAAACGTAATTAATTAATACATATATATATATAGTTACCACATGAACTTTCCTCCATTAGAACCTGCTTGTCTCAGTGGATTTCTAGCTGTTGCTACTGATTTCACAAACCCTGAAAAATATTTTATTAGAATATTAAAACTAGAAATGAACATTTTATATATATAATAGTTGAAGTTTAAATATTACCTGAGCTGAGGCATGTTCTCCTGCATGAACAACTGCGAGGAGACGATAGAGAGCTACTGCCCAGTCCAATCACAGTTGATGAGGTAGCAAATGCTGCTGCCATTTCTTTTCTTCTTTTCCCCTCAAGAAAAATGATTTATAGTCCGATTTAGTTTAAAATGATCAAAACAAAAATACGTAAAACTGTGGATTTTAGGGGTTTTGTTTGTGTTAGATGAAGATATTGTGGAAGAGAAAGATTGCGTGGATGGGTTATCATTCAATGGATTTCTGCCACGTTGGTTTTGAATGGATAAAGTGGGGTAATTCCTCTCGCATCCACAAATCGCAGGATAGCCATCTACTATGAAAAATACGGGCTGCCTAGTTTCAACTTGGGCTCACCTTTTCAACATCCTTTAATTTAGTCGCTGTCACCTTTTTCTGTTTTAAATTTGTAGCTATTACATGTTGTAGCTGTTGGCTGTTCTATTTGATGAGTTAGGTGTTAGCTATTTTATTTATACAGTAGTTTAAATTAAGAGTGTTTATTAAAAATAGTTGTTTAATTTAAAATTATAAAAAAGAATATTAATTATTAATTAGTTGAATTTAGAAAGAAAAAATAATGGGTACGAGTATCAAAAAAATTTAATTAAAAACTAAAAGTTAAACGTTAACTTCTCATAAAAAGTTTTCTCAACTTTTAAAAATTATTATAAATACTATGTTACCCAATGCTATAATTAATAAAAATAGAGTTTTGATTTGATTAAAACGCTAAAGTTAAGTCAAAAAATTACCCTGAATTTTACGACTTGTTGTAAAATAACTATATTTTGAACTTTTTATTCCGAGCATCCCAATTTAGTAACTTAGATATATTGATACCCTATTTCAAATTTCATCTAGGATTGTGAATAAAATATTATAAAGTGGGACCCAACTTTAAATTAATCTAACCCTAAGCTTGTGAAACATACCGTTTAGTATCACTTACCCACCGCTTACTCTTTTCCAAAATTCCAGCTCCATCGATGTCCATAGTTGACTCCCTTTTTGACAATCTCATTTCCCATCTCTCTATTTCTTCCAAATTCCTTGTTGTCAGCCATCTTTTTTTGAAATTCATTTTAGAATCTCTTGTTTCTCCTTTAAATGAGCCTCTGCGATTTGTGTTCAGTGGGTAACATTTGGCTAAATTCGTTTTTGTTGTACCTATGATTTATTTATATGGATTCTGAAGTTAAATAAAGCTGAGGGGCTGAGATTAGGGATGGAAGCGGAGCGGGTATCTATGAATTTTAAGCTATCTATATTCGTATCTATTTAAAATTTGAATATTTGTATCCGTCCCAAATCCGTTTAAATATCCATTCAAGTACTCGTATTCAAATCTATTTAAATTTTTACTATCTATATCCGTTCAAAATTTAAAGTACCCTTTTACAGATATGGTATCTGCAAATCTTAAACTATCCAAATCTAAATTTATTCAAAATACAATTTTTACTAATAATCAATAGGATACCCGTGGATACTCACTGCCAAACCCGTTTAATATAACGGGTAACGGGTACCCAAATGACCTACACCCGTACCCTACCTGTATCTATTATAAATAGTAATTTTACTATTTGTACTCGTTTCAAATTTATTTATAACAATCCATATCCTCTTTAAATGAACTGGAGCAAGGCGAGAAACTTAAAATATCGCACCACTTCCATCCCTAGCTGAGATGAAGAATGGGGAGAGAAAAAATCTGCAATGCTCTGTTTCCGGTTTGATTAAGTTTTTAGCCGTGTATAAGACGCGATGAGAGAATTTGTTGATAGAGCAAAGGCTCAGTTTGAAACAGACCCTTTCAAATCTCTATGGACAAGTTCTTTTTCTGGGATATGGTGATATATGCAAAGCAGCGTGAGAAGAAGAGAAGAAGCTTTAGTTTAGCTTATCCTTTGGGAATTTCATTTAGAAAAATAAATGTTTTACTGTAAAATTTACAAATAAGATTAATAGTAGATTCATTGGTTGAATACATAAATTCACTCCTGAACTTTGTAATTTTAATCTTGTAGCACCCTAAACTTTGCGAATAACTTATCATGCACTTAAACTTGTAAATTTTAGTAATATTATATACTTTGCCATAGTAATAATAATAATTTTTAAGGTTTTTGGCTTTTATCTATAAAATTTATCATGCACTAAACTTGTTAAATTTTTAGTAATATTATATACTTTGCCATAGTAATAATAATAATTTTTTACTTATCATGCACTTAAACTTGTAAATTTTAGTAATATTATATACTTTGCCATAGTAATAATAATAATTTTTAAGGTTTTTGGCTTTTATCTATAAAATATAGACTTGATATGTAGTTAGCATGACTTTTGGAATAATAGTTTTCATATATTTCAATTTTTTAGTGAGCATTTAATTGATATAATTTTGCAAGTTGAAGTGTTTAATAAAATAATTTTTAAAATTGAAGTGTTTAATAGATGCAGTTTTATAAATTGAAGTCTTTGATGGGTTAAAATAAAAGTCGAGGCTGTTACAAGGTTAAAGTAATAAAATTAAGAGTGAATTTATATATTCGGTCTAATTCATTTGAAAGGCAAAGTTGACAAGCCAGTTTTGTTAACGGGAATAAAATAACCACATTCATTTTTTAGCCTTCAATATATTTGATAAATTGCTTGAACCAAATATAGCTTTTATTTTATTAACTTTTTACCAATTGGTTTACCATATTTTTCCATAATCTGGGTGAATAATGGCTAATGGGTACTGCAATGAGGCTGGGAGAGAAGGTTTTTATGTTTGGGAGAGAACAAGGAGGCTGAGGTGTGTATTTCATAGCCTTGGGTTAAGATAACCGAAGGTTATATTATGGTTCCACTTTATAATGTTTTATTCAAAATTCTAGATCAAATTTGAAATTTATAATATTGTATTCAAAATTCTAGGTCAAATTTGAAATTGAATGCCAATATATTTAAGTTTTCAAACTGGAGTGCCTAGGATAAGTGACGTAACTAGAAAATTTCTTGAGGGGATCCAAATAAAATATATAATTTATAAAAATAATATAAATAAATATAATTAAACAAGTGACGAGAATCCTTAAAAAAGAAAATAAATTGTTAGCATTAAATTATAATGATCACTGAGTACTTTTCATTCACTGAACTATTCATATATTTATATTGTCAATACGTGCGAATACATCTTTTTCAATGTAAATTATCAAATAGTCATTAACAGTTCATGAATATTTTAACAAGTAAACTCTGAATAGTATGATTGACTAATAATGGTAATGATTTTGCAATAGTTGATTTTCTTTTAAAGTATTGTACTAACTATAATAATTAAAATGTTATAATTAGATACAACAGAAAATTCATGTTTCTATTGCAAAATTAATTAATTTATTAAATATTCCAATTAGGTTGAATACAATATATAATTAAGTTAAATAATATAATCTAAAATTAATTTCTTAAACTTCCTAAATCATAATGCATTAAGAGAAACTAATAATTAGTAGACCAATTATGAGTAAGCTTGAAGACCAATAATTAGAAAACGGATACAAATTATAAAAATAATCAAGATTTTAGTTTTTTTTAGTAATAATTATTCAAAGAAAAATATATAATTGAATTTTAAGTTATGTTAAAATTGACACATTCTTAATTTATATTTCCCTCTCATAATTGAGTCCTTCCATCTAAAGTGTGAACTCAAACTTTTTGGATGAAAGAATTCGATAGTGGGATAAAACATAAGTTAAGAACATCATAATTATTTCTTAAATGCAAAAGGACCTAAGTGTCAATTTAAACATAATTTGGAGACTCAATTATATATTACTTTTATTTAAATATTTTTTTTCAAATTTGGCGCATTGCCCCCATTGGTTCCTTTGTCCGGCCTCTAGTAGTATCCACATGAACAGGTAATTGAAAGACTCTAAAACTATTTTAGAGAGTTGAGAGAATAGAGAGTAAGATGGTACTAGCTATCTTACGCTCTATGTTTAGTTTTGTGATATCAATCAACAACTAGTTTTAGACTATCTCTTAAATATTATATATGAAAGCCATATGAAATAAATAAATAAATATTATAACTAAAATATATATGTGCTTATTTATTTATTTAAACAATTTAAATAAATAAATCATAGGACATATTACTAGGATTTTCAATTCAATTTAATTAATTATATTTATTTAAAATATTTAAATAAATAAATGATAGTTAAAATATTAGATTTTTTTATAATAAAATTTATCACAATAAATTTTAGACATAAATTAGCTAAGTCAATACTTAATAATTTAAGTAAAGTTGCAATTAAATATAAATTACAAATTTATCCTTAAAGTCCCAAAATTGATTTGTAATCAAGTCATACTTGATTTGATTTCTCGTTTTTACATTTTCATATCAATTCTTATGTGCGTGACCTATTATATTCCAAATATGTTTGCGACAATTATAATTAACTAATTAATTAATATTTGAAGGCCAAGAATATTGTCTAGCAACATGTTACGACTAACCAAATATTTTGAAAGTCAATGGTGGTTTAGTCAACCTTTTAATGCATAGTTTATCAGTGTAATTAATATCTTTTCATTATTAATGTTATGATTTAGTAAGCATGGAGTGTGTATGCTTTACTAAATCATGTTAGTTCTCTTAATCTTAGCTATTGATCATTTGAATAAAATTTCAAATCTAATTTGCTAATTTCATTTTACCTTGCGCAAAGATTTCTTAATCAATACTAATAGAAAATAATTAGAATATTTTTCCTAATTTACCTAGGGTGAAGAATCTCATCTTAATTACACAAGTATCTCCATATAATTCCTACTATGTTCAATCAATCATTGCTTATTATCCATTAATGAATAATGTGAATGAAAAATCAAAACATAATTATCCCCAAACAAGACAACTTAGTAATTTCAAGTCACAACCATCACTTAAATATTTCATAAATTCAGGTAACTCTCTATATGGAATTCTCATGCAGGTCAATTCACTGGACTTGTTCAAATAACAAGCACCTACATATTAGTTTCAGATATTACATATATCTCACTTTATGAGAACAATTGCTTCCTTTTACAAATGAAAGAACATAATATGTATCAGCATCAACATCTCTAAGCATCATCCAATAATGAGGAGAACCTAAACCAATAATATTTAGAGATATTGCTATAATCCAAAATAAAACTCATAATTATAACCACATTATAATTTATTTTGTAAAGCAATATTGTCTTGTGGACTTTATCTTTTATCAAGATTCATTTAATAGAATATAAAAGATAAACAATTATCTTTTATTAATAATTAAATATTAATTACATAAAATATTATATCTAAAATATAACCAAAAGATTTGGACTTTATCTTTTATCAAGATTCATTTAATAGAATATAAAAGATAAACAATTATCTTTTATTAATAATTAAATATTAATTACATAAAATATTATATCTAAAATATAACCAATAATTTGGCTATAGCGCATATAACTAATAGTGTCATGAAAAAAATTTTTTCATAAAGGAAAATGTTTTATGAAAAATGTTTTCATCAAATGATTATGATTTCACCCAAACAAGAGTGGGCTCACTGGTGTACAACTCATAAAACCATGAGATCATAGCACTGATAATTAAAGCATGCTTAGGGAGAACACGTCCATGTTAAGGTGATTCCACTGACTAACGGCCACTTGGTATTTATTATGATTGATAATGTTGGTGGGTGCTATGATTGACATTGCTTGAATGGTGAATGCTTAATTAGAGGAGTCTAAGGACATTTCAATTGAGTGTTTGGATTTGGTATTATTTATTATTATTCACTAAGTTTTCTACTCACTCCTATTGTATTTAAATTTTTTAGGAAGAAGCTTTCTTTCCCTTCATGTCGAGTAGCTTTCTGTCCTCTCCATCAATAGAGTCTTAATGTAATGCTTCTTTGCTTTTAAATTTCCTGTTTACATTAAAACTCTGTTTCTAAACTATGTATAATTAATTTCAACTTCTATATTTATATTAGGACTAGTTAGGAACAGAGGAGTATGAATTAGTTGCTTGAATACTTATGTATGGATTTGAAATCTTAGTTAGATCTTATGAATGAACAAGTCCATGGATGGGCCTAATTGTGATTATTGATGATGTATGCTTGCTATAGGTTGGATTTATGACTTATGTTTATCATACTGGTTTATCTTTGGATTTTACGTAGATCATGACATTTTGTATATTTTTGATATGAAATATGGACTTCGACTTTATAAGGTGTATGCATATGGGATATATGGGCCGATTAAATGTTATGGATATATGAATGGATGAATCTATAATTGCGTTTGATGTTTGGATTTATAGTAACTTTTAGGCTTACTACGGATCTCAATGATCTTTAACTTACTTGGATCCTAATGCTGGTTCGGCCATGGAAATGAATTGTGACATTTTGGCATAGAATGTGACATCTCCAATCCTTTAGGACCGGTTAAATGGGATTACAAACTGTAGTCAATTAAAACTATATATATATATAGGACATCCACTTATTTCATAACAATATATATATAACTGTAGTCAAATTAAAAAACTATATATATATATTAGGACATCCCAACTTATTTTCATAACAATATTAATTATATATATTATATTATATATATACTATATATATATATAATATATATATATATATATATATATAAATAGTCAATTAAAAACTATTATTAAATTTAGTTGGTATCAAACAGTGCGATTGCATCTTATACAAAAATCATTCACTTAATGTTTATTTTTTACTAAATATTTTTCTTGAAAGTTTATTCTTATAATAAATTTAGAAAATTACTATCTATATCTTCATCTAATTGGTTTATTCATCTTTTATGTCATTGTCTTGGTTCTTCTTCAGAGGAAAGAACTAGAAATTGCAGTTTGAGATTCTAAATGTTTTATTTCTTTACTATTTTTGTTGGTATCAGAGCATCAAGTTTTAATTCTGCTTTATTATCTTCATAATAAGTATTCATTTTCTGGTACTATCAAAGATAGTTTGGGTATGCCTAACTGAACCCGTTTATAGCCGTGTGTTGAAAGGCTGAAGTAAGGATATAACCAGGCAGTGGCCCGCGACTTGTTGATATCATAAATGGATCCTTTATTATAGTAGATCTAATAGTAGATGTTAAATCTGAATGATTTCTGAGTCTTCAGAATTAAAAGGGTCATAAAAATAGTAAGTGAAATTAAATTTTTTGCAAGATTTTAGTAAAGCCAATTGATGAATGGAAAACTTCCTAAAGTGATAAAGACACAATTTATTAAAGTTTTCTAAATTTATATTTATTTAAAAACTGATTATGTAATTAAAACTGAAGGAAAGAGATTTTCAATTAAGTAAACCTTTGAAAGGATAAACTCTTTTGTTCTTCTAAAACGTTACAAACATTCATAAAACAAAAAATACAAATATATTCATATCGGCTTAATAAATAAGGAATAAAACCTTTAACTAGAGAAGGATAAAACACTAGTAATTACTAGTATTCTTGCTGTAGTAAGAGATGCTAGATTTTTAAATTTTCAAGATTCTTTATTAGGATCTGTTGAAACTAGTCTAAGTGAAGGGCCTATTTCATTTGAAGTATACCCTGATATGACAGTTTCACTAAATGATTTAAATATTTTAGAAAGTACAGTTTTAGAAATTAAAACACATAATTATAAAATGAAACAAGGATCAATTCTTATTTCTTTAATCTATAAAATTCATTATAAAGCCATGAATTCAGCTTTTGGTACTAAATATAAATTACAACCTAAAATTGGGGAAACTAGATTCCTTCAAACGGACTTAACTAAAACAAATACAGTAATTCCTAAAACCATTCAATGGAAAGACATAACACTCCCAGAAGAATGGATTTTGGAAGGAGTTGTGCCTCCTCCAGTCACAGAAAAGGTAAAACCCAACATAAATTTACAAAAAATTGAACAATTTGAAGATGGTAAAGTTACATTAAAATTTAATAGAAGTCAAAGTATGAGGTATACAGGATCGTCTTCCT
>NW_023590738.1:0-257129 GCF_014843425.1 Jatropha curcas
ACATTCCATAACGGAAAAAAAAATTTCGGGGTAATACAAATCAAAATCATAAATAATCCACAATCACATTTTTTAAATTATAATTTTCCATCTTCAAAATCATTACCAAAACCATAGGCATTAAAAATTCCTAAATTGGGTATTTAACATACAAAATAGAGAATAAAAACATATCATCTTTCCAAAGAAAAAATTATTTTGATTTGGAATTTTTAAGTTTTAGCCAAGTAAAAAGAAAGAAGAGAGTGAGTCATAAAGAAGAAAAATTTTAAAAATTTTTAATATTTTCATTTTTCGGGTCGGTTCGGGTTAAACAAGGTATTTTTAACTTGAATCACGACCCCATAGGAGATATTACTGTCACGACCCATTTCCTGGGTCGGACACGAGCACTAGACGCTGGGCTAGGCTTAAGGCTCCTGATTTTTAGCCCTAGTAGCCTAAAGTAAGCCTATATTAATTCATCCATATTCTAAATATAATTGTGGCTTCGAGCCCAATAACTTTGTTCCATAAACATATCAAAAGTACACTTTATATAATCAACATATATACTTTATTTGTCCATTCACAACTCATTTGGAATACAATTGCGGAATTATATATTTTACATACCTTTATATTTACATCGTTATTACAATCGTTAATAATCTTCTATAATTAATATTTCAACTCCATTGGACTTTTCTTTCTCCCTATTACCTGAAAAAAAAAGGAGGCAGGGATGAGCGCTAAATTCAATGAGTAGGTTTAGATAACCCTCGCACCTTACACAATCATCCACATGCTAACATAAATCATTTTAGTCCTCCGACTAGGTATATGATCATGCAGTTTGTCACACAAATGGCAGTACAATAGCAATCACAATTATTATCATCTTCATATAATCACATCACCTGGAAATTAGACAGTGGCATCACCGAAACCCCCAATGAGCTGTCCTTCCATATGGCCCATCCTCTCATAATGTGTGCACCAGGGAGCCGATCCCCATACATGGCCGACCGGTCTAATCCTCACTTGACCAACCCTCTCATTTTTCTGACCAGTCCTCTCATTGTTTTTTCCAATTCTCTCTTTTCCTTTGTCCATAGCCGCCACAGGAGGCAACCCGGTGGTCTCCATCCAATCTAGATCACAAAGTGCTCAAACAGGAGGCCACCCTGCGGGCTACAATCAAATCTTAGATATCAGTGTGCGCAACAAACAAGAAGCCATCCGTGGTTTTCCCATGCAATCCATATCACAGGCTGCACACGGGGGGAGCCGATCTCCCCTTTTCCCGGCCGATGGCTCGGTCAAATTCATATCATATCATATTCAGGATCCGAATCACAGACCGTCCTCAAACAAACCCATGGTGGTCCAACGTCATCCCAATTCCCACACAAACAAGGCAACAGTGTATTCACAGCACAAGTAATCAGAACAGATTTTTATATCAAAAATGGTGCACAATAATATGGCAATTCAAGTAAAATAAATCAAATGATAACAAATGCATGATAGCATTTAGCCGTGAATGCATGAATGCAGGCGGATGATACTAGTTATCTAACACTACTCACAGTTTTTGTTGTCCTTAAAAGGACTGTCTTTCTTATTGCGCGCTTCCAGCCTTTGTCTTCACAGTCCGAAACTTTATAAGTATCTATATAATAAGAAAATTCTACATAAGAATTCTAATTTGAAAAATGCAGTTTGCATTCATTTATTTGTTTTCGTTACTCGTCGGTTCATTAATTTATCAAACTAACTGTATATCTATAGTGCATCTTTATTTGATTATTTCTTCTAATTTATTCATTAAGTAAAACGTCTAGTTATTCGGTAATTTATATTTTATGATAATACTAATCAAAATATTAATATGATTAATAATAATAATAAATATGTAATAATGATAATGCGATTGATCATAAATAATATTTCCATGAACATTAATAACTTTAGTCGGTATTTAATTCCCTGAACTAACATAAATAAATTCGTTCCCTTTTTATGTTATTTATTTGATTATTAATCGCTCTCATAATCTTAATTTCTATATTTTAATTCTATGAATAATTTAATCGCTATAAGTAATTTAATTTCTAAATACAATTTATTTTCTAACGACTTTCGGCAGCAACCCCCCCTAAAAATGGATTATCCCACCTGGTAAAATATCAACATTATAATCAATTAAATTCCAAACCACACAGCCATCCAGTCGGGCCATAATCCAACTCAACAACAAATCCCAATCCTCCACATTTTTCCGTACCAACATACATTATTGAAATTTTTCTTTAATTCCATACATCTGACTTATCTGACTGTTCAATTAATTTAGTTAATAGTATTATTTTTAACTAAATATGGTCTAATAATTAATAAATCAACACGAATTGGCTTTTAATTTACTCCTCAAAATTAGTTCATGAACTGTATTTAACTTTCTATATTCATTATCAATAATCAAATACACTAAATTAATTTTTCACACCACATAAAAAATTAACTTAACTACGCAAAAAATGACTAAAATTAGTTAACTAAAATTAAATGAACTAAATTAATTAACTACAAAATAGATAAATTAATTCAAGTAACGAAAATCATTAAAATTAATGTTTTACCTCAAAATATATTAGATTAATTTATACCCCAAATATAATTTGTCGAATTTTCGCTAGATCGGGGATTTTTACACATGCTGGATCGAAGCTACGTGCACTGGAAGTGGCCGGATCCGACTGACAGTGGCAGAAGGAGGTGGAGACGGTCGATCTGGTGGTTGAAGACCCGCTGGAGCGGCGGCAGGGCGGTGGAGCGATGGGGTGGTGGTGCTGCATTCGTTATTGGTGGCTGGAGACACGTTGGACCGGCGGTTGGGCTAGGCGGTGGCGCGATCTGCTGGTTCGAAAGGAGGGAGAGGCAGATCGGCAAGAGCTACAGCAAAAGCGGCGGCGGAGTGGCGGTGGCGTGCGATTCTGCTGCTCCGCCTCTATCTCTGTCTTGCCGAGAACCCAGACGCAAAAGAGAGAAAAGAAAGCAAGAAGAAGAAGGAAAAAAGGAAAGAAAGAAGAAGAAAAAGAAAAGAAGAAGAAGAGAAGGAGGAGCATGGCTGGGGAGGTTTGTCGGTGAACTGGAGGCGCAGGAACTCAATGAGTGAAGGGAGATAAGCCGTTGAATATAGAGAAGGAGGAAGTTTCCTAAGAATGTTTTGGGTCGAAACCGGTTCGATTCGATTTCGATTCGGCCCAAAAATCTTTGGTTTCCACTGGTTTTCGGGCTTTTCATCGATTTTCGTTCGGTTTCTCACAAGTATTTCGCAAATAAAAATATTAATATGAATTTCCAAGCTGTCGTTCGAGAGAGAGTTTAATTGGATAATGTGAAAAATAAAAATTCAGGGTATTACAATCTCCCCCCCCTTAAGAACAATTCGTCTCGATTGAATCTAAATGGGAAAGAAAAGAAGGAACGCAATGAAATTGTAAAGAAGTTATAAGTATTCTGCTGCTATATAGGAACAGACTACAGGGAGGACGGAGGCAGGCACTAGCTCGAAAAGAAAGCTCACGAAATATACGACGGGTCAAACGAGAGATATACGCAGGAGATAAGTATGATCTGGATGGGTTAAGATGTATATCTGTCGAGACAGTTGTACGTTCTGACCACTGGCACTAACGTCGATGGATAGGATTTAGATACATACACACAAATATCAGATAGGCCCGACAGCCATATTACAGTAATTGAGCGATTTCAGGAAGTAATGTATTATGTAACTATGCAAGTATAAATCCTTGAGCCACATCAAGACGATTACTAATGTTACCACCTAGCCGATGCTATAGGAAGCTTTAGTACTTTAATCTCCAAACTATCATACAGACAATTACTAGAAAATCTTTCTTTAAATAAAAATCTTACAATTAAACGAGTTTGATAATAAAATGCTTAATACATATATTTTTCCCAAATTAAATTACGAAAACCAAATATAATTTGCAAAAATATATATATAAGCAAAATAGACTTCTTTAACGTACATATGTTATGACTAAATATTTTCTTACTCAAAACTGAAAAACTATTACCTTAATCCAAAATTTTAAGAAAAATTTTCTTATAACTCTCGTTGTCTATATTATCGTAAGGTTATACAAGCTCACTCGACCAGTTCCTTTTTATACAAGTCCTATATCCTTATCGTACACTAGCGGAATTATTTAAATAGTTCATTTACTAAGAACATCCCTGCACTATTAGTTAGCTTTCTCTATAGGGATCTCCACACCGTCTATTTAATCGTCGTCTTTACGTCTAACACCTATGCCTTAAATTATCTTAACATGTATCATTAAAAGTTGACTTTCATATTACCCTCTCACTTCACTTATATTGCTTATTAATTCATCCTAAGAATATTGAAGCATTTTTTTTTTAAATTATTCCATTAATTGTAATTTATCCCATTTATCTCATTAAAAATGTTTCAACCTAGCATTTATTACTTGCCCCAACTATTGACCTTTTACCTAATACCTATAAATATATAAAAGTCTTAAATGAAATTTCTTAAATCCCGACTTTATGTTACCTTACCATCAAAATATTACATCAAATAAATAGGCGTCAAATTCTATGTCCACTAAATAATTTATTCATTTCTATTTGAGACTTCAGTCTATGCCATAATTATGAAATAGTAGCAAATCTCTAATTAGCATCTATAATACATAAACTAATTGTTTCACTTGTCATCAAAGTTGTCAAATATAATATCAACTTATCTATCTCACCTGTCTTTAGTTCATTAGTCTTTCTCTTATTTCTGTCTAGCTAAGATATTTATAAATTCCAAGTTAGCACAAGGCTACCTGGTATTATCATCTACACCTCGACTTAATTCAGGTCTTTCCTCCTTTTGCTGACACGTCAAAAGTTTTATCAATTACCTGACGATTCACTTCCCTAGATTCTTCCATTCTCTTTTCTGTAAGGATTTAAATTTATTAATTTTCCTATTTATCGAAGAGTTCGGAGATATTAATTGCCACATGTTTCAATTGTATTTTATTAACATATCTTTAACTCCAAAACGTCCTCTAAAGTAGAATAGTTTTCTTATGATTTCGTAAATTACCTAAAAATTTAAGTTTCCACATCAAGTCTCTTTAATTCTAATTTATCACAATTTACTATAGTTAAAAAGGCATAGTACTCAAAATTTCTATTTTTAATATATCTATTTCTAAGTTAATTTCTACAGTTCATTTCTGTTACTGATGTCAAATCTCTTTTTCTTAAGAAAGTTTCTATTTCAATGGTTTCATTTATAATAATAGTTTGCAACACTAGTTATCTCATATCAGACATTTCATCAACTGTGTTATCAACTACAGCCTAGGTTGACCATCCTTGGTAACTAACTATATCTAAAAAAAATTTCAAAATAAATTTTTTTTTTGTTTTTTTTTTTTTTCCACGTGTAACAATATCAGCATGTCACACACACATAACTTTAAAATTCTTATAATAAATATTTGCATTTACCTTAATGTCATTTAAATACCAATATCAATCGCGGTATAAAAATATTTTTATCAAGTTTGATCATTGTATTTTCTAAAACCTTTGGTAAATTTAACAAAATGAATTGTCTATCTCACGAGTGAAATCATCTAGTTCCAGTCTAATGTTACATATTTCATCCCTAAATGATCCTCTTAAACCAAGAATATTCTAATCTCCATCATTACTATTCCTTTCGCTATTACTAGCCTCTCAAGTAGATTGGTCCACACCTTAAATTTTCCCAAAAGTTATATTCAGTAGTGATTTATATTTATATTATTATTTTATCTTTATTTATTTAGTTATTTATTTTATCATCATCATTATATATTTTTTTTTTATTTTTTTTTTATATGTATATTTCTTGCATCTGAATTTTTCTTCTTTCCCAATTTGTTTCTAATTATTTATTCTAGTATTCCACAGTAGATAAATTAATTGACCATATTATCATCATCGGCTTTTCTAATTTAACATCCCCTAGTCTTATCCAAATTCTTTAGCCTTTTGATTCATTTTAATCTTTCTTTTATCCTTCATATCTCCTTAGTGTACCCAACCTCATTTAAGTCTTATCCATAAAAGAGTTTAATTATGGATACATGAATCGTAAAACCATCATTCTACACAAAATTTAATTCCATCCTAAAGTCATTGCTTCTTAGATTCCCTTATTCTGATTTTTCAATCATTCTAATTTTTCAATTTATATTTATATTATTATTATTATTATATCTTTATTTATTTAGTTATTTATTTTATCATCAATTTTTTTATATACTCTGGTTAATTCATTCCCTATTTATGATTTAATGTTATTCATCATCTTTTACATTACGCATCCTACATGTGCTAGGATCTTAATTATATAACGTCTAATACATTTATTACAAACTGGACTTTTACATTATAAATTTTTTTGCTTATACCAACTATCCCTTACATACACACTAGTTCCATAAGTCTATTATCGATTCAACCTAATTGCTCATTTTCTTATATTAGATTCATAATTATTTCATGGCTTGTAATTACTAGATCATCAGGCGCTCACAACAGGAGGCCACCTTGTGAGCTGCGATCAAATCTAGATTATCCGGTGCGCAACAACAAGAAGCCAACCTGTGGTTTCAGTATAAATAGTATTATCAGGTGCACATGGGGGCGCCGATCTTCCATTTACACGGCTAACAGTAATCAATATCAGGATCCATATAACAATAATAGTATATAACGGTAACGGTAATCAGAGTCAGGATCCATATAACAGTAACAGTCTCACAAACCCATGGTGACCCACTTCATCCCAATTCCACACAAACAAGGCACAAATAATTGAGATTCTCTTGTCTGATTATGATTATTTGTCTTAGATCCTCCTTTTCTACCTTGATTTAATTTAAATTACCAATTTTTTTCACTTTTTTAACCCTAACAAGTAAACATTATTCTAGAATGTAATCTATACTGAATGAATTTTCTCAGAATTCCCTATTCTATACGATTTAATAACTTATCAGTATTAATTTCTATAGCCTAATTTAGTCCTCGGATAGACAATATGATAAAGAATTAAATCAAACATGCAATTCATCTGTAAATAATTAAATTTAAAATCAAGATAGAATTTTTGACATGCAGACAAAAATAATAAGAACCAAACAATTATGCAATTCAAAAACAATTTCCCAATAGCAAATAATAAAACAATGTTCTCAAAATCATAGTTCAAAATAAATTTTACTTTCTTATTGTCTTAAAACTCCGACCTCCTTTTCTAAATAATTTCAAAATAATTTTCGAAAAGCAGTGGTCTCCTGTCGAATCATGGGTGTACTGGGTGATCAGGCCAATTACAACCATATCCAACTGATCTTTCTGCTTCAAAATAAATGGAGGGATTTAGCAAAACTCAAAGTATTTATTTATAAAAACCGTCAGTTACCCGACTCTTTTTATAATTCACTATTATTTCTGTAATTTTAATTCTCGTCCTAAGTTTTCATATAGATTTCCTTCCATCGCTCATGCAACGATGCGTCCAATCGGCACTAAAATGGGAATTCAATCCGAACTAACCAGCTCCTTTGGTTGGTTAACGGGCCGATCCCAACATAGGAAGTTCTCTATTTAAATTTTCTATGTTTCCGCAATTGATTCCTAAGGCCCACTTATGGCTCTGATACCAACTTTTGTCACGACCCCATTTCGCGTGGTCGGACCGGCACTGAGGACCTGGGTAGGCTTAAGGCCCCCGAAGCCCGTATTAAGCCTAACTTATTTAAATTCTACAGTCTATTCTAATTATGGATCAGGCCCATTAACTTATTATACATATCATTCAAAATACAATTCATATATTTAATATGGACTTTATTATTTATTTACAACCCAAGCCTGGAATACATTGCAAACTCTACCTTTATATTTTACATTCGTTATTTCTATCCTTAAACTAGTCTTCCTACAAATAAGTGTCTCCAACTCTACATAGGCTTTTCTTTCTTTCTATTACCTGAAAAAAAAAATAGTAGGCAGGGGTGAGCGCCAAACTCAATGAGTAGGGTTAGATAACCCTCTCACCCCACACAATCACACAGAATGCTAAATTTTTTATCTAGTTTACCGTTTAATTATTATGATCATGGCAGTTTGTCACACAAAATGGCAAGTACAGGACAGCATCACAAGTATCAATCACCTTCATATAATTCACAAATCACGGAAAATTAGTTCCAGTGGCACCACCTGAAAACCCCAAACGAAGCCGTCCTCACAATGGCTCGCCTCTCATACATGGTGGCACCGGGAGCCGATCCCCATACGGCCCAACTGGTCTATCCTCAACTGACCAGTCCTCTCTTTGTTTTTCATTCTCTCTTTCTTTTCCATACCCACAGGAGGCAACCCGGTTGGGTCTCCATCCAAATCTAGATCATCAAAGTGCTCACAACAGGAAAGCCACCCTGGCGGGCTACAATCAAATCTAGATTATCAGGTGCGCAACAACAAGAAAGCCATCCTGTGGTTTTTCCTTCCCATGGCAATCCATATCCATCAGGTGCAACGGGGGAGCCGATCTCGCCATTTTCCCCGGCCGACGGTGCAAAATTTCATATCAAATCATAGTTCAGATCCATATCACATTTAGACCGTCCTCATCAACCCATGGTGGTCCACGTCATTCCCAATTCACACACAACAAGGCCACAGTGTAATTCAACAGCACAAGTAATACAAACAATTTTTTAATATCAACAAATGGGTGGGCATCATAATAATGGCAATTAATAAATAATGCATGATAACATTTAGCCGTGGACATGCATGAATGCAGGCGGATGATACAGTTAATCTACACTACTCATGTTTTTGTTGTCACTTTAAAAGGACTGGCGCTCCCAGCCTTTGTCTTCACAGTCCGAAACTTTATAAGTATCTATATAATAAGAAAATTCTACATAAGAATTCTAATTTGGAAAATGCAGTTTACAGTCATTTATTTGTTTTCATTTATTTGTTTTCGTTACTCGTCGGTTCACTAACTTATCAAACTAAACTATATATCTATAGTGCATCTTTATTTGATTTATTTCTTCTAATTTATTTGTTAAGTAAAACGTCTAATTATTTGGTAATTAATATTTTATGATACTACTAATCAAAATATTTAATATGATTAATAATAATAATATTAATAATGATAATAGATAATCCGATTGATCATACTAATATTCATAACATTACAAATAACTTAGTTCGGTATTTAATTCCCTGAACTACAATAAATTCGTTCCCTTTTTATTTAATTTATTTGATTATTTATCTGCTCTCATAATCGTTATTCTATATTTTAAATTTCTTATGAAAATTAATCGCTATAGTAGTAATTTAATTTCTAAATACAAATTTATTTTTCTTAACGACTTTTTCGGCAGGCACCCCCTAAAAATTGATTGATCCACCTGGTAAAAATAATCACATTATATCAATTAATTCCCAAACCACAACAACAGCCCTCCATCGGGCAATCAACTCATCAACAATCCCATCCTCGCAATTTTCCGTACCAACCATACATTTATAAATTTTCTTTTAATCCAATACTCTGAACTTTCTGACTTTTTCAATTAATTAGTTAATAACCGTATTAAAATTTTAACTAAAATATTGTTAATAAATTAAATAAATTAACACGAATTGCTTTAATTTAAACTCCTCAAAAGTTTAGTTCATAACTGTATTTACTTCTATATTTTCATTAATCAATAATTCAATACTACTTAAAATTAAATTTTTCACCCACATAAAATTAATTAACTACGCAAAATGGACTAAAGATTAAGTTGAACTAATTAAATGAAAACTAAAATTAATTAACTACAATAAATTAAACTACAATAATAAAATTAATTCAAGTAACTAAAATTATAAAAATTAATTTTTACCCCAAAATATGATTTTTTTTGTCGAATTTTGCTAGATCGGGAGTTTTTACGCGTGTCGGATTGAAAAGCAGTGATTGCTGGTGGTCAGATCCGACTGGCAATGGCGGAGAGAGGCGGAGACGGCGCGAAGAAGCTGGACAGGCTCGTTCCTGGTGGTCGGAGGCACGCTGGAGTGGCGGCAGGGTGGTGGCACGACAGATCCGTTGAGGCACGATGCAGCCCTCTCTAGGCTACTGTCTCCGCTTGGTTCGAACGGAGAGAGGGGCGGAACGGCAAGCTTGGCGACGTCGAGCTGCAGCGGGGAGCAGCAGTGGCACGCAAGGAGGTCCGGTTAGCTTGAGGTGTCGCGCGACGCTGCTGCTGTTCTGCCTCGCCAAGATCGCAGACGCAGTGAAGTGAAAGAAGGAAAGAAAGAAAGGAAGAAGAAGAGAAGAAGAAGAAGAAGAAGAGGAAGGGAGGAGGAGGCGCAGTGGCTGTGTCGGTGGAGTGGAGGTGTGGCGCTGGTGAGGGTGAGGAGTGGAGGTGCAGCGCTGGAGATAAAAAAAAGAAAGAGATTTTTCTAGATGGTTTGGGTCGAACCGGTTCGATTCGATTCGATTCGACCCAAATCTTTGGTTTTCAATTGGTTTTCGGCCTTTTTCAATCGGTTTTCGGTTCGGTTTCTTACAGTATTTGTATTAAGTATTCGCACTAAAATATTAATATTAATTTCCAAGCTGTCGGTTCATTAAATTTAATTGGATAATGTTTGAAAATAAAAATTCAGGGTATTACAATTCCTTAAATTGTCTAACCCGACCAAATCTGAAAAATCCATTCTAACCCTATATTTTCGGTCAGATCGATTTTGGTTGTTTGAGCTTTTTAGGTCGGTTCAGGTTTTGCACAACCTTAATTCATTGAGTCTTCCTGTAAAATTTATAATCTATTTACAATCTTGTGTGTGTGTGTGTGTGTGATTGCACACACCCATACTAAATTTATGGATCGATAAAAATATTATTAAGGATTTTAATTTAATTGGTTGAAAAAATAAAAGTACTTTAATCTTTATTGGTCATATTAATTTTTTATTTAAATTTAAATTATATTAGATAGAATAAGAAACTATATTTTTTAAAGTATATATTAAATATAGTAATAATATAATAATTATTTTATAAAGTATCATATAATATATAGTAATAATTATACATATCTTATAAGAGAATTTGTAATTCTCGAGGTGAGTTTGAAAAAATAAAAGTAATTTATTTTTGATTTGTATAAATTTAATACTTTCTTTACAATAAATAAATTTTTATTGGATAAACTAAGAAATTAGATATTATATACTTAAATAAATTTATCAATTTAAATTATATTTGTAAGATATAATTAGTTTATAAGCATAATTAATTTTTATTAGTTGGAAAATAAAAGTGATTTAATTTTGACTGGTCACTCATATAGTATCAACAGGTATAAAATTATATGGTAAGAAATATAATATGTTTAATTATTATGTTTATAAATAATATCTAATTTGATTGATATAATTATTTATTACTTAAGATAACATATTTATTATTGATCCAAAATATAATTTTAATATTATTTATTAGAAGATATATTACTAACCTTTTTATCTGTATTATGCATACTACAGTAGAAAATAAACCATATAAGAACATATATAAAATATAAAATTATTGATATGAACATGTTAGCATTAACAACCATAAAAATAATACCCGTCAAAAAATTTTTATTTTATCCTAAGAAAAGCCATAATATAATATCTTTAAGAATTTTAATTTGATGAGTTGAAAAAATAAAAGTAATTTATTTTTGATTTGTATATTAATATTTTATTTAAATTTAAATTTTATTGGATAAACTAAGAAATTAGATTATATATTAAATAAGTTATATTTAAATATAGTAAGAATATAATATTTTTAAGAATTTTAATTTTATTAGTTGAGAAAATAAAAGTGATTTAATTTTGACTGGTCATATTATATTATACAAGGTATAAATTAAATATGGTAAGAATATAATATGTTTAATTATTATGTTTATAAATATTTAATTTGATTGATTATAATTATTTATTACAAGTAACTTATTATGCAAAAAAATAATTTAATATTATTTATTAAGAAATATATTATAATTTTTATTGTTTGATATAAAGTAGAAAATAAAACCTATTAGAAATATATATAAAATATAAAATTATGATATGACATGTTACATTAACAAACCATATAATACGTCAAAAAATTTTTTTTTCCTAAAAAAAGCAATCACACAATTAATTATGTGCTCATAGAATTTAGCAAAAAAAAATTATCAATTTTTTACTGGAGAAAAATAACCAATTATTAAACGATGCTCTAAAATAATATTTAATATATTAATTATTATTATTATTATAATAGATAATATTGATTTTTCATATTTAATAATTTAGACAGTTTATTATATTATATTATATTATGTAAAAAATTTAAATTAATTAAATTTAATTTTTTATCATGAAATTTAAATTGGTTAATAGATAATTTTATTTTTATGAAAATTTGATTGTCAAATTATTATAAATATATTATTTTCTTAACAAATTATTTGATTTTTTATTTTATTATTTCATAAAATATATATATTTTTTCTATTTTGTGAATGCACTTAGATATTTAATGATATAAATTAGTAATAATATTATAATTTATAATGCTAATTTAAAAATTAAATATATAAATTGAATTACATTTACTCAGTAACGTTTAAAAATCAACGCTAAAAATAATATGCGACGTTGTTTGAAAAAAATAATAATAAATTAAAAATGGATTTGTGTACGAGATGCACATAGTTTTTAAGAAATTGACAATACAATCCCTAGAGTTGTTAATAGGCCGACATTGTTAGAAAGGTCAAGCTGAATACAATTTTTTCTCTTGAGCCCAATTAGGCCCAATTCAAGTAGGGATACGTTTGAAATGTGTCTTATTTTAAAATATTTATTTATTAGAATGCACAATGGATTAGAAGCATATTATATATTTTATAACATGGGTAATTTTCTTTTTCATTCAACAAATTAATTCGACACTTCTTACTCTCCATCTAATGAAAATATTAGATCACATGCAATTGGCAAAATATATTTTTTTATTACTAATAAGATAAATAAAAAAATGTGTTTATTTAATGTCAAAAATGAGACTATCTAAAAATAAGCGTTAAAAAATTACCTTATGCAAGTATAAAAAAAAAAGACCATATTAGACTTTTCATGTTATACTCCTCATAATTTAATTTTGCAAAGTGGCTTTTTATTTTTCTTTTCATGTTATACTCCTCTTAATGGACATAAATTATATTTTCTTTGCTCACCAAATTAGTGAAAACTCTGGTGTTCGAAAGGTCTCGTAATTATACATACTAAAATGACAAGAGGTCTATTACTAACTAAACATCTTTTAATGTAAAATGAGTTTCCATGAAAGCTATTTATATAAAATTATACTTTTCATATTTAACATAAATGAATTTTATCAAAATTATTATAATATAAATTTAAGATGATTAAAATCGATTGATTTTACAAATTAACCAATTAATCAATTTTATATTTTGTAGTAAAGCAACAAAAATAGCATTAGTATTTCATTTTAACTCGAAAAGGATATTCAACAATCATTTTTGAAGTAGATGCTTAATTGTGTTTTGTTGTCTAATTATCGCAAAATTACCATAGCACAGTGAATCACTCAAAGATTGTCATAATTACAAGGCCAACCACAGCATTGAAATGATTGCATGGCAATGCAATTTTCAAATTTTCAATGGAACGATATAATTTTGAATCTCATGACAAATGAGATGATAAAAGCAAGAAAAATATCTCCGCTAAAAATATATATAATCTTTTTTATTAGAAGAAAAGTGAAACGATATTTCATTATATATTTTTTTTACTGAAAAAATATTTTTTATTGAATGAATAAATAATTAACCAAACAAAGCTTACATAAATTTTTTTAAGGATTAAATTATATTTAAATTAATATTTAATCTATATTTTATCTCTATTGCATCCAAAAAAGTCAGCTCTTTTTATTCAAAAAACGTGTCTAATTAACGGTAAAGAATTATAATTAATCATTTCTTTCTCTCATTCAAAACCGTATATAAGATGTTTTGGATTAAATGATCTAACGGTGAAACGAAAGTATAAAATAAAAACATCATAGTTATTTTTTGAATATATTAAATAAAGAAAAATTTAAATATTAATGCAAATATAATTTAAAAATTCGGTTATATTTTAACCTTTCTTCAAACAATAGAGATAAAGTAATAATTTTGACTAAACCTCAAGAACTCAATATTAGTAATACTCATAACAAAAAAAAAAAACTTAATAGTAATTTGTCAAAAGAAAAGAGCAATGGAAGTGAATTTACGCGCAACGTTAGCGCGTGTGGAGAACAACTATTGAAATAATGGAAGAGCTTAACTTAACACACTGAAGCCACATGCGAAAGACCACGTGGTTAGGTTCCTATGGCAATCATAGCACCATTGACGAAAACACGTGGCACCTCCCCAGCCAATCAGAGAAGCAATCTGTCCATACACGCGGCAGGAGCACACTTCATGTAGCAGAAGATTGAGCATTGAACCATGTGAGAGAGTGGAAATGTCTTTTCTCTGCCTGTGCAGGGGTGTCTAATTTTGGAGCACAACCCATTTTTGCTTGCCATGTTTTGGTTATGTTTTCTAACTCTTGACATTGCTATTTATGTTTGATTTTTCATATTCATTATATAATAAAAAAAATTCAAAAATAATAAATTGATCCATGATTGTATAATATATTATGTGATCCATAAATTATAATCTTATTAATACTTTAGTTCTTCCATCCAATAAAAAGATTAAAGTGTTAAGTAACATCATAAAGTAATTATCAAAATATTAGCGACAATCATAAATTAGAGACTTAGTTGATAGTTTGGCTATGATTTAAAAAATAATATTTTAATCGATTGTCATTTAAAATATATTATTTTTGATTGAATGACGTGTTAAGGAAATCATAGATTATTGATTTTATAATTAGTTTGACAATAGAAGCTCCCACGTGTCAATTTGATTATAACGTAATAATCAATTTATTATTTTTCCATATAAATATTATGCATAAAAATTTTAATATATAAAACCAACCTAACTACCATCTCAATGAATTAAAACTACATTACAACATAAGTCAATCAAATGTACGTTATTATTTTTTTACTAGAGTAAAAAATAAACGTTTCAGGTTGGAGTTTTTTTAATCATACAAATTTTTGTTACTTTAACGAGGTAAAAAAAAGACTAGTTCTATTGTTCCACAAATTGAATATTTTGATTAATAAAATAATATTGCAAAATCAAGAGGCTCGTTCTAAATGTATAACTATGAATACATTGATTCGCTATTTTGGAAAAATGATCATATAATAACATTAATTTGGAAATTTCAACAAAAAAACGTTTATATGGCAATTTTATAAATAAAAAATGTTTATACGGCAATTTTATAAATAAAAATTTCAAATACGCATAATTGAATATTTGAAATATTTGATTTTATGCAACAAAAATGTGTAAAGAGCAAAGAACCACTTGATTATTTCTTATTCTATTATGATTCCTTTTGAGATTGAACTTAAAAAATATATATATTTATTATTAATAAATAATTTTACACCTTAATTTACTAAGAAAATCATAGGCACCTTTTATTTTTAGATTGATCATTAAACCCTTTACCATTTAACTATAAAAATAATACTCTGTCCATCTCAAATTTAAACCGCAAGTCACCAACAACTATATTATTCATCATTTTTATATGTTTCCTCTCATATTTATTTAACAATAAAATATAAAATATTCTATAATTTTAAATATTTTATAATCTCATAAATTAAACATTTTAATACTTTTTAATTAGTCTCCTATACAATAACAAAACAACAAAAAAATAAACTTCATATTTTTTCAAAAAAAAAAAAAAACTTGAAAATTTGTTTTAGTAAATTGTTTTCTGAAAATGAAAAGAGTTTATGATAAAGTCAACATTAATATTCCAATTTCAACAATCAAAATTTTTTTTTCTCCATATTGAAAATTTATTAAAATAATATGGTCATTTTATGGACTGTGTAATTTATAATATTTTATCGTAAAAATTTACTCACAATATCAATTTTTGTTTTTTCATTTCAATGATTAAAAAAAAAGAATAATTGATTTTACAGATGTAAGTGATTCGTCCATTTTTTTTTTTTTTGGTTACTATTTTTATTTTGGTATATTGTTTTCATTTATGTATATTCAGCAAATCCATTGAAAGAGAAATTAATGGAAAAAAATTCGCATAATTCCAGTCACACGTGTGTATTTTTTTTCTTTTAATTTTGTTAGACTAATTAGTAACTACACGTGCTGGGAAGATTTTTTCGTTTCTGTTCCCTTATCCGACGTGGCATGGATAAACATAAGAGTAATATTCATCTACGATCACTTTTCAGTGTAATCATATACCCTCACCTAAAAGAAGCTATCTATACACTTATGACAAAATCACCCTTAACATGATCTCAAAAGTACAACTTCGTATAGCAGCAAAACTCTTCAATTACAAATAGAACTAGCCGCAGGTGAACTCAGCCCATTCGACCTGTCCACTATAAATAAAGAAGATATTTTCAATTCAGATCTCACTCAGCTCTTAAACCCTAGCCGCTTCCTCCAGGTTTCTTCAGGTTTACGTCTCAAAGGTATTATCGTTCTTTAAACCCTAGTTCTTTGATTCTTTAGCTTTGTTTGTCTGTTTACTTGGATTGCGATTGTTATTGTTGGATTGATATATACATATATGTATTTGGGATTTGGAGTGCTAATATTTGTGCTTTTTTTCGATGATATCATGAAAAATCAGTAACAAAAATGGCTTTCTGTAACAAACTTGGGAGCCTGGTGAGACAAAGTATCTCTCAGAATGGGCAAGTTCCAGTGAATTCAATGCTGAATTCTATTCGGTGCATGTCGTCTTCCAAACTTTTCATAGGAGGTATTGATAATTATAGTCAAAAGACTTGTTTACTTATATATACTGTATGTTAGCGCTCTGTGTTTGGCTTTGATGTTTAATCTTTTGTTTTGTGCATTTAGGCCTTTCATATGGAACTGATGACCAGTCTCTGAGAGATGCCTTTTCTAGTTTCGGTGAAGTCGTTACTGGTAAGTATTGACATGTATCATGGCTGTCTTTTTGGTGATAGCAGGATTTTGTTTATGTAAGTTTTGTAATTTGAGGTTTCGTTCATGATTATATGGTTTTGTCTTAATCTTGCTGAAACCGTTTATCAAATTTGAAAAGTTTAACTGAGCCTTTGATTTGTTTCATCTGTGTTTTCCAATATGTGAATTGCTGAAAGTTTTGCATTGATTTGAAAAATGATGTAAGGCACAAAGTTTGTCTTTTAAGAATATTTCTAACGGAGATCTAAGTCTAGTGGGTTGAGTTGGTGGTGGTTGCTTGGGTTGGAACATGAATCGAATGAGAATTGATAGGATGACGGTGGTCTGCATGATAAGATTGGTAAAGAAAATTAGTCGTAAGGAGATACTGAATAGAAATTTGCAAAGTGGTTTTGCTACAGTTAAATTCATTTTCAGATTCAAAATAGAAATTGCAAATTGGAATTTGTCGTATTCATACTTTGTGTCAATGAAAATATTAATTTTAATCCCATAAATTTAATTTTATGGAATTCTCGTAACATGATAAATCTATTCTTTGCGAATGAGTTATTCACTTCAAATTCATTGGTAAATAAATTACTTGTCTTGTCTTATAAGCTCCATCTTAATCTATCTGCTTAGTAAATTATTTTATTGGCATCATTATCTTTACTTTGTTATAAGCCAATTCTAATACATATTAAACAAAAAAAAGATGAAATTTGAGGGTCATGTATACACGTTTATGTTTTTTGTTCTGGTGCCCAGCAAGAGTTGTCACTGATAGAGATACTGGGAGGTCAAGGGGATTTGGGTTTGTTGACTTCTCCAGCGAGGAGTCTGCTAGCTCGGCCTTATCAGCCATGGATGGCCAGGTTAGAAATAAAATGTTTGTTAGAAATCAAAATATTTGAGCATACTTCTCATTTGAGTTATATTTTGATTTTTGTATGCTATTACTTTTTTCAGGAATTACAAGGACGAAGTGTTCGCGTCAGTTATGCTCAGGAAAGAACTGGTCCTCCAAGAAATAATTATAGTAATTTTCGTGGGAATGGAAATTTTAACAATGAAGGCTTCTAAGCGGTTATCCCAATCTATGGGCTTGTTTCTATAGCTAGTTGTTAGTTGTTTGGAACGAATGGGCATTTATTTGATTATGATCGATACTAAACAACTTTTGTATTTTGTTTCAACTTATGTGCTGGTTATTACCTATAATATATTTGCTGGGTAAGTTAAATGTGCAGGTGTTTTTTGTTTTTTGCTTGCATTTTGTTTTGCTACCAAGGCAAATTGATTAAATTGTTTACTGCAGGGTATTTGCATGTGTTCTTGCAAAATATGGTAAAGGCGGGTAGGGAGATTGTTTTTGCATCGTTGATCGTATGAGCTTTACTTTTTGCAATTATATGCTATCCATTTTCTTTGTTACTTGCTCTTCATCAAGACAAGCTGAGCCTTATATATGAGTTTGTATTCCAACCCATCAACATCATATCAGTGGTTAAGCCTAAACGTTTTTTGCTTATGAGCATAATGTCTTTTTTATGAAAACTATCTAATGGCCTTGTCTGTTGCCTGAGGCTGTGTAACGGTGAAGTGGAATTGCATTTCACAAACTGTAGTAGAAAGTCTTGTCTCAGTTAATTATGTTCTTGTTTTTTTGTTTTGTTTTTCGGGTTATAAATAAATTTGATTTTGTATGAGCTATTTCTTTGTTGAAAAAAGGGCTGAGGCCTAAACATTTGTTCTTCTGAGCCAAGGCCTTTTACCATCAAGTCTTCTTTTTAGTGGTGTATTGCTTCGGATTTCTGATAGGCCCTTTTTATTTTTGAATTTTTCTTCTCGTCATTGTTTTCTTTTCCATTTTCAATGTAAATTTGGTTTTGCATGAGCTGCAAAATGAGTTTGTCTGTGATTAGATTTTGAGCAGATGATGAAAATGAGTTCCCTTTCTTATAAACCATGAATTAGTCCGATGTGGATTTAGGCCCACGTATGTTACTTGGCTTTATAGAGAACTCGATAAATGGCACGAGGCCCATATATGTTAACTTTTTCGATCTCTGATAATTTTGCAATTGATCTGAAAAATAACGGAATTTTTATTTTTGATATTTTATTTTATATACATTTTGAGAAATATAATCTCATTTTATGTAATTTGTTTTAATTGGTTACTCTACAATTGTGCTGTGAACTCCTCTAAAACAAAAATCCTCTGAATCTTGTTTAGAAAATTAATGGGATTATGAGAAATTTCATTTAGTTGTTCAGATTCTGCTGATCCCAAAACATCAATAACTTTTTAAGCTAAATAGATAGATGGGGTGAAATAGGTTTAGAATGGGAAGTGTGCCGTTTGAAAATCTCTTAGGTAAAAGTGAAAGTCCAGGTTTATGTATGAACAAAGCACAATGGAGGGCCGTCCATAAAATGTCAATTCAGTAAAATTTTTAGATAAGAAGTTTAACATTAACTAAGATTCATGTGTATTCTTTCCTTTTCATTTTAAATTTTTAAAGTTTGATGAAATTCTTTGAAACCCATCATTCAAACAGTGTCTAAAGAATCAATAATTTAGAGTTTATATACGCGTAAAGACAAAAAAAAAAAAAAAAAAAAAAAATTATGTAATTTGGTATTAATTGGTTACTCTACAATTGTTGCTAGTGACTCCTCTAAACAAAAAAATCCTCTGAATCTGTTTAGAAAATTAATGGGATTTCCATGCAGAAATTTCATTTAGTTTGTATCGATCCTGCTGACCCAAAACATCAATAAACTTTTTTAAGCTAAATAGATAGATGGGGTGAATTAGGAGTTTAGAAATGGGAAAGATAGTGCACGTATGAAAATAACTTCTTAGGTAATAAAAGGGAAGTCGCAGAGATTATTTATGTATGGAGAGAGAAAGGTCACAATGGAGGGAGAGCCACGTCCATAAACATGTCAATTCCAATAAAAATTTTTGTAAGATAAGAAGTTTAACATTAACTAGCATTTCAGTGTGTATAGCTTCACTTTATCAATTATTAAATTTTTAAAAGTTTGATGAAATTTCTTTGAAACCCCATCAATTTCACCACACCTTCATTATAATGTAGATCTAAAGAGATCAAGAGTAGAGTTGTATATACGCGTAAAGGACAAAAAAAAAAGAAAAAAAAAAAACTCAAAAAAAAAAAAAAAAAAAAAACTCAACTTTGATCTTTTTATCAATTCTAACTGTTCTTTTAATTTTATCAATCAATACTGCATATTTAGTTTTCTGTATTAATTCTACCCTTTTTAATGTGGTAGTTATCTCTCACAAGTAGGCTTTATATATCCACATATATTTAAAAAAAAACTTGAACTTTAAGGTTTTTATTAAATATGATAAGTTCTTTAATTTTATCGGTCAACATCTCGTGTTAGTTAATCTCTATCAAATGATTTGGTTACATTGATATTTATTCAATTAAATAGTTTATTAATTAATCATGCATATTAAGTGTCTAATGGGATTAATCAATTAGAATTCAATTTTACTGCAAAGTCTTTTCTAAAAATATTATTTTTAAACTATTTAAAAATGATGTCAATTAGCATATTTAAAAATAACATCTTAAAAAAACTCTTCAGTGAAATTGAATTTTAATTGATTAATCCCATCATACACTTAATATATATAGTTAATTACTAAATTATTTAATTAAATATATCAATATAATCATTTGATAGAAATTAATTAGTATGCGGTATTGATTGATAAAATTAAATGAACTGGCTAGATTTAAAAATACTGACATTGGATGTTGTAACGCCCATTTGTGAGAGATAACTGTTATATTAGTATAAAATTGACAGAAAACAAACGAAGACTAAAATTGATACAGAAAATTAAGTACGTAGTATGGATCGATAAAATTTAAAAAACTGGCTAAAATCGATAAAAATGTGAAAGTTCATGTTTTTTTTTTTTTCTTTTTTTTTTTTTTTTTTTGAAATGTATAATGGTTTTTTTTTTTTTTTCTTTTTCTATTACTTTTCTTTTATTTAATTTTTTTTTTTTTTTTTTTTTTTTTTTTTTTGTGGTTAGGCCTTTTATGAAAGGATAAAATCTTAAATCAATTTACAGCTTTAAAAGGAAGCAACTTGTAGATACTAACAGACTGGAAGTCACAAAACATATTCTTTGGTATTTAACAACCATTTATTATTCCATAGATTCCTTTTGAAACTTGCAAAGTCAAGGGTTGGACACTATCCAGCTAAGACATTTTCAGATTTATATATGCAAATGTAATTTCTTTCAACTTTCAACACTGTCTTCTGACTTTTTGCCCTCTTACTGTTAGGCTGTTAGAAGAAGGTCAAGCATTCTTTTCAATGTTTGGTGCAACTTTAACAAAAAAAAAAAAAAAAAAAAAAAAACTTTAACAAAAAAAAAAAAAAAAAAAGCCAAAAATAAATAAATCTTTTGGATATTATCCTCATCAACTCACTTAAATTCTTATGCTTAAACCAATAGTGATATTTTTTATCAACATATTAGCAAATTCCATGACCCACAGAATTTTGATATTTCCTCTTATAATATTTAAGATTTTAAAGACTTGCATTATGTTAGACCATTGGAAGTAATAACATAATGTATATTTGGTAGTTGTCTTAAAAAATATATACTGCTATGTTGTTTATAATTACATCTAAGCATTTCTTGAATAGATCACAAAAAAAAAAAAAAAAAAAAAACAAAAATAAATAAATCTTTTGGATATTATCCTCTTCAACTCTAAAATTCTTATGCTTAAAAAAATAGGTGATATTTTTTATACTTTAGCCAATCCATGCGATTTGATATTTCCTTTATAATATTTAAGATTTAAGACTTGCTTATGTTGACCATTGGAAGTCAATAACATAATGTATATTTGGTAGTTGTCTTAAAATATATATGCTATTGTTGTTTATAATTAATCTAAGCATGTGTCACATGTAAAAATTTTAATTTATGATTTGTTATCTCAAATATAGGAATTATGAAATTCCAACATTG
This sequence comes from Jatropha curcas, assembly GCF_014843425.1. Next base: position 22,363 of record NW_023590738.1, read on the forward strand.
AGATTTAAAAATAATATATTCCTTTTCCTCTTTCTGTGCATAGCTAAGGAGGCCAAACAAGAGTAGAAAATATAGTAAATCTTAATTCTGAAGGCATACAGTTAAAACAGTTGGTTCAATAAATATTTGAATGTTGTTTGTTGGATTTGTAATTAAAACATGTAATAATGGTTTTCAAACATTTGTTATCTTTCCTAACTGGAATGAGAGTGCATTAGGAATTATCCAAATAAAGAAGAATGCGAATCTCTTTGTGGGTATGCACGACGAAGATCTGGACTAATCGAGTCAATAAATTTTAAACGCGGAATGATTATAAAGTGGCTTTCAAGAAAAAAGAAAAGAAAGAAAAAAACAAAACGCTATCTGAAAATCTCTATGTGATAATATTAAAGAGGAAAAAAAAAAGGGAAGAAACATCAGAATCATGAAGTTAAGAAGTGAGGACAAAATGCAGGGAAAAAGTTTTTGCTGAAAATTTCATCATTCGTTTAAAGGCATTTGCTCGCAGAAACTTCTATCACCTATCAAACTTTTTTGGTTGAGATATTTTCTTTTAAACAATATTATTCTAAATTTAAATTGGGTTTATGATTCTTATTTCTTTTCCAATTTTTTCTTTTAAAAATTATTCCTTAAAATGTTAACAATTTTCAATTTTTAACTAAAAATTAATAAATACATGTACCATAATAAAATGAAATTCGAATTACTTAGAAAAAGAAAAAAAAAGAAAAAGAAAACCCTCATCTCTCAAGAGGTTGGTCTTAGAGATGATGGACAAAATAACTACATTTCTTACCATGAAAAAGGTTCTAATTTTCAATAATAATTCCATTTTCAATTACATATTGTCACCAATATTATTATTTTTTCTTTCTTTTTATAATCTAAATGATGATTAAATAGCATGATTAAAGAATTTGCTTCTCTTTCTTCATGAGACCCACTTTGACATTTAAGTTTCTTAAAGTATTTTCCCCTCTATTTCTTTTAAATGATTGACATAGAAAGGCCGAAGCTACTACATGAAAGTGAAAGCATCTCTTTTTTTTTTTTAAAAAAAAGAAAGAAATTGTCATATCCCATTGATTTTTAGGGTTTGAAATTGAATCTCTAGGTATAATTCTGATAATTATTTTCATTTAAGAAAAATTATTAATGGTAATATGGGATTAATATTAGAAAATATAGAATAAAAAGAATTCATATAATCAACTACTCCGTTATTAAAAAAAAAAAAAAAGGCAATAAAAGAAAATAAAATCAAGAAAGAAAGAGAATCTTGATGTAATCATTGTTGATCAATCACAAATTTCTTTAAATATGAATCTAATGGTTGAGATCTGCATCCTTTTTAGGAGACCCCACCAAACTATTACATCCCAATGAACTTCACAGATCTACAACTTCTCCTTCCTTCTTCCTTCATTCCTCTTTTTTTTTTTCTTTTAAATTTTTTATTCACATTTAATTTATCTTCTCTTCTTCTGTATTAAATCTAATATCTATAATAATTCTACATAATCAACAACGAACAGCAAAAACAACAAAAAAAAAAAAGAAATTATAAATTAATCTAAAATATTTTTTTAAATTAAAAAAGAAAAAAGAAAAAAGAAAAAAGAAAACCAACCAACCAACCATGTCGTAGTGGCAATGGAGATGATGATGATGATTGATGATAAAGCTCCCTCAATCCTCGAGATGCTCACTATTGTTTATCTCATTTTCCTTTTTTACCCTTGTTTGAATCCCATAATAACTGACATACCATTTAACAAACTTCCTCAATCCACTGCTCAAATCTGTAGTTGGCTTATACCCAAAATCCTTATAAGCCAAACTCACATTAGCGTGCGTGTAAGGCACGTCCCCATTTCTTGGCATCTTTATTATATGTTTCTTTGCCTTGGTGTTCAACAAAGATTCTAATATGGCCACCAATTTCCCAACAGGAACTGGCGAAGTATTTCCAAGATTATATACTCTTAACTGAGCCGGTCCTTTCTTTTTACCACCGCTGCCGGTGCTTTTCTCCGCCGTATCCAATGCGCCAACACATCCTTTCACTATATCATCGATGTACGTGAAGTCACGCGCCACCTGCTTCTCATCCTGCGTTTGGTATACATCTATAGGTTTTCCGTGTAAAATATCTTTAGTAAAAAAGAAATACGCCATGTCCGGTCTACCCCAAGGACCGTAGACAGTAAAAAAGCGTAAACCGGTAAGTGAAAGACCGTAAATATGGTTATATGTATGGGCAATTTCTTCTCCGGCTTTTTTTGTGGCCGCGTAGAGACTTGCTGGTTGATCTGTTCGGTCGGATTCGGAGAAAGGAACTTGTGTATTTAATCCATAGACAGAGCTTGAAGAAGCCCAAACAATGGCGGGTTGAGGATTTGCGGCCTTTGCTATTTCTAGTAAATTAACAAAACCTGCAATGTTTGAGCTGACGTAAGACTGTGGATTTTGCATGGCGTAGCGAACTCCAGCTTGTGCTGCTAAATGGAGTACATGAGTAAAAGGCACAACGTCGAAAAGCTTAGATAACAATGGCGAATCATTTATATCTCCTTCAATGATAAAAACCTGATGCTTGCTTAAAAGCTTCTGTCTCGCTCTCTTTAACGACGGATCGTAATAGTCGTTGAAATTATCTATGCCGAGAACTCCATCGCCTCGCTTTTTTAACGCAAGCGAACAGTGCGATCCGACAAATCCTGCTGCTCCGGTGACCAGAACGGAGAATCCATTAGGCCGACGAGGTGTGGCAGAGTGGCGGACTTGTTTTTCCCAAGCAGAGCCACCGACGGAGGAGGAACGAGCGAAAAAAGCAGTGGAGAGGAAGTTGTGGTGGTGGATGTGATGGTTTTGATGGTGAGGGTTATCGGAAAGTGGAGGGTAGTTGATAGTGAAGAAAAGAATAAGAACAAGAGCAATAAGTAAAGTGGCACGAAAGAGAAGCTTAGAGGAGGCGTTAAGGACTTTAGTACTGTGAATACGGCGGAGATAACTGTTGTATCTTTCTAGTTTGATGGTTTTGCTGGTGTCTGGTGGAGAAGCCATTGCTGTTAATGAGATCGTAGAACAATGGAGCAATGGAATTATCTTATTATCTTCTTGCTTGTTGTTTTAATGGAAAAAAAAAATGTTGAAGGGCTCAAAATCATGTGTTGAAAGAAAGGAAAGAGATGAGAGCTGAATCGAAGTTAAGCCCTGAAATTAAGAGGTGGAGATGGAAGATTATAAAAGAAATGAAAGAGAGGGAGAGAGAGAGAGAGAAGAAGTGAGGTTGGTGTTGGTTGGAGACCACTTTGTTTTTATTTTATTTATAAAAATATACATTAATTAATTTAATATAAATTACCAGTCAAGGTAATGTAAATTCAACTAATTTAGACTATGTTGGACAAAATTACTTCTTTTAAAAAACCTAATCTAGTACTAATTGCATAATTAAAATATTTTATAATTCGGTCTATCAAATTCTAAATATTATGTAATTGTAGACAATATATACTTTTTTAATTTCAATATTAAAAAAAAAATTTGACAACGTTTTGAACCTAGTTAAGACGCTAAACACTGATTTAAAAATTATTTGAAATTGTATATAAATTAGTTTATAATATCTAAACTATTTAATATAAAAAGGTAAAAATATAAAATTTAAATTATAGTATTCATCTTAGGACACTTGTATCTTTTTCTTTGTAGAAGGACACTTATAATTGTTATAATTAAAGTTAAAAAAATTATTAATCTTTGACAAATTCTACTTTTTTGTATTTATGTAAAATCAAATTCACTTTGTTTTAAATAATAAATATTTGGTTTTTCAATTTATTAATAATGTTAATAAATCTTAACATAAGCAAACTTTATTAGTATATTAAATGTTTTATTCATATCATAATTAATTTGCTTTTTTTATTTGCATAAAGAATTTACATTATGATCACCTCCAATCTCTAGTAAAATGCAATATTATTAATTATAAATGGAAAATGCCAGCTATCTTCTTCTATAGAAATCTCAATCCCATGTGATTTCCACGTGCTAAGATGTGAACACCCTCTCTTGTATACCTAATGTCTTTTTCTTGCTTTGCTCAAGATTTTACATTAGTAGCAGAGCAGAACGGATTAACAGAGTTGACAAAACCGTTAGCTTTAATTAGCAGTTAATAGTGTTGGTCAGCTGGGTTTCCTCATCATAGACCAAATTATTTAATTATAGACAATTTTGAAATGTAAATTACTAATTAAAATCCACGTGGATGCTCTAATTAAGTGATTACATAATTATCATTAATTATTATTAATCACCGACAGATGGTTTGTATTAATTACAAAAGCTTCAAAGTTGCTGCAAGTAATTAAAAATAGTCGGTGATCTTACCTTGGGAAATTTTATAACTAAAGGGTCATAAAATTATAATCAACTGAAATTAGAATGAAAAAAAAAAAAATTTTGAGAGGGACTGAAATGTAATTTGATTAAGTAGTTATTAATGTTTGAATCTAAGAAATTTACAAAATGAATTTTATTTTATTTTATTTTTTATTTTAGCTAATAACCAAAATGTAACTATTTAATTAATTGGATAAGGATGATGATTTAATAGTTATACCAAAGAGTTCCTATAGTTTAATCCCTTGTAGCCAGAAGGTCAAACATTTTTGTTGACTAAACCAAAATTGCATCCATCATCATTGAAATTATTAATATTAATATTATTTTATTTTATTAATATATTATTAATATATTATTTTTAGATATTCATTTACTAAAAATAATTTATATAATTATAAATTTTATTACGATAAGTATTTTTTATATTTTCAATATATCATGTTATCTTATTTTTGAGTTCGTTGTTATCTTTTTTTATGAATATTTTTTTCACGGATTAAATCTCTAATTTTATACAAATCGTTATTTGAATTCAAAAGTTGACTCGAGCCACACTTCATGAGTATGATAATATTATTGATATATATACTAAAATAAATATTGTTATCATTAACATATTTCATTTATTTTGATATAATTTTTAAAATTTAATGATTGATAAGTAATAAGTTTATAATGGAAAAACTTTTAATTAAATGGAATTAGATTTTAAATCCCTGAATTAATTGAAACGACAAGCTTTTGATTCCATTATGCCATCCCTATCACCCAATAAGACATGAATTTGTATGTGTAATTAACAGTAATAATTAATAAATTTTATGCAAATTGTTAATTCAATATTACATAAGAAAAAATTTACTATTAAACTATAATTTTTTAAAAAAATATACAGAAATTTATCCCTACTCTTAGATTAAGATTTTTTTTTTTTTTGAAAGGATACTCTTAGGTTAAGATTAAGATAACTAAATCCAATTTGAAAAATATAATTTTTCAAGTTTTGGATAAGTTTAGCGGTGGGAATTGGGATTAACTATAACAATTAGTAACCAATTAATGCACAGAAGATAAAATCAATCCAAAATTCAAAATAAGGAGAGACGATGGCGGTGGTGATGACAGGTAGGTCCCAAAGAAATCGGACGCACACGGCGGTCCTAATCAGCAATCAAACGCGTAGCGGGGTGGCGGTGCGAAGTTTCACTCGTAGGGCATGCACCTTTTATTTTCAGTCTATACATTATATCATTCCTTCATAAGAGGTGAGAGATCGGCGGTCTCTTTATCATCAAATGGGAAAAAAAAAAAAATATCGGAGAACCATATATTTAATACCTTCATGGATAGTCCCGAAGCCAGAAATAAGAATTAGGGAATTAAAAAAAAATTCAATAATTAAAGGACAAAATTTTTTTTAAAATTATTATTTTAGAAATGAAATTTTGAATTTTTTTTAATTAAGACTATAGTTGTAATTAATAATATTATTTCAGTTTATTAATCTTTTAACAAATTTAAAAAAATAAGAAAAATTCAAATCTTTATATTGAGACTAATGGCTATAAATAAGAAAAACGTTTTTTTTAGTTGCGTATACAATTTTTTTTTTCAAATATTTATATTAAATAAATTTTTATAAACATTATATTTCAGTTGAAAATAAAATTTTCACATTTTAAAAATCCAAAAAAATAGTATAGATGTACTATGATTTTTAATCAAGGATTCACATTCTTGTCCAGTGGACTTTGAACTATGTACTAATGAATTAATTTGTGGTGTCCCAATGGAATGAAATGAGTCATCTCTTTCCCATTGCTTTATGAGTTGAATCGAACCAGGTTTTAATTTTCTTTTTGACCCAAATTCAATGGTTGTTATATTTATGGACAAATCAAAAACATGCAATGGGGTTGGGATTTGAGAGACTTTTCTTGCATGAGATTTGTGGTTTGCATTTCTGCCACTAGTTATGTACGTTATGCAACGGTAGGGCTTTGGAAAATAGCCTCTTTCTCTCTCTTCCTCTTATTACGAGAGATTTAAGAGACTTATAACAATTTCGCGAATTAATGTATCTTAACTCATCAAATTGATGAAAACTCTTATAATTCAAATGACTTAAAACTTCTCACTCTTTACTTAAAAATCAATAATACAATGTTATTCAGGTGTGATTTGATTGGTCTTTTTACTTATATAAAGAGTGAAATATCTGAGATTTCTTGGTGACAGATGTTTTTACCAATTTTATGAATCTAAGGGAGAACTAACTCATATATGAGGAACAAGCCTACGCAGAAGTTATGGTTTTGAAAAGATAAAGACCCCTTGTTTTCCCTATTCAATTGAAGCATAGTATTTATTAATTTGGTGATCCTAATTTGATTCCTTCAATCGGATAAAATCAACTACCTTAATTATTAACAAGCCTTTCTCAATTAACTGTCCCTTTTAGTACTCAACTCAAAGGATACGTTAGAAATATTACATACTATAATGGTATTAATCAAGTACAAATTGACATGATGCAATTATCAATTAAAAAATATCTATAAGAAGTCCAATTGCCTTTTAATAAATTGACTTTTTTTTTTTGCCGATCAGGTACTAGTTCGATTGATATTATTTTTACTTATGAAGAATGAGAGGTCTTGAGTTCGAGGTCTCTTGACCATATTTGTTTTTACAAAATTTGGAAACTAATAAAAAAAAAAAAGAAGCTAATTTCGACTCATAAAAGCTTTTTATGAATTAAAAAAATAAAATTTATTTTCTTAATTGATTAATTCTAACCTTAACCATGAATTACCAAATTGAGGGGTGAAAAATATAATTATATATCTTATTTGAGATGTAGACGTGTATGTCAAGGTGAAGAAGTCATGTTCAAATCCCATCCATTGGTAAAGACAGACGAAAGGGACATCTCTCTCTCTCTCTCTCTCTCTCTCTAAATTCTTGTTTTCTTTCTCTCTCTAAATTGTCGGCAGCCTACTTTTGATGAGAACCTTCCATATATATCATCATTTTTTTAAAGTAATAATTAATCTCCTAACCAATAAGTGCTCATAGTTGCATATGTATTTACTCAATTATTTTTATTAAATTCTTTTAATATTAATAATAAATAAATATTAAAAATTTCTAATCGATGCTAGAACAAACTAAAATTATCAGTATTTATAAGTCATAATAATTATTTAAACATATAAACGCAATTAAGCATAATTTTTTAATTTGATATTTAAATATTTAATATCTCTACCAAAATTTTATTAGATATGTAATATATCATTTTAGCAGCTATTAATTATTATGTCATCATATTATTTATTTATTTTTATTATGCCAAAATGAATAGAAACTTAATGTATAGACGGCTGGGTTAACCCTTTTCTTTTCTTTTTCTCTCAAAGAAGAATAAAGCTCATGGAACTATTTTCACTTTATAGATTTAATTCTGTTTTTTCTTGCCCAAAATCAAACCATTAATTCACTTTAATAAGAAAAAGAAAATTATATAATAATAGATAACATGATTTTTTTTTTTTTGAAAATTGATTGTGATTTTAAATTGGTTTGACATTTCAATTAGTTAACATTTAATTTTAATAATCAAAATAATAAAATGGCATGCATTGTGCAACTTCTAAGTACTAATTACAAGTTGTGGGTCGCATTTTCATAGTTCCATTATATAAGTATACATAACTACATGTTTTTTTTTTTTTTTTTTTAACTACATGTTTTTTTTTTTTTTTTTTTTTTTTTTTTTTTTTTATATATATATAATTTCCTAAAAACATTTAGCAATACATATGTTGACCTTTTTCTCAAAGTTATTTTTTTTAACAAATAATAGATTTGATCACTTTTCCTTTCCTATTTTTTTTTTTTTTTTTAAAAATAGTAAACTCTTTTCAATTATTTTTTATATATTAACCGGATTCGATTTGTAAACCCGATCTGTTATCTGAGCCATTTCAATACAGGTAAATAATGGGTCAAGTATTAATTTTTATTGATGGGTCAAATAAGGAATGGATGTAGACTCAAAGTTGGGAAATATTTTCCAATAATGGTTTTTTTTTTTTTTTTTTTTATGGTTTTTTTTTTTTTTTTTTTTTTGTCATTTTTGTCTGGCAATGGAGAAAGGATGTTTTTTTTTTTTTTTTGTCATTTTGTCGGCAATGGAAAAGGATTGAACATAAAAATAATGGAAGGGGTGCGTAGGTGTGTACAAGTACATTTAGCCACGTTAAGGAGTAAGAACTCTAACTATCAGAAAGAACCAATTAAAAATGCCTTTGTCTTTCGCTATCCTTCAAAGATGAAATATCCACTGCCCAAATAATGAATAAGATGGGTAAATTATTGATTTGGAGAAAGTGTTGACTGATATGGATATTAATGTAGCAAATGGCAAGAGCAGAATGGTGAGGGAATGCATAGATCATGTATGCCCATAATTGTGAGATTAACTCAAACATAATTGAAAGAAAATATTATGGTTTTACATACATTATATTAAAGGGTCTAACAATAGTTTTTGAGTTGGTTTTTAAGATTTTAACCGAGTGAAAACTCTATATTTATTAATTGTACCATTTGATAATATAATTTCTATAATAGTTTTTAGAGTTGGAAGAGTTTTTTATGAAACGTTAAATACTCTGACATTTAAAGTTTTGTAGAAATTAATTAAATTTTATTTGATAATCATATGCATTGTCTTTTTTTTTTTAATAAGACAGCTAATCTCCTTTTTTTATTATTTTAAATTAAACATCTATTTTTACTGAATATTTTTATTTTAAACCGTTACATAAACAACTGCCAGCTAAAAACTAATAACTAATAGAATAACAATAAGCTAATACAACATCAACTAAAGTAGCAAACATTTGACCTACAGATTATACCACAGTTGACAACGTAAGCTGGCATATGAAAAAAACTCTCGGATTCGATTCTCACTAAACACACCTACAGAGAGGGACGAAAAACTTTAACTATGATTAAGTCTCGAACCGGATTAAACAGTTTCTAGTTATAGGGATCCGACACCGATAGTTTAAAAAAAAAAAAATACAAATACTTTGGTTAACGATTCGTTGGTTCAACCATTCTGTTAAATAGGGAAATTGGTTGAATTATTTTGTGATGAAAAAGGAATGTGCTTAGTAAATGTTCCTTTTCTATTGGTTTTTGCCTCCACATAAATGGCATCTCATATGGTCCACATGGTGACCTTAATGCACATTGTGAGACAGAGGGAGAAAGGGGCAGTTGCATTGAAATAAGACACCGTAGTTGTAAATGGATTGGCAGCCCCACCCACATGCAACAAGCACAAGGGTCATTTCATTCCCTCTACATCTTTCCTTCTTCAGTATAAGATTGTAAAGTATAGTGATTACCTTAGGATATATAGTTAGATGAGAGGGATGGGTTTCCAATAGCAATTTATTCATTCATATGCTATATATTATTTAGAATTTGAAACGTATATAAAAAATTCAATGGAATTTTCTTTTTTATTTTTGTTTTCTAAATTTTAAAATATTATTAGTTAATTTTCTTCTCATGGTGGATAAAAGGTTCAAATAATGAAAAGTATTATCTTTATATAATTTTAAAATTTCTATTTCTCCAAAATTTATTTAAAATATCTTTCAGTAGATAGAGAATTGGAGATGTATACTCAATTTGAATTAGTCATAATCCTCCCAAAACCTGTGCAAAATACCTTTTTACTATGCATACTATTATAAAATAAAACTGGTCAAATTAAAACCTTAAAAAAGTTTTTTTTGAAAAAAAAATTCAAATTTGTTACAATTAAATTTATAGATAAACTAAGAAAATTTAAATTTATCTAACAATATCAACATATACACAAAAAAAAAAAAAAAAAAGCTCAACCAATTATGTATTCTATTTAGTTATTAATTTTCTTAATATATTTGTTCTGATATAAAAATTTGCTATATCTATAAAAATAAGTATCAATATTATGTCTTTTTTTTATTATTTTTTATTTATTATAGTATGATGATTTTTTTTTTTATTTAAAATATATATAAAATAATATAGTTTGTTTGTATTATTTAATCTATTATACTCTTTTTCCTAATATACTTGAAAATATCTCTTTTTATTTTCAAAAAAAAAAAAATAATTGATAAATGTTAAGCAACTTTCGTTTATTCCGATTTTATTTATGCGTGTGATCAAACCGTTCTAAACTTGACTACTGTGTGGAATTAGGTTTATAATAAAAAAGAAATACAAAAATAGTGGTATATATAGTTAAGGCACAAAAGAGATTTAAAGTAAAGATAAAATCTCCACTCAGAGGAAAAGTTAATTATCAATATATATCTTTTTCCTTTGAAGAGCTGATGTACTTAAGGTTTAGTATCATGAAAACCCATAATATATCTTCTTGATTTTATTGTCGCGCTACCGCAACAGCTTCATATATATGTTAAGTCACCTTCTTTTGAGAACTATCTCTTATATCTCTTCTCTCGTTATTAGTTTACAAATAGTTTTTATTATATTATGCAAAAACCTAGTTAACTAGAAATATTTTTTTCTCCAGAGCAACACGTTTGTTGTGGCACGCCATATGGTTAGACCAAATATTCTTTTTTAATAATATTTTATAGAGATTAGATACCATAAATTACTCATTCTTCCAATTCTTGTGAAATATGAGCAAAATTAAAAAAAACCTTATCATTCTCACTAGGTGAGTGTGCAAATATTCTTTTTTGATTGGAATTAAAAACTTGTGTGAGTAAGATTAACACTAATTGAACATCCCTATATTTATTAAACTATAAATCTTATATAAAATGTATTAGTCAAGTTCATGGTCAAAATAAAAAACCTTAAAAAAAGTTTTTTTTTTGAAAAAAAAAATTCAAAATTTGGTTACAATTATATAACTCGTATATTTGAATAGGTGATTGGAGAGAGTCTTACATCCAGATACAAATTATCTCTTTTCATAAATATTATTTTGGATCTTACAACACATTATAATCATAATTTCATTTTTTCTTATAAATACAAGAGCTCTTAATACAAAAAATAAGCAATTAAAACTAATGTAAACAATTTATTACTTATCATGTATGATATATTTCAATTATCATTGAGAAAAAGGTTATACCAGATTATATAGCGACTTATTTTGGTATAATAAATTTATATACTTTGATTACTTTATTACACTATATATATTTGTCAAAGTTCATATAGTTCTCTCTCAAATGTCTTAAAAATTTATTCACAGAATTTTATTACATACTCTTTCTGAATTCAAAATAAACATATGAAATAATAAAATAATATTAATAAAATAATTAATATTAGAAGTATACTCTTTCATACTCGACAATATATAAAACTCTCTGATAATAAATTCAACCTAAGAACTTGCCTAAATCCCTTTCAGGATTACATATCAAAAACCTCACTTGCATTAATATCGTGACTAATAAAAAGAAAGAGTAATCAAATAAGACTAGACATAAATTAATTAAGATAAAAAAACCTATATCAACTTTAGTGAGAGTGTGTGTCTCACTAAATCGCTAATTATGATATATTACAACGCCATACTCAACTAACACAATTAGCACACAAATCATATAAAGATTTAAAAATATCTCAAGGGAGTATGTTTATTTCACAAAATATCGCATGTAATACCTATATCAATATAGTTATTGATATTTTATGATAAAATAAAGAATCTCTCTCTCTCAAGAATAAATTAGGTTCAGCTAAGAAGTAGTATAACCTTTTAAATCATAGACAAATTATCTAGGACCTTAATTCTGTGACATTATGAATGTAGTTGTATAAAATAAGCGGCACCCTATATATGCGAGTGAAAGAGTTTTTATCTCATATATTTGAGCCTCTCGGTGCAAAGCAAAGTTGGCGGATATTGTGTCAGTACAAAAGAGGAGGTAAGATTATGTGTAATGTGTAAGACAGGTGGGGGTCTCCGTCCTCAGTGGTGTAGTGAGGAAGAAGCAAAGAGTGATTCATGGGGACACCACGAATTCAGAACTCTATTCTGCTCTCAATTATAGCCTCTAATACAATCTCCATATGTCTCCAACTTCTTTTCTCGCCTCATTGAGTATTTTGATGCACTGAAAATAGTGACTCATTTTATGTTAAATTAATTTATATACTAATTTATTTTAAATTATCATTGTCTATCTTTACTCTACCATGAGAGCGGCAACCAATAATCTTGGTCAACTTTGTTCCTTAACCATAGTTTGAGTATTTCTCGCAGCATTGGGCACAACATCATTAATACGACGTAACCCACCAGCCGTCACTCGCCATAGGGTTTCATTTGCTCAAAATTGGGGTTTGGAAATGATATATCTCATTAGATGACATGCTCATTATTTTATGACAGCACCACTCTCCTTTCAGAATATCATAGCGAAAAAATCTTCAACTTGCATTCCGCCTGCCCACTCACGGGAAAATGTCCATCAATTATATAAACACTGGATGACTACCGAGCGATTGCTATGGATGTATATCGTTAATCTCACTCTCGTATGATGAGCGAAAGACTGTGAGATAGTTATATAGATATAGAATATGGCGGTCTCTCATTTATTTTTTTTCTCAAAAATAAAGGTATTTTTTATACGAGATTGCAAACTAAGTAAAAAAACTCAATGAGCAAATAATTAAAAAAATATTTTAATTAGTTTGGCTATATGCATTGTCGCCGACCATTTTTATTAATATTATAACTAATAAAATAGTACACCGCGGTGAAATTAGAGAGTGAGGAATGAGTAATAAGATTATAATATTTTAGTTGAATTTTACTTAATTGAATATAGTAAAATCTAGGGTTTTGGTAGCTCCTATTGCGAGAGCTAGTGGATCTATATGAGATAGTCAGCTTATCAAGTCCATTAGTTCCTCCTTTACCACAATGAAGTTGGACGATGATTAACCTGAAATACTGACTAGAGCGCAACCACTATGTATTTCATTTATTCGTCTCAGGATATTGTCCGAGTCTAATGAACATTAATAGTGTATTTTGATTTTGACTGATACTATAGTTTATATAAATTCCCTGTTTTTTTTGATAAGTAACAGATATAGATATAAGTATAGTAATGATTAGTTAGGAATGAGCTTTTTTCATGATCTAATGCTATAAAGCTAAACATTACTATGGAATTAACTTTTTATAAACAGGGTCATAGTGTACTCACTTCGTAAAGCTAGTGTTCATAACTAGCCCTCTCTTTACCTAACTAATAATCATATAAATTATAGCTAACTTAGCCCTACTTGAACTCAGAAAACGTCGGTGCCCTGAACACAGCCTTCAAATGTAGTGAGTCATGATATAGATTCACTTAGAATGCGCCGACCTCTCTCTAAAAACAACTTTTCTTCTTTATGTCTAGAGTAATGGTTCTAAAGAAGCTCGTAAAACCTCATTTTAACGTTCACTGGATGGCAGTATCTCAAGCTCCTCTTTGTCATAGCTGTCTAGGTGATGATTTGTTAGGAATTAATCTCAAGAATAATTCCACTAATAAACCCCGTAGATTCATGTGCACTCGTCACTAGATTTAGGCAACTCTCGATAAAATAGAAATTGAAATAAGAAATAAAGGTTGCGTATACTTCTGATCAACTGGTATATCTTCGTATTTCTCAAGTGTAGTCTTTGTATATGTTTCCACCTTAGCGAGTTCAACCTGCAGCCTTATACCATGACGAGCAAATATGGAATACAAAGTCGCCTATATAGCGAGAAGCAGCTCTGGTAACGAAAGTGAACGTCAATCTAGAATCGATATTCAAAACCCATACATGGGAAGAGGACTTGCATCCATTTTATTTATCTCCTTAGTCTAGGGTTTAAGGAAAGTCAATTCCTATTTTTCCAGCGCTACCTTTAGAACGAAAGCAACAATAGGAATATCAATCAATATAAATACATAATGGATCTCCCACTATACTCATCTTTAAATATTCTCTTATAAATTAGTTGTACTCACACTCTTTACATTCGAGCATGCTTCAAATGACCACCAGTGTGTGATAATTTAGACTTTACACATATTATGTGTGAGGTCTTTTTTAGTTACATATAATCTTAATTTATTTACTAATAACGTCTCCCAACAGAGTAAAGAGTAGTATTCGGATGCAAAAAAAAAAAAAAAAAAAATCATTAAAACATCACCAATGTATAAATTAAACAGATTTTATGCAGCAGATGAATTCAAAAAATTTAAATCCAAATTCATGACAAACTGAAATTTTAATAATTATATCCATCCCAAACGAATTCAACCAATACTAAAACCTGCATTAAATGGGTTGGAGTAAAAAAAAACCTTGGAGGTTTCCATCCCTACCTCCAAGCCAATATAAGAAATGTATTTCAAAAGTTACCACGAGTTAGATTGAAAAGCAAGAACATTGATGTGCATGACTTTCTGTGAATTAGAAGTAAAATGAAATGAAGAGTTTTTAAATTTAAGAAAGGAAATTTAGGTATTTTACTGTGTATTTCAGAAAATTAATGTATTCTAATTATTTTATTAATTTTTGTAAAAAAATGAAATGTTATTAAAATGGAATAGAGAGGGTATCCGATGGGTGAAATGAGATGACAAAAATCTCCTCCCTTGATCAGAAGTCCTTTAAACACTGGAGAGAGATTGCTTTGCATATGAGTCTGCTCGATGTGATTCCAATTAATCGGGCAAATAAACTTTGAATAATGGACCATTAAAATAAACAAAAATAGAATAGAGAGAATAATTTAATTTGGTCCCGCTGGCAGCACCTAGGAACTATGAAATAGACATTGATTGTATATGCAAGTTGAGATAATTTATTTCCTTTTTTGAATTAAAAAGAGTAGTCTAGTAGTATGTATACTCAATCTAATTAACACCACCACGACTTATATATTGCTTAGGCCCAAAGCTTGTTTTCTTGTCGAGGGAAACCCTCACTGGGCATGTAGGGATACCGATTGCATGTAGGAATTGTAAATTAAAATTATAATCTCTATTAATTGCATCCACAACCTATAATCACAAAGATACAGCAAAGCTTTGCACAAAAAAGTCTTATTCTTAGCTTAAAAGCTTCACCAAGTGAAAGCATCAATCATCTAAAACATCACTATTATTTTTCCATTAGGTGCTTATGTTAATCATTAGTGGTTTTTATTTTTCTTAATTTTCAACTTAAGAGTAAAGTAGTATCGAGTCAATTTCTAGATATTATATTAAGATCATACTAGGTAAAATTAATTGTTTTAAGTAATTATTAATTGCAGTAACAGCTGCCATCTGTTTTACTAACATTTCATTAAATGTTAAAATTTTATAATTTGTTTGTTCAAATTCTAAAGAAATTTTAAGTAGGTCAAATCCACTTTTAATCTATTTAAAAACAAATCATTCATGACTAAATTTAAAGAATTTTGCAAATAAAAATATATTATTGAATTTTTTTATTGCTATTAATTTTCATTTTTTTTTTTCCCAAATCTCTTTTTTTACTCTCAAATAAGTGAAGTCAAAAGAAGTGTTTCCCTTCAAGATATTTCCATTTTGTACTTTATTTTTAATAACTCTTCATTATGGTTTGCATATTCTTTTGGTTCATCTTTTATTGTATTAATAATGGTATAATATAAAGATAGAATGGAAAGTAATATTTGGGAAATTATACAAGAATAAATAAACGATACATTATCTTTTATTATTTTTATACTACTAATGTGAAGCACTGATCAATATAAACAGCCACATCACATGAATCTCGATTAGATAATTTTTGGAACCACCTATTAATTAATTAGAAAAAATTCAAGGACATAAGAAAGAAAGAAAAATTATCTATGATAAAAAATTTGAGATGATGACGAAGCAAGTGTGATTGTAATATAACTATTTTGTGTAATAAATGATACTTTTATAATTGCATGCAGTGCATATGATCAAATGGCCATCTGTCAGTATTTTTTTTTTCTTCAATAAATGAAAGAAATTTCATAAAAGATGAATAACCATTTACAAGAAGCTGCAACCGAAAAAACAAAGTGCAAGAGACAAATAGAGTACGTACCAATGATGAGCTTTAAACAATATGCAATTTGAATCCCTGCATGTTTAGGTGTCGGTGGCATTCAATATGCCATCTTTGATTTTTGGTCCCAAAAGTTCCCTAAAATGATTGTATTCATATTTCTTTTTGCATTAGATACGGAAAAATTTAAACAGGTCATCAGATGCAATCAAAATATGAGAATATAGTGGGAAGTATTAAAAATAAAAAAGGATGGAAAACAGATAGAATATAACAAAATTAACAGAGGATAAAAAAGATTGTACAACAATAAAGTACCAAACAAGCAAAAGCAAAAAAAAAAAAAAAAGGCAAACAATTCATTTTACAGCTAAAATGTTTTTTACACATCGACTGGAATTTTATGACTTTTTTTGGAGAGCAAAAGCCAATAACAGTCGCAGAAATGGACACAACCTTTTGTCTCTTTAACCATGTGCTGAACATGTGGGATGTTGGGTTTTCAACCGGGAAATTCGGAGGTCCATTTAGATCCTGATTAGGACATGCCACTCTTACATTTCCAAAGAGTTTGCCTTTGCAAAACAATAACTTGGCAATTCTTAATAGGGAGAGAACATAACATAACCCACCTCCCCATTGCCCATTTGATTTGGACCTCACTACTATTTTCAAGCTTTCTAGCTTTCTTTTCATCACTAAAAACCAGCTTGGTACGGATGGTTGTCCAATCCCATTCAAGCCGAAAATGATCCAACAGGAAAATTATGCATATACAGCATCCATCCAAATAAATACATATGAAAAGCAAGCGTTAGAGACTATCGAAAGGAGGAATATTTTTATTCAGCATTAATCAAATAGGCTTCTTTCAGCTCAAAAACGTACTAAAAATTATATTGGAAAATGAAACTAACCATATTCAATAAGAGACCATTCTCATCAGGGGTTTGGGTTTGAACCCAAACTAGCCTGAATATCGTTTCTAAATTGGATTGAAACTGAGGAGACTATGTTCTGCTCCTTTCTCCCAAGTTTTTGGGACCGTATTTGACCCTGAACCATCAATTGGACCGGCAATTCTAGCCTGGTCCGATCCCAAACTAAAGAAAAGGGACAGAAGGCTCTGTATCTTTGCTCCCAATGGCCAAGAGGCCCATGGCTCTATTTTTTTTTTTTTTTTTTTAATCATTTTGTGAAAAAGAATTTTTTTTTTTTTTTTTTACAATCTTTTTGAAAAAGAAAGGCCGAAATAAACTGAGATCCAAATCGGTCTGGTTCAATTGTGATTCACCCAACTTAGACCTTGAACCGCTATTTCAATAAACTGGTCACTCCTAATCATCATAGTAGTAAAAGTGCAGTTTTCATATTCAACAGCTGATAGTGGAAATCCTGTTTTGGAGCCTTTTCTTTTTTTTTTTTTTCCGTAAGTTAGTAGCTGATTTATATTTATATTATTTTGAACTTCACTAACTTCATAAAAATAATTATTAATGGCCAATCAGGTGGTAGTCTGGTTGGTCTTCTGAGGAGTAAGAAATCTCGAGTTCGAATTCTCTTGATCACAGTTGTTTTCATCAATTTGGTGAGTCAAGGGAAGAACTACCCTCTATTGTATAACCTACAGTGTTATTTCAGCCCTTAAATCTAATGAATTAAAAAAAAATTACTAATAAAAATTTTTTTTAGATTAATATTTTTATTTATGTAATATATTCACATTAAAAAATACGAACTGCTAAACTAAGGGCCCTAAATACTAACGCTAGTTTTGTATGGACCAACAATTAAGGGTTGTACTTTTATTACATAAGATCAGGTTCATTCTAAGGAATAATCTTTGGAATAAACCTTTCATTATATAATAAATAATGGTGGCAAAAATCTCAACTGTTGATTTAATTTAATCTGCTCATTTTGTACAAGCAGGCATGCACGATTATGCGATGATAAAAAAAATAAACCTCGTTATTGTGCCACAGCTTTCCGTTCCCAACTTTTTTCATCAGCTGCAACCTTCGCATCTGGGAGACTCTTTAACACCTATATAAATAACAGGAAATAAGAAGTACTTTCACTATCAGTACCGCCAACTAAAACAGTAAGGCTTATAGATTGGGAAATACCTGGCAAAGCTGCCAAGAAGCAAAAGCATCTGTGGCAGCATACTGTAGTTGCTCCTTCGATAAAACATCTACTTCCCAGTTTCCCAGTCTAATTTTGTTGGGTTTCTGAAGCTGCAAGGTTTCAGTTACTTGTAACTAACTATATTGGAAATTCCCAATCAAAAGCAAATCCAAATTTGGAGGGCATCAGTTGTCAACGTAAAGAACCACCAGTACAAAAAGGTGATGCCCAAACATTGTAAATTCACATGAACCCCAGATGATGGATTGGTTAAAACAATTGTAAAAGATAATAAAGAATTATATTGAAAAATAGAAGACAATATAAAAATGATTCACGTAATTAGGACCACTATGTAGTCAGTTGTCATTAACCCCTCGTTGATGGTGTAGATAGGACTCTTTTATGCCTAGTAGTGAGCACAATTTTTTTTTTTTTTAAATGTTAGATAAATTAGTTTCGACAAAATGCTTGATGATTGAATTTCATAAGAGGTCTGAAAACTCACAATATATTCTCTTCCCATCAGTCCTTTCAAGATTTTAAGCACAAAGCATTAATCCAACAAATGCACACTTTCTTCTACTTGCTGTATACACCGTTTCTCCTATAAGAATAAGGTACAGTGGTACACTATAGTTGTAGTCAATAACCTTTGGGGGAAGTTTTTCATGGACAACATATAAATGCTTCATTTAGAGCTGGCATTTATTTACATCTTTTTTCCCCCATATAGCTGCAGCTACTGAAAGTTTGCTCCTAGATATACAAATTGTCCAGCAATTACCATCATATCGAGGAAAGTTTTCATATATGACAATGAATAGTAGGTATGCCATGCTGTTATGGTGTGATGCAGTCAAAACTCAGGTCAGCATCAACCGAATTGAGGATTTTTTACCCAGAGTATTAGCTTAGAGGAGACAGGTAGGAGACAGGTACCTCTTTGCAGACAAGCTTCTCAGTTAGAGATTGGAGACTCCAATTTTTGGGTTCCCCACCAAGTTTTTTATTTGCCACATAGGAAAGGTCCTCCACTGCTTTGGTAGATATATTATAGTCTTTAAAAATCTTAGCAGAATCACCACGAATGCCAACTCCAACCTGTAAATATGCCAAGCATTGTACTGTGATAATATAAATGACATGTGATCCAAAACAAATAATTCAAACACATATGCAAATGTAGAAACTCGAGTGAGAAAAGTTACAAGTTACAAACTTTTAGAAGTGTAGCATCCTCCAGAAGAAACTGCAGAGTCTTTGTGATTCCAGAATGAATAATATGCATCACATAACAATCATCAGTACCACTGCATAACTGCAAAACTGCAGCCTTTCCGGGCAAAACACCTGTCAAGTTAAATTTTTTTCTCAAAAACAATGACCAAATATTAAAGTCCCATTTATCAGTTTCTACAACCTTTAGTTTCTGATGCCCCAAACCATTCTCATTCAAAGTTCATAGGCTGTTCAGTAAAATTGAGTAGCTGGGGAATTTTCATCATTTAACTGAATACTAGCTGAAGTTCTGGTGATGTGCATTTACGAATTGTAAGGAAAGTTCTGTTGGAAATTTTGACATTTTATAGATATGAAATACAGTGATTGGAAAGAACTCAAAATACCAAAATGCTATCCTGTCTTATCCTCGCCAGATACTGAAAAGCAGGAAAGAGAGAATCATATAACTGTTGTCTTTTGGTAACAGAAAACTTATCTGGTTGAATGGAGGGTACTCAAAACAAGATATATTTATATATTACAAAGAAATGAAAAGTTTGTGAACTTCCTTTATTTCTTACATTACTTCCAAGTGTCAATAACAGCTGTATAGTGAGTCAATATCAGCTGTAATTATTGTATATATCTTTACTAATTTGCTATAATTCTGGTATTTAATAGCTGTAATCTTACTAATTTTGCTATCAATTCTGGTATTTAATAGCTGTAATCTGGGGGATTTATTTGGGATGTAAATATGGGATGCTGATTGTGCTTAAATTTAGGAAAGTAGGCTAATCTCTTGTTATTAATTATATGATACAGAAGCATTTAAGAATATACAGAATTTTCTCCAAATTTCTTTGTCTTTTGTATATGGTATCAGAGCCTTACGATATACCGTCTATTGTGTTTTCTTGTCTGACGAAATAGTTCATCTTCTGTGTTGTTCTTTTTTTTTTCCCCTTATTTTCATTTTATCATTCTTGGTTTTTCTAATCATGGAAAAAATCTGACGTTGTGCTGCATAAATTCACAGCAAGAATTACTTTTTGCTTGGGAATTTTCAATTCAAAATTTGATGTCAGGGGAAAAGACTTATGGGACTTTGACTGGTTTCGACTTAGAGTAAAGCGCGACGGATTCAACTAAAATAGCTTGATATGGGAAACAAAAGACTGCTCGTGTGAAAAGTTAGGTTGTTGCAAAACAGATGGAATCTTCCATTGCTGCCAACCTCGGACCATTCAAAAACAGTTGGAAATGCATGTGGGAGTATCTAAAAAAAGTAACAAGTATGCTCCAAGATAATTCAGCTAGGCTGTTTCAACATGGGCAGCAAGATGTTTCCCACTTACACGGTGGGGAAATTTGTCAATCCAAGGAATAATTATTCGGTGTTTTTGGTTGCTTTGGTTGGATGAATATACTAGATTTTATATGCTTTCTATTCCTGACAGCATCTTTAGGACAGTCATTAAACCTTCATCAAACTAAGTCAAAAGAGATCGTTTTTTGATGAAAAGAGATCGTTTTTTGATGAATCTCAGATCTGAATTTGAGATTGTCAGATCCAATTTGTTGGCTAGGACTAACATTCCATCTTTGGATGATTGTTTGAGTGAATTGCTTAGGGAGGAACAACGTCAAAAGACGCAGCATGCCTTAGAACAGCAAGGCAGCTTATCCAATGTTCTCAATGTTGCGTATGCAGCACAAACCAAAACTCGGAACCTGGCTGGAGTCCAATGTTACAGCTGCAAAGGATTTGGTCATATTGCAAGTCAATGTTCCAAAAATTTTGCAACTATTGCAAAACTAAGGGACATATTATTTCAGAGTGTAGAAAGCAAAAGCGTCCCCAGAAACCGTACCATCTCAGGCTTTGATTGCTTCAACAACCAATCATTTGCGAACATCAAGCATCGAATAATGCTTCTCAACAAGTTGTTCTGTAACTTACTCAAGGAGGGCGCAGTCAACAAATAGTCACTCTAGCTATTCTGCACTGGAATTAACGGGTAAAAACACAATCCTCTTAAAATGCTGTGCTTTTGTGATTCAGCTGCATCCAAATCACATGACTCCATCACTTGACAATCTGTATGTAACATTAAAAAATATGATGGGCACTTGAAAAAATCGAGGGACTGCTAGTCTGGGAATCATGTTCCCATTATGGCTATGGGTGATATTTTTGCCTTCCTTTTCTGGCAAGAATGTTTTTATTGCTCCTAAAATTCATTACAAATTTATTATCTGTTGGACATAATAGTGGAGAAGTAATTGTGAAGTCATTTTTTTTCCCTCTGGCTTGTTGTTGCTGCAGGAGGTAATGACGGGAAACGGTTGGCCAAAGGGACCTAAATGGGGCAGATTGTTTTTCCTCGTTACATATCCATGAATCCGACAAGCTTCAAAGTGTGTCTTACTTTTTCTAACTACTTCAGTTCAAATGAATATCATTAGGCATACGAAGCTTGGGTCATCCTAATGATTAAGACTATTTCTCTTTTGTTTTAAGTCTGTGGTGTATTGGGAACTAAAACCTTGTCTAAAAAATATTGATTTTTAATTGGTTCTTAGTTGTCAAATGGGGTAAAAGCAAAACCTTACCTTTTCCATCTCATGCTACTCATCAAAATGAATCTTTTGAGCATGTGTTTGATTTGATTCATGCTGATTTATGGGGGCCATACAAGTTGAAATCAATTACCAACGCTGTTTATATGTTAACCATCGTTGATGATTATAGCCAGTTTTGTTGGACTTATATGTTGAAAACCAAAGACCAGGTGTTGCTTACCTTGAGATCTTTTTTTAATTATGTGATCACTCATTATGACAAACTGGTAAAGATTATTCGCACTGATAATGGAACAGAGTTTGTGAATATTGCATGTAGTTCTTTTTTACAGGAACATGGTACTTTACACCAGAGGACTTGTGTTTATACCCCTCAGCAAAATGGAGTTGTTGAACGGAAAAAAAATCGCCATTTACTTGATGTGGTTCGAACTTTGCTCATTGAATCATTTGTTCCACCAAAATTTTGGGTTGAAGCCTTATCCACTGCCGTACATCTCATAAATCGACTTCCCTCGCAGACTCTCAATAATCAAACACCATATTTTTTGCTTCATAAAACCATAACAAATTATAAACATTTACATCCTTTTGGATGTGTATGTTTTGTCCTTCTACCACCTCACGAACGAACCAAGCTTTCCCCACAATCAATAAAATGTGTCTTTCTTGGCTACGCACCAAATCAAAAGGGTTTTCAGTGTTTTGATCCAACCACCCAACGCCAATCATATCGTATTTCTCGTTAATGTACAGTTTTTTTTCGATACCAAAAAAAAATTTTACTTCTCCTTGAAGCCTCATCCAATACCATCTTCTTATACACTAAGATATCACATCTCCTGAAAGAACAACATCAAAAATGACTCAACCTTCCATGACTGCGGTCGTCTTCCAATAACCCGATTCATCTGGATTGTGTTCCCTATACTAGAAGGACTAAAATGTTCCAAGACACATTGCAACAACAACTCTGATACTTCCATCCAATACTAGAAGACCTGTTCATAGACAAATTCAACAACAATCTGATACTCCATCAACAGTAATGGCACTTGAAGCTTCGCCTGGGTCCCCTCTGCCACCTGAGCTCGACATTGCACCTCCACCACTTAGAAGATCTGCTCAAACCATCAGAGCCCCAGACAGGTACGGTTTCTCTCCAGAAAGAAAAAATGAATCTCATACATCCATGGTTGCTACTTTGTCTTCTATTGCCATACCAAAGTCATATTCAGAAGCAATTAAATCTGATTGTTGGAAGAAAGCTATTCAAGATGAATTGGATGCTCTGGCAGAGAATCAGACTTGGCAACTTAAACCGTGTCCACCAGAAATCACTCCCATTGGTTCCAAATGGGTTTTTACTGTCAAATTGAAAGCAGATGGTTCTTTTGAACGTTGTAAAGCTCATCTGGTAGCGCTAGGAAATCGCCAGGAATATGGGATTGACTATGACGAAACATTTGCTCCGGTCGCGAAAATGACTACAGTTCGTACAATTAAAAATGACTACAGTTCGATTACTATTATTGGCTATTAGCAGGCTTTCTCACGACTGGTGTTGCCTATTACTACATCAAAATGATGTTAGAGAATGCCTTTCTTCACGGGGATCTTAAAGAAAATGTTTTTATGCGTCCGCCACAGGGATTGCAAACTGGTCCAAATGAGGTATGTCAACTGCAACGTTCTCTGTATGGGTTGAAACAAGCCCCTCGTGCCTGGTTTGCAAAATTTCTTCAAACTTTGCTTGATCTCGCCTTCCAACAGAGTCAATATGATCCTTCTTTATTTTTCCAAAAGACAACTCAAGGCATAGTTATGTTACTTGTATATGTGGATGATGTTTTAATCACTGGTAGTGATACTGTTTGCATTCAACAATTGAAATCATCTTTAACTGCTTCATTTCACATGAAAGATCTAGGGTCACTGAACTTCATGGTTCACATGAACCAGATCTAGGAGTCTCTTACTTATTTCCTGTGATTAGAAGTTCACAGAAGCACCACAGGAGAGATCCGCGGCAAATCACAGATGAGTACATTCACGAAAAAAACGTAATTCACTTGGTTGGGGTTAACAAACACAAAAATCACAGTGTGGAAATACTCCATCGGAAGAAGAAAGTTAACTAATCAAATTTCAGAATAAAGAAGCGAGGCGATGAAACTTCAGTTGGCAGGATACAACATAAACATTGACCTAGGCAAATCGGCTCCGGTGAAGTCTTACGTCTAATAATGGGACAATACAAGACTCGAATATCTTCTTTGACATGGTACAAAATAATTGATAGAGTCAATTCATGCATCTCACGCCACTTACATATGAAGATATGGGTGTGAAGACTGCCTAAATCCTGGTACTTGCATGACGAAACTCCAGGCATCGATGGTCTATTTTTTCCAGCTAACTTCTTCCACTTAACGGTCTTGCGCTATAGTGACTTGATCGGGCTGCGCGGGTGTGCCCGGATACTCGTCGGTTCTACAACCGGGTGTGTGTGTATATTTAGGTGAAGCTCTAATTTCTTTATAAGGGCCAAGAAACAAGACAGAGTCTCCTAAAGTCTCCACTGAAGCGAATATTAGGCGGCCAATGTCATGCAACATGGCTGCAGAAATAATAATATGGTTGCGTTTTGGTGTGTTATCTGAATTGGGATTGGATACTCAAGCTGGGTCAACTCCTCTTCATGCGAGAGGATAATACTAAGTGCCAATGCTCAGATTAGTCGCTTAACTCCTAGTTGCTACCATGAGCGCGAGCGCCGGAAAGCAACAATTGAAATGGAGACTGGTCATTCAATCCGAGAATGTTTGATATATGTAATCAGCCTCCATAGGTATTTCTTACCGAAGTACAACAGTGCATCGCCGAGGTATCCTGACCAAGCTCGCCTCCCCCCCCCCCAACACAACCCCAGCCCCCCCCCCCCCCCCACGGCCCCCCCCCCCCCCCCCTCCCCCAACCCCCCCCCCCCCCCGCCCCCCCCCCCCCAACAACCCCCCCCCGTCCCCCTCCCCAACCCCCCCCCCCCTCCCCCCCTCTTGCTGCATCGGACATCAATTTTTTTGTAAACAAATTGATTGCTGGCGTTGATCCACCAGCATTCAATTGGAGGTGGTTGTCAAATAACAGCATGTATAGTGAGTCAATATCTAGCGGCTGCTAATTATTGTAAATATTATCCTCTTACGTAGGGTTAGCTAGTAAGTGTGGCTGTCATTTAATCAGCCCTGTAATCTGGCGAAGAATTTATATGGGGATGTAAATATGGGATTGTGATGTGTAACTTACAATTTATTTAGGAAATTATTGTATGGGGCTATCTCTCGTGTATAATTGTATATGATGACAGAAAAGCATTGAAGATATTTATAGAATCTTCCTTCAAATTTCTTTTTGTCTTGTTACCAAGGTCATTTAATTCTGGATTTATGGAGATCTATACAGCCCAACAAGTTTATGTAACAAATCTGCACAATTTATGAAAAGACCTTAAAAGAATGATACTATCAACTTGTGACCGCACGTCTTTGGTATACCAAGTTTCAATGAAACTTCGTCATTCTTCATCGTTCGAGGAAAAGAAGATCTCCAGGTTGATGCAAACTTCATTGATGTAGAACTCAGAATGGAGACAGAGACAAAACAAGGGACAAACTAAAGTGTGTAAAGAAAGAGCAGAAACTAATCCTCAGAAATATATATTTCTCAAATAATTAGAATTAGGATACTAATCTAATGAGGAACTATACAATCACAACTTCCTACAAATCCTATGTTTTTACATTTATATTTTTCCTAAAATTAAGTACTCTAAAAATCCCTCTATGGAAACTCACGGATGTTGCAACCAGTATATAACTGCCCTCATTTTAGGTTTAAAGTAGTGTCAAACAAAAGATTTATTGGGGATGTAAATATGGGATGTGATGTGCTTAAATTTAGGAATATTGTAGGCTATCTCTTGTATAAATGTATATGATACAGAAGCATGAAGATATATAGAATTTTCTCCAAATTCTTTTGTCTTGTTACCAAGGTCATAATGTCCTGGTATTTATGGAGACATAAAGCCCAACAAGTTTTGTTTAACCAAACTGAAATTTATGAAAGATTAAAAGAAGATACTATCAACTTGTACCGAGCTAGGGTAACAAGTTCATGAACTTCGTCATTCTTCATCGTCGAGAAAGAAGACTTCCATTGACAACTCATTGATGTAGAACCAGAATGAACAGAGACAAAACAAGGAACAAATTGTAAAGGAAGAGAGAAACTAATCCTCAATAATATTATTCTCAAATAATTAGAATTAGGATACTAATCTAATGAGGAATATACAATCACAACTTCCTACAATTCCTATGTTTTACATTTATATTTTTCCTAAAATAAGTACTCCTAAAATCCCCAGGAATAGGATGTGCACCACGTATATAACTGCCCTCATTTTAGGTTTAAAGTAGTGTCAAACAAGAACACCCAACAAGAGGAGGTGATCCAGCCAGACCTTCCACTATCGATACCTTGTTATGGCTTCATAAGTGTGGCTTCATAATAATATCAGATTCATCATTGCCCGAATAAGACTGTATTCAATTCATAAGTCATCTATATTTCAAGTGATAGCTGCGGTAGCATAAATGCATTTCAAAATAGGTTAATAGATAAAAATTCTAATCATATGAATCCATCAACTTGCAGAAGTAAAAATAAATCAAGATATTAAATCAATTTCAAAAGAAATGCTGAACAAACCTCTTCTGAATGTCGGTCTCCACTCAATATCAAGTCCAATGGCAACTTGATCTGTTTCTCCTCTTTTAGCTTCTAGACTAAATAAAAGCTCATTAGCAGCTTCCTCTACATCCATCGGAGTTCTGCTATATAAGATGCGACCTCCAAACTTCATTGACGGATATCTCATCTTTATGTTTGCTGTAATCCAAAACATGATAACAATTGCAATGTCACAGTCTATTCCTTCTCTTCATATAATTTAATTCTTAATATAAATATGAAAAAATTGTACTTATGTCTTAAGAAAATTTGAACAAGAAAGAAATATGTTAGAAATCTATGCATCGAATTGGGCAAAATGGGATTCATGTATGTGGAGAAATGTATAGAGTAATTTACCTTGACAAGGAGATAGTGAAAACGGTCTAGAAAGGCCCAAAACTGAATTAGGCAACTGGCGACGAGTTTTCTGAAGATTATGGTCGTTTTGGAGAGTTGATTGTCGTTTCCTGATTGCGGAAGAGGAAGGAGTAGTAGTCGTTAATGCGGGCCGTTGAAATGACGCTTCTATGGCGTCAATTGCTTGGAGCTCTTCGTCTGTTAACGGTTGATCCCACTCTGAAATTGAAGGAAATGGAGAAGAAGAAGGAGGAAGAGAAGGAGAAGAGGAAACGATTTTGCATTCAGTGTTGGTAGTCTCCTGGGATTGCATAGTAAATTTGACTTTGGGCGTGGTTGGAGGAAAGGAAAGCAAGCCGGAGTTCCAATCAGAGAAAAGGCCTTTTTCCAGCGCGAAATCTATTTTTTGGGATTTTCCCACGTCCTTCTTCGCGCTCGTGATCATTAATTTTGAATCTAAAACCCTAGAATTATTGTTTTTTGCAATTTGCTACTATTAATTATTGTTTTTTATATTTTTAAACAAAAAATTATAGATAGAGTATAATTATAATTATAAAAACAAAAAAATTATTATTAATATTATTATGTAAATTATTATTATTATTATACAATAGAGTGATATCAAAACACTTCAATTTATAAAATTTTTATCAATTAAACACTTTAATCGTTGAACACTTGAATTTATAAAATTAGATAAATGAAACATCTATTAATGTCTTATAAATATAAAAATTATTTTTTAAAAAATTATACTAGCTATGTATCAAATTAATATTTTTATATAAAAATTAAAAATTTTAAAATTATTATTATTAGTTTGAAAATATGTACAGTGTTGTTAATTATTAATTTATAGGGCACAATAGATCTTTCTCAAAGTTTGGTTGTTATGCTTTTTAGTTAAGTTGATTTCGATTTATTAATAGATGATGTAATCATTTTTGCAGATTGTTTAATTAAGAAGAGAGTGGATGATGCATAACCATTTTTAGCATTGCTATAAAGTTTAATTTTATTTTTGTAATATCGATATGGTTTCTTTTTTTCAGTCTCTTATTGTCTTGAGAAGAGATCTTATGAACATTTCTTATTGTTTTATTATGTCGAGGTAGTTTTTAATATATTTTTTCACTTAAATTTTCTAAGCTAAAATTAAGTTTGGGTATTTAGTTTTTTCTGTCATGCTTTATTATAGTAAATAAATTCACTTTAATCATTAAAAAAACATATATTTCTCAATTTAAGGATGCGACAATATTTAAATAAAAGTTTAAAGATAAATTTATATATTTTATTATTTGAAAAATAAATTTCTAAAACGTAGTTAAATTAAAACATTAGAACCTTCAATTTCAAAAACTAACCAGTAAATTCTTAAATTATAATTTAGTTAATATTTTGATTATTCTGTCTAAATAAAAGGCTTAAAAATAAATGGAATCATAAGTTAGAGATTTCATAATTAGTTTGACTATAATTTAAGAATTAATTTATTTTCTGCCTTTAAAACTTTTTTTACTCAAAGTCAATTTTGTTTTTTATCAATCAATTGACAATAAAAAAAAAATTATTTTATACAGAAATAGTAAAGTGTTAATGAATAATAATTTAGAAATCTTATAATTAGTTTTGATGATAAAGATTCTTATATATTAAGTTGATTATATTTTAGGACCAATTTATATTTTTTCTTATTAACATAAAGGAGATCTCTTGGTTATATATGTGGCACTAATGCGGTTGGTCGTTCATGTTTTTTAAGCAGTCGTTCGACGACCGAAGAAAGAGCAAATTATCTAACGGCAAATTTACCCATCGACGTTTTCTTCACGCAGCTCTCTCAAACCTGTTATATTAGTAAACGTCGTCGTTTCTTAAGTTGCTTGTCTTTTGGGAAGGCCCTTAGCATACCCGCCTTTTTCCTTCTTCACTCTCTTCCAGTAGCAACTAGCAAGTCCTCCGAAAAGCATCAAAACACCATTTTCCCTCCCTTTTACAAACTCAAAAATCATCATCATCTTCTTCTCTCTACTGAAAAAATTGCTCTGAATAACGATCAAATAGCAACCAGCAGTGATTGCTTTCTCTAATTCCACTGTCTAAATTAAGATTGAGTAACTTTCATGGCTCCATTATATATTACAGTGCTCGCAACACATATATAAAGTTTCCTCAGTCAAAAAATATATATAGAGCTTTAAGAGAAGATGAGTACGGTTGATAAGATGCTGATAAAAGGAATCCGGAGTTTCGATCCGGAGAACAAAAACGTTGTTACCTTCTTCAAGCCCTTAACCCTAATCGTTGGCCCAAACGGCGCTGGCAAAACCGTAATATCTCCTTCTTCTTCTGTTTGTTTTTTCTTTATATTTTTTGGAGTTTGTTTTGATTTTGTATTTATTTTTTGCCTTTCTATTTGTAGACGATTATAGAGTGTTTAAAGCTTTCTTGCACGGGAGAACTGCCGCCAAATGCGAGGTCTGGCCATAGTTTTATTCACGATCCAAAGGTGCATCTTCCTTTCCTTTCTGTTTGGTTGCATAGATTGTAGAAGTAAGAAAATGTCATTTGGAATCTTATGTTTTATGCTAACTGAATATGTGGTTGTTTTATGGTTCTATATTTTCTTTGTTTTCCAAGTAACTGACTATCTACATGCAGCTTAGTTTTATTTCTATATATTTGAATGGAAGCCTATGCATGTGTTGTTTTGATTTATTACAAAATGTTAAATTGTAAAATCAATTAAGGTAATATAGCTGTATGGACTTTGTTCGATTGAGGTATTTTGTCGTGCTCTTGACATCTGGCAATTTCCTTCTTATTTTCTGAATTACTTTGTATGAGAGTAGTTTTCTTTATGTTAATTTTCGTGTATTCATAGCTATATAATTAATTTAATTATTGTCTGTTTATGTTTGTAGGTTGCAGGGGAAACAGAGACAAAAGGGCAAATTAAGCTACGGTTCAAGACTGCAGCTGGGAAAGATGTCGTATGCATAAGGTCATTCCAGCTAACTCAGAAAGCATCAAAAATGGAGTACAAGGCAATTGAAAGTGTGCTTCAAACTATAAATCCACATACTGGAGAGGTTACAATATCACTTTTCGATTTATGGTTTCTGGACATATCATTGTTGAGTGATTTCATATTTATTTTGGTGAAATATACCTGATCATCTCACATTTTCTTTCTTGGTAATGTACACAATTTTGCCTGTAATGAAAGAAAAGATTTATAAAAGTCCCTTGTTTCTTTTGAAATATTGATAGCTCATATATTATGAGTCCTTATACTGGCTAAACATGTTTTTGGCATTAACATTTTTAGTATATTTCCTCATCAAATTATAAATTTTGGCTAAAATGTTTATACTGATAAAATAAGCTGTCTATGGATCTAGATGCTGAATACCTTCATTTGAAATTACACAGTGAAGTAGAAATAACTTAACTATAGCCATTGTTCTACCGTCTTTATTTCTTCTATCTGTATGTCATGCTTTTGTTAGGCAAATCTTCCTACTGTTTACTCTCAAATCTAAAATCTACTTCAATCTTCTTGTTTATTACTGCACTGCAGAAAGTTTGCCTCAGCTATAGATGTGCTGACATGGACCGAGAAATCCCTGCTTTAATGGGTGTCTCAAAGGCCATTCTGGAGAATGTTATATTTGTTCACCAAGATGAAGCTAACTGGCCGTTGCAGGATCCTTCCACATTAAAAAAGAAGTTTGATGATATCTTCTCTGCCACTCGGTATCCTTTGTGCTTCCTCCTGTGCCATTAGGATAAATTTTAAACTCTGTACTGCAATTGATTTTGCTAAAAAATGCTGTTTGAGGTAAATCTTTCATTCTCACCAATCTTACAATGAAGCAGATATACAAAAGCCTTAGAGGTCATTAAAAAACTTCACAAGGATCAAGCTCAAGAGATAAAGACATACAAACTAAAGTTGGAGAATCTTCAAACCTTAAAGGACTCTGCATATAAGGTTCCAATCCCTTTTCCCATCTATGGTTTGGACAGTTATATTTGGACTTTTAAGTTTTTAGTTCTTAATTTTTTCTTCATTTTTCACTTTAATCGATCTTTCTAATAGTTCATAGGGCAGCAAAAGTTCATTTCATTGGCAGTAAAATAGACTGCTCATCATTTTTATTTAGTGATTCATTTTCCACTGAAAAGGGGTATTCCAGAGCAATGAATGAACACCAACTTCTTTTTCTATGTGCTAGCCTGGTAGGTTTCCCCTTTCTTTATCTCCCTGAGTGGTAGACATTTTTTTATGTTGGGACTGCATAAAGTTTTGTTTCACAGAGGAGGGAAGTTTTTATTGGTTTTCCTAATGACTGGAATCAGTGAATTTCTTTTGCTTAGTCATCATTATTGTAGCTTGTTTTGTTTTACCTCTTATTGCTTATTATTCATCGACTGTATATTATCAAACAAAGATCATTCTGTTCTGGATACTTAAAAGTAACTGCTGCATATACTGTTACCAAGAGTTTGTTGCTTCTCAAACTGTCAAGTGTTTTCACACTACTCTTATGCTACCGAGTAAACCTAGTGTTACCAGGATTGCTCAACTCCCTGTGGAGTTGCAATCCTCATGTGTTTGGGAAAGCGATATGTTCGTGATCGAGAACCTTAGCTTTCTTTATCCCAATTTGTAAGAAGAATATTAAGATGAAATGAAATCCAGATATAGAAGATAAAAGCTATATATTTTAAAGGAAAGAATACATAAAATAGTATCATATTTTATTTGAAATTTGAAGCAACAGTGACGTGCTGGACTCTTGATTCTTGATTTTGGTACAGAGTCTAAAATCTGAATCTGATTCTTCAAATATTTCATTGTTGGGTTTCATTGAATTCTCACATACATTTCTTGATTGTTGATTTGATTTGAGAAATAATAATAAGAGAGAGAGAGAGGGGAGAGAGATGGAATTTGAAGTTATGAAAGGTACATTAGTCAAAGTGGATATGTTTTTTTTTTTTTTTTTAATCACATCATTTTGAATTCTCACATACATTTCTTGATTGTTTGATGTGGATTTGAGAAATAATTAATTAAGAGACAGAGAGAGGGGAGAGAGATAATTTGATTAGTTATGAAAGACATTAGTCAAAGTGTCGATATTGATTTATTTTTTTCTTTTTAACACATCAAGTTGTGTTTTTACCGCTTCGTGAAAAACATTGTTCAAGATGAAGAGGAAAAACGTGAAGTCATGTACAAAGTCCAAATGCAAGATTTCCAGAACAAAATAAAGTTCAGAATGTGATGGCAAAAATTCATCAAATTGAAACCACTCTGAAAGATTTAGATTTTTTTTTTTTTTTTTAATCACATCAAGTTGTGTTTTTACAGCTTCGGGAAAACATTGTTCAAGATGAAGAGAGAACTGAGTCTTTAAAAGTCCAAATGCAAGATTTAGAAAATAAAGTTCAGAATGTTGATGCAAAAATTCATCAAATTGAAACCACTCTGAAAGATCTTAGAAAGCTACAGGAGCAGGTATCAACAAAAACCGCTGAAAGGAGAACTTGGTTTGAGCAGCAGCAGAGGCAATATGAAGCTCTTGAAGAGGAAAATGAAGGTTTTCTATATTTAGGAGGCCCATAATGATCTCTGTCCTGGTTTTTGAATCAATTCTTTATCTGCTCACCTCTCATCTGAATATATCCTGCACAGTTGCACTAACAGATATACACATGCTTGATTGTGCTCATCATATTGTCTGTAGAATAATTTCCTTGAGATGGTTGCTGCAGTTCTTTTGTGTTGCTTCTAATGTTGCACTTTTTTTACCAATTGTTTAGACACTGATGAAGAGATGATTGAATGGAAAACAAAGTTTGATGAAAAGATTGCATCATTGGAATCTAAAGTTAGAAAGTTGGAGAGGGAAATGAATGACATGGAGACAAAAAGTTCTTTTCTGAAGCAGAGCATTACTGAGTATACCCAAGAGAATTTCAGGCTTCAGACAGAAGCTGACGTAATCTCCGTGAAAGCCTTTCAGATTTTGAAAGTTTGATTGTTTTCCAATTAAGGTGGAATGTTAAAATGACTTCTTTTTTTTGAAATTAGGCTCACATTTCGCTGAAGAATGAAAGGGATTCTACCATCCAAAAACTTTATGCAAAACATAATTTAGGGTCTCTTCCACATGCCCCTTTCAGCGATGATGTTGCTTTGAACCTCACAAATAGACTAAAATCAAGGTTAATAGATCTCGAGAAGGATTTAAAAGATAAAAAGGTCTCTCTCTCTCTCTGTCTTTGTGTGTGTGTGTGTGTGTGTGTGTGTGTGTGTGTTGTGTGTGAGTTACCTGAATGCATGAGTGTGTGCACAAGCTCATGTAATCGTTCTCATGTTTGGCTGGATATATTGTTTCTTTACATGCCAGCATGCACGTATATATGCATCTATATACTCGTATGCATGGATGTACTTCATAATAGCAATTTTAAGATTCCAAAATTGTTTCTCTGTATGCCTTGAACTTGAAGTTTCTTTTGAGGAAAAATATAAATGTCATTTCAGACATCAAACAACAATGAAGTTAAGACGGCAGAGGATCACTATTGGGATGCAAATGACCGTTGGAAAAACATTGAGGCCCAAAAGCATGCTAAACTGGAGATAAAGGTGCATATATAACACCCTCGCAACCCCGCCTGCAATTGCTTTTTCCCCATCCTTTCTCTCTGGGTGGATTTATGTGTGTTGATATGTTTCCTAGGGCTATTTTCTTCATGTTTGATAATGTTTTATAAATATTGATATTTTTATGCAGAATGGCATTATGAATCGCATTACAGAGAAGGAACTTGAGCATGCTTCATTTGAAGAAAAAGTTGTTCATGTTAACCTTTCTCATCTGGATGAAAAAGAAAAGAACTTGGTGAGGATGACTCACTTTCTGCAAAATTTCTTGCTCGGAATCCAATATCTTTCTCTTATCAAACAAAATGAGGCTGTTTAAGAACCAAAACAGAAATAACTAAAAGAGTTGTATCTTTGCAGAAACTTGAAGTTGAGAGAAAGACAAACCAGCTTGCTGAAAGAGATTTTGAATCAAACATTCTTCGAAAGGAAAGTGAGCGATATGGCATAGAGCAACAGATTAAGGCAGTTGAACGGGAGAGAGAAATCTTGGCTCGAGACTCCGAGGACAGAGTCAAACTGAACCTGAAGAAGGAAGAGTTGGAGAATATCAAGAAGAAGCATAGGAAAATGTAATAGAATCTTTCTTGCCTGTTTTTGGCGTTTTGCGAGTCTCTGGTATGTTCTTATGTAGTTTTCTTTTCTTTCTCTTTTTTGGCTAATGCCTGTTCATTTTTTATTTTGGCCCTAGAATTGATGAGTGGAAGGACAGAATCAAAGGAGTGCTAAAGGGGAGACTTCCTGCTGATAAGGATATGAAGAAGGAAATTATTCAAGCCCAAAGGTTCCCCTACCTCTTTAATTTGACTTTATATTTGGGGATGACATCTCCATGACAATTCATGAGCTTGTGCTACTATTGCATACGCCTCATTTAGGCTCTGCAGCAAATTAGTTTGACCGTGATTGTTCTCATGGTTTTTTATTTATCAGTGTCATTTACAAAACTACATGAGATTATTGATAGTGCTACTTTTATTCTTCCCCACTCTCCCTTCCCACCCTTTCCAAGTTGTATCTCTGTATTAAATTATGTATATTATACACTCTCCTTTCAGTTTTTAGTGGTGTGTGAGTAGAGGTGAGCCAACAGTCAATTCGGTTCAAAACCGAACCGAACCGCACCAAGGCAGAGAAAGGCAAACTGAACTTCCAGGAGTAAAATCGAATCGAACCTGCTCATTTTGGTTGGTTTTTGCAGTATTTGTTTGGGTCGGTTCGGTTTTAAGCCTAACTGATCATCTCTGATCATCTTTGTAAAACTGAGCTGAATCAAAAGAAAACTTCAGTTTGAACCGAATACCAATCTTCTTTATAAGCAACCAACCGAACTGTTCGGTTGATCATTTTGCTTACCCTTATATGTGAGTGTGTTGTATCCTTGCCTAGTAGCCTGCTAAATGATATTACATTATGCATCTTTAACCATTCCTTTATTTTATTCCTTCCTCTTTCTGTTCCCCCCCCCCCCCCCCCCTAGTTGTAGTGTGTTGTATCCTATGCCTAGTAGCCTGCTAGAATGATATTTTACATTTATGCATCTTTAAAAAACGCATCTCTCCCCTTTATTTTTTTTTATTCCTTTCCTCTTTCTGTTCCCCCCCCCCCCCCCTAAATTAAAATTTTAAAGTTTGCCTATATTAGTTGGTTTGTATGTATTTATATTTCCATTTTCCACTGCTATCAATTTGGGTGGTATGTTTAAATGTATTTTGAATTCTGCCTATGTTAGGAGGTGTATGATAATGTAATACAGCATTTAAAACTAAATTTTTATCACTTTTATTTTAAGTTGTTTGATAGTACTTATCTGCATATCACTTAAAAAGTTTCTATTAAGTTAATGTTGCTTAAACATTAAGTCAAAAAGCATTTAACATAAAATTTGCACCATGTACCCTCAAATATTCGAGTTTTAAACACACTTTAATGTTCAGCATTTTAACCATTCAGAGCTTAAATTTCAACTCTTAATTTCCAAGTACTTTATTTTCAGTTTTATTTTGTGGTTCTTCTTCTTTTAAACTTTTAAATTGTGCCTTTCTTCTTTTTAAAATTCTAAACTCTGGCTTAGTGGGTTTATGTGTATGCATTGAGTGTTTGCACTGCAATGTATCTGGATCCTGTTCTCAAAATGGAACCTTGGTTTCTGCCTATGTTAGTGGTTCTTCTTCTTTGAAATTTGAAATTCTGATGTTTAGTCAACTCAAATAGGTATATAACTGCTTGAAGAGGTATCTGAGATACCTTTGGTTGATTTTGAATTCTCCCCTGATATGTTGGTCAATCAGTTTTTGTTGCTGGTTAATAAGTCAGAGTTTGCCCTGCAGGGTTCTTGGGTGTTTTAAACTCTCTAAATTAAATGTTTTCAATAAGATATTGACTTCTTCCTTAAGTTGATTTTGCTTCTGGCACAGGGCTCTTGGAACAGAATATGATGACTTGAATTCAAAATCTAGAGAAGCTGAGAAGGAAGTAAATGTGTTGCAGATGAAAATACAAGAAGCTAATAATAACCTGTCCAAACTTCGCAAGGATATGGATTGTGAGTATTGATTCATAAGCTGAAATGATGTTGGAATTTTGGGCCCGGGGAAGTTCTTAAATTTTAATTTTAATTATTTGCTTTTGTTTTAATTGGGCCTAACACCAAGATAATTCAAATTACCAAAGGGAGTTTGCCCTTTCATTTTGTTTTTACCCGTTGTAGTACTTTTGTTCCCTTTCAACTTCTCATTGACAACAATGAAGTGGAAGATGATACAATGGATAAGCTAGAGTTTTTAAGAAACCTTTTTTGTTATTTTTTTTGTGGTTCAGACATTCATTTTTCTTGAAGAATTTGTATGATTCAGTAGTTGTCATAAAGGATCTAACTAGAATCTTTTTGTACGCATATGTATCCTGTTCAAAACATGATCTTGTACAATCATTTCTGGTTAGTAAAACCTTAATTCATGAATTTGGTTATCTTTCCTCAGACTTTCAGACTGTCAGTTAGATTTGAAGGGCTTTGGCATTGTATACCAACCATATCAACTGTATGGCTTTACATGAACCAGTGAACCGCATAGGATCTTAGTGAGCCTTAGCATATGGTATTTTCAGATTATATTGATACTAATAGATTTACCTTACATAGCTGATTTTATATTTATCTATTGATACCAAATCAGAGTAGCGTTGCTGTGGAGCAGTACTTGTATCTGCTTTTATGTAAGGATTATAATGGTGTTGAAGTACGTCTGCTTAATTTACTCTTGAATTCATGTAGGGCTCGGTTTTGATTGGGACAATTTTCTGTATTTTTTTTGTTAGTAAAGCCTGTAAGGCTAGTCTTATCTGCATTTCATGCTTCCCAAGTAATCCTGGATTACCCTGCCAGTTACCTAGAATATGGAACAGAATGGGTGACTAAGTTCCAAGGGCTTACAAGTAAAAATCCCACATCATGCTCCAGGCTGTGATTTCTTGTCATCAATTAAAAGAAGAGTGAAGTTTAACCTTTTTGGCTTTTCTAAGTTTTTTAAGAACTTAGGTTCATGATGCCATTGCATTTTCCATAAAGAAACTTTGGCTTTCATGGAAATAATAGAACACCTTGCTGTATTTGTTCCACAGCTATGGTAGTTAAGAATCACATGGGAACTTGGCATTTTTGCTTGGTTATCTCTTTATCATTCTTGTCCTCCTCTACAATTTTTGGCTGATAGTATCTCGTGGTTTGTTTACTTAAGTTTACATATGAATTATATTTTGATGTTTAGCAAGGAAGAGATTTATTGAATCCAAACTCCAGTTCTTGGATCAACAATCAGTTACCATTGATTTGTACCTCAAAGTTTTGGACTCTGCAAAGGAGAAAAAAGATGTCCAGAAAAGGTTCATGGATTTGACTTTCATTTACTCATATGTGTGTGTGTGTGTGCTTTTTACATGATGGCATTCAATTGCTATGGCTATAATGGTGCTAATTATGTGTCTGTGACTTGCCTACAGCAAGTACAATATTGCAGATGGTATGCGGCAGATGTTTGATCCTTTTGAAAGAGTTGCCCGTGCTCATCACATGTGCCCTTGCTGTGAGCGTCCTTTCTCTGTTGAAGAGGAAGATGAATTTGTTAAAAAGGTTAAGTCTGCATTTTTTAAACGGATCATGAATGTAACTGTATTCTCTGATGCCTGTTCTCCTACTCAGACAACTGAAATTTTCCAGGGGATAATCTTGCTTAAGCTTCTTATGATTTTTTCTGAACATGCTGATATCGTCATGTGAAATACAGCAAAGAGTGAAGGCTGCAAGTTCTGCTGAGCACATGAAAGTGTTGGCTGTAGAGTCCTCAAATGCAGATTCTTATTTTCAGCAGCTGGACAAGCTCCGTATGGTTTATGAGGAATACATCAAAATTGGCAAGGAAACAATTCCTTCTGCAGAAAAAAATTTGCAAGCACTTACCGAGGAGTTGGACCAGAAGTCTCAAGCCCTTGACGATGTAAGTATTAGCTTTGGCACTTTTAATCTTTAGAATATGTGAATCTGTTGTATTAAATTTATTTCATAGCCATCTTCTGATTTTAGTTCATAATAAAAATTAGTGTCTATCCTACACAAACTTGGTAATTTCCCATAGTAGTATCTCTAGCAATATAACGTGACAGATGAGTATGAAATTGTTATTGTACCTATTCAAAATTATTGTACATGGAAGAGAATGGTCGTCCTTCGTATTATTTTGTCAAAGATGGGACAAGAGTTCT
Organism: Jatropha curcas; assembly: GCF_014843425.1. The sequence goes on from NW_023590738.1 coordinate 61,466, forward strand.
TTCATTTGTTTCCATAGAAGAGGGTGAAGGAGCAACATGGAAGAGAATGGTGATGGAAATTATTGTATACAGAAAGAGAAGGGCCAAGAATTCTTTGTCAAAGATGGGACAAGAGTTCTTTCATTTGTTTCCATAGAAGAGGGTGAAGGAGCAACATGGAAGAGAATGGTGATGGAAATTATTGTATACAGAAAGAGAAGGGCCAAGAATTCTTTGTCAAAGATGGGACAAGAGTTCTTTCAGATGGGACAAGAGTTCTTTCATTTGTTTCCATAGAGAAGAAATTATTGTATTAATATTATTGTTTCAGTAATGGCTGGGTATCCCTTGACTGTGCTTGGCATTCAGGGAGTCCACGTACAGTTTATCCCATATGATAAACCATAGAAACATGAGTACGTGTATGATGATGCAGAGAGTTTTTGGTAGGGGAAAAATGTGCATAATGTAATCATTTAGCCAACAGAAAGCATGTCAAATAATCAAACATAAGTTTGCTGAATTGACTGGCTAATGATGTAGCCTTTCTTAATTCTTAAACATACTTGTATAAGCTATATTTGATTTTGTGTTTCTCTTTTTCATTTTTTTTTTCTAACTTTTTTCCATCAATTTTTCTGCTCTTGTTGTTATGGGCCACTTACCAATGGGAAAGCGACTCAGTAATGCCTTTTTGAATCAAAGGGTTTTTATTTTACAGGAATAATTGTTTTTTGTGACGTCATGTTGACATGTCATTACTTGTTAATGATGATGTTTTATTATTAGTTTTGGCTATGTTAAGAATTATTTTGCCTATAGGTGTTGGGTGGCAATGTTAAGAATGATTTTGCTTATAGGTATTGGGTGTTTTAGCTCAAATAAAGGCTGAGAAGGACTCAGTTGAGGCCCTGGTACAGCCTATTGAAACTGCTGATAGGCTTTATCAAGAAATTCAAACCTTGCAAGTATTTGTTGATGATTTGGAGTACAAGCTTGACTTTCGAGGGCAAGGCATCAGATCTACAGAAGAAATTCAGTCAGAACTTAGCAGTTTGCAGGACAAAAGGTCTATATAATTTCAACTTATCCAGTAATTATTTCTGTTTTTTATTGTAAGCCTCATTAAATTATCAAGGGACTAGTGAGCATGCTCATTATTTCAAATGCTTTCCCATTTTTACAAAATGATTTTTAAGCCAGCTTTGAATTTCATACGACCATTCATATTGGTTTCCAGAATTGAGATTGATATCCTTATTTGCTTGCTATTTATTTTCTTAAATTTCATCTTTGTCTTGTCAACCAGGGATGCTTTGCGTACTGAACTGGAAAAGTTAAGGGATGAACAAAGATACATGGAAAATGATCTGTCCAACATTCAATTGCGATGGCATTCTCTAAGGGAGGAAAAACTTAATGTAGCTAACACCTTGATTAATGTCAAAAAAGCAGAAGAAGAATTGGAACGGTTGGTTGAAGAAAAAAAACAAGTTGAGCTTGATGAGAAGGTTGTATTTCATCTGGCTGGTTATTGATATCACTTGTCTTAATTATCAAAAGTTTATGATGCATATGTGCACTTCCATGCTGGTGCTTGTTGATTGCATTTCAGAATCAAGTTTATCATATGAGTATCTTAAGAGTTTCTTTTTTCTCTTGAGTTTAATGAAATATAGCTCAATAGGCATGAGAAAACATTATTGCAAATCATATCACTGAATTTAAGGGCTAATAATAATTACCAAAAAAAACTCAAAAGATTGTTCCAGCTGTGCAGGTATTAATAGGGTTTATAGTATCAATTATATACACTTAATGGTGTCAATTGTGGCTGCTGGCTTAGAATGGAGGTGTCTGTTAAAGCACCTCTTGTGCTGAAATGGACTGTAAAAAAAAAGGGAAAAAAGAAAGGAAGCAATATGTTGTACACAAGACTACAAGAGTGAGAAAGGTTTATTAAGTATTAAAATAATTCAAAATGTCATGGGAACAAACCTTTTTTTCCATATTTTATGCATATAATATAGTCGTCTCTGCCAGTAGACTGTGTAATATGGATATAGGATAATGTGCTAAGGAAAAAAGTGGTGTGGAGTTTCCAAAAAAAAATTTCAAGCAGGTCTGCTTGAATCATAGCATTAAGGAATTTAATCTGTTGCACTGGATTTTGTTTCTATTAAGGTAATTCAGGGCTTATTTAAGCATTTTTGCTAGTGGAATTTGAACTCTTTGTGTTTATGAAAGCGTGCAGTTATTTCAGCACCTTAGTCATTGACTCGTTAGGTAGGTTTTGAGAAAACTGATCAAGTATCAGTATCAGTTGGTGATGCTTTGTGCTATATTTTCATGATTTTATACATTTTGGATTAGGTTATCAACTGATACTGAATATAAAATTCCATGGCTTAAGTTTTCCAGCTTGATGTTGTTAACTCTAGTTTAAAATTTAATAAATGAAAATCTCACTGAAAAGCCTAGTGCACAGTAAATTGACTTTCTTGTTACCGTTTCAGCATTTGGCAGAGGCTCTTGGCCCTTTATCTAAGGAGAGAGAAAAATTACAGAGTTACCTTAGTGAACTGAAAGTCAAACTTGAGCAGGAATACGATGAGCAGAAAAAACAATTAGACAATTATCAGTTCGAAGTTGAAGCATTGCTTAAAATTAATTCTATAATTAAGGAGTGAGTTTTATTGAACCGAGGATTCATTTACAAGATTACATCTTGTCATTTCTTAAAGCACTAATTTTGTTCTTCTAGGTACCGTGACTTAAAAAAAGGGGAGAAATTTAAGGAGGTTCAAGAAAAACTCTCTCTATCTCAGTCTCAACTTCAAATTTGTGAAAATAGGAGCAAGGAGATTTTGGCTGATTTAAACCGAAGTAAAGAGATTTTGCTGAAACAAGATTCCATAAAAAGGAATATTGAGGATAACTTGAATTACAGGAAGACAAAAGCTGAAGTGGATAAGCTTACCCAGGAGATTGAATCATTGGAAGAGAGAATACTGAATATTGGTGGGGTTTCTACTGTTGAAGCTGAACTTATTAGACACTCACAAGAAAGAGAGAGACTTCTTTCAGAGGTACAAATTAAAATTGAGAAACAATTTCATGCATCCATTATAATGTAATTAAGATTGCCAGTTAGTATAAAGCTGTTTTGCATTTCAGTGATGGTATGCTTGCTCACTTTGTTAAAAATATTTAGTCAATTAAGTTATCAAAAGGTTCAAGAACTTTATTTTTGTAGCGATGGCTTGTCATATTAAGTTTTTTTAATATGCATAAAATTACTTGGACATTCAAGAAGAGGAGAATAATATTCTAAGACTTGCAAGTTGTTTATTTTCAAGCTGACCCTTTTACTATCTACTATTTGATTAACCAATCCTTTATATTGGAATGAGTGAAGAGTCAAATGTTTTGGCAAGTCCTCCTTGGGAGATGAATGAAGATAATTTTGAATCATAGCTCAAGAGTTTTGTTCTTCCCTTGTTGCAGTAATATCTTGGGGTTTGCAATAATAACTTGAAGCCCTAAATGTATGTTTTAATCTTGTTGAAAAATACAGTATTGTTCCTTTTGTAGGTTGTTGCAATTGGTAAATTAGATAGTTTAACTTTGATATTCTCAGAAAAAGGTTAAACCATATATATTAGCATGGATTAGATAATTACTTCATCCCAGTCACCACTCCCTCAGTTCCTTCTTTCTACATTGCAAAATTGTTTACTCTATTTGGTTTGTAATGGCAATAATCCTATTTAAGGGTTTACCTTGGGATGGTTTCATAACACAATGTTTCAATCTTAACTTATTTGCATTTGCTCGGAAAGGTAGTCAAGGATAATTTGTTGCACTCAAGAACTTGGTAATAAATCGTGTCCCTGAATTAGGGTATTATTGTTGCTGATTTTAAATTCATATTCCATGTAAATCACAACAGCGAAATTTCAGTAACAGATATTCTGGACATGTGTTGAGAATTCATGCAGTAAGGCCGGAGATCAAACTTTTGTGATTCACACCAGCAATTTAGAATGCTATCGTCGGATAAAATACTCATGTTACTGATATTTTTAAATAGTTTCATGATGCCCCCCACTGAACATGTATCTCTCTTTTTTTTTTTTTTTTTTTTTTTTTTTTTTTTTTTTTTTTTCCCCCACTGAACATGTATCTTCTTTTTTTTTTTTTTTTTTTTTTTTTTTTTTTTTTTTTTTTTTTTTTTTTTTTTTTTTTTTTTTTTTTTTGTTGAGATTCCCCACCCCCCTTTTTTAGAGCTTTGTGTATGTGAAGTGGATTTGGTGTATTAGGCAGTTATAGATATAATTATTTGCTTCCCATGCTGGATAGAAGTGTGGGAAGACCCATTTGACACGATTTGTGTTCTATTATTCGGTGTATAATTTGCTTTGGAAGAACCATAGGATCTTCTGACGCATTGTAATTTTGTGCGGTAAACATCTATTATGTTACTCATGGTTTGGACACTTGGCCAATTCTTGATGTGTTGAATTCTTGTTTTTTTTTTTTTTTTAATGGGTGGGGGTGTGCCAGAGGAAAAAATGGGATCTGTATCAGATGGAGAGAGAGAGATCCAAAAATTTTCTAATGAACATGCTGATGCTGTACATCTTGGACCCTCCCCAAAGCCTGTTGTAGGGGAAGGATGGTCCTCTTGGACACTTTTTAATTCTATGCATGCAGAGGAGTTCTATGGCTGTAAACAATTTGAAGGGGTTTTTTACGAACACTAAAGGTTGTCCCAGTTCTTCCCAGTGGGAAAATGTTGTGGATTCACCATTTTGTATATTTTTCTCCCATATTATTTCTCCTGTCAAACGTTCTGTTGTTACTGATTTCCTGTCTAAAAAACTGTCTTATGCCACCATTTTGACTAATTTGTAAAGGATTAACCTTTTTGTCTCTTTTTAACTGAAAACAGTTAAACAAGTGTCGTGGTACAATGTCAGTTTACCAGAGCAATATTTCAAAGAATAAGATTGATCTTAAACAGTCCCAATACAAGGACATTGACAAGCGATATTTTGACCAACTAATTCAGCTTAAGGTAGGACAGCTTTCTGATTACTTGAACTTGTGCTTCTTTGTTTCTCTTTCTAATCTATTAGTGACTTAAACATTATGTGACAGACAACTGAAATGGCAAACAAGGACCTGGACAGATACTACAATGCCCTTGACAAGTGAGCTTTTTCTGAACGAGTTCTTTTGTGTTCTTGCATGTTTGTTTCTCTGCTTGAGCTGGTCGTTTATTGTTTGGACTTATTTTACAAGTGCATATGCAAAATTATTGCTGTCTTCCAATTGTTTGCTACTTTGCTCCGATTACATTTATCACCTATACCGTTATGATTTTTAAGAAAGCCTCCTGATGTTTTTAGAGCATTGATGCGCTTCCATACAATGAAAATGGAAGAAATAAATAAAATCATAAGGGAATTGTGGCAACAAACATACAGAGGACAAGATATAGATTACATTAGCATTCATTCAGATTCGGAAGGTGCTGGGACTCGTTCTTACAGCTATAAGGTATGGACTATGGAATATCTTCACAACAATGCTCACTTCTTACAATTCTGTCTCTGAATTCGCCTGAATAAATATGCCTGAATGAAACCAAGCAACCCGAAACTCTACTTTGTCAACTTAACTTAAATCACATAAAGACACATATCTGCACTTATCTTTCCCCAGCCATCTCTTTCTCATTTAGACGTGGATAATAGTCTTCAACTTTGCTAGAAACTTAAATCACATAAAGACACATATCTGCACTTATCTTTCCCCAGCCATCTCTTTCTCATTTAGACGTGGATAATAGTCTTCAACTTTGCTAGAAACTTAAATCACATAAAGACACATATCTGCACTTATCTTTCCCCAGCCATCTCTTTCTCATTTAGACGTGGATAATAGTCTTCAACTTTGCTAGAAACTTAAATCACATAAAGACACATATCTGCACTTATCTTTCCCCAGCCATCTCTTTCTCATTTAGACGTGGATAATAGTCTTCAACTTTGCTAGAAACTTAAATCACATAAAGACACATATGTGCACTTCTCTTTCCCCAGCCATCTCTTTCTCATTTAATCTCTACCATTAAATGCTGTGAAAAACAGGTTCTAATGCAGACTGGAGATGCAGAGCTGGAAATGAGAGGGCGGTGCAGTGCTGGTCAGAAGGTGAGTAATAATCAAAAGTTGCTTCCCTTTGTTTTCTTATGAAAAAAAAAAAATTGTAAAAGAAAAAGGAGAGCGAAAGACTTCTTGGGCTTTGGTTTCAGGTCCTAGCTTCTCTCATCATTCGGTTAGCTTTAGCCGAGACATTCTGCCTCAACTGTGGAATACTAGCCCTAGATGAGCCTACAACAAACTTGGATGGCCCAAACGCAGAGTCTCTTGCTGCAGCTCTTCTTAGGTATGATCTCTCTATTTTCGTCCTTTTTAACAGGATAGTGTAACTAACCAATTTGAGACATCTCACAAATTTTGGTGCAACTTATAATTATCTTCACTTTCTCAAGAATCATGGAGGATAGAAAAGGCCAGGAGAATTTTCAACTTATTGTAATTACTCATGATGAACGCTTTGCTCAACTAATTGGTCAACGGCAGCACGCAGAAAGATATTATAGAGTCGCAAAAGATGATCAGTAAGGCTTTTTTTTTTTTTCTTAATTTGATATTTTTTTTTTGTACGTGATTTGCAGACTGTTAACTTATGTAGCTCTGTTTTTCAGTCAGCATAGCATAATTGAAGCCCAAGAAATTTTTGATTGATAAATCCCTTCAAGATGAGGTAGAAGCATCTTGCGCTCGGGTGGAGAAAGACATGAAATTCTTGGTTTCAAATTGCTTGATTTCAGTTATCTGTATGTAAATTAATTGTCATATAGCAATTTTCCCCTCTTATTATATAATATTTTGATTTTCTTAATTGAAAGCTATGAACAGAACAAAATGAAATTGGCTGCACTGCATGCGCTGTAATTAAAATAAAATAGCCTATCAAATTTGACAGTAAATGTAAATTAATGAACTCCCATTTGCAATAGCTGATGTACAGTTAAGCAAGTGTCGGAAGACTGGAGATCCGTTTCACCCGAAACAAAAATGGAAAATTAAAAAATAATGCTTCAAAGTTCATTTATGTTATCAGTGAAATTGACTTAAAAGATAAAGGTAATTATAGTGTTATCAACAGCTATATACATATATTAAAAGCAGTACAAGTTACCTCAAAAATAGATTTTGATGATTTTTTAAAAGTGTTCCTTTTTTCTAACAGCAGTACAAATAACAATGTCAAATAATAACGCTGAACGTGCTCTTTTTGTTGGCGATTGATGCAACAACTACTTACTAAGGCATTTAAATAAATAGCCCCAAAAAAAGGTAGTATTATTTATTGCTCAAATTTATAAATTTACTCCTATATTTTGTAAAAATAATGACACCTCAATTTTTGTTTAATTGATTTAATAAGTGTTTACAGATTTTACTAATTCACATTTTTTTAACAAATTAAAAGGTGTTTCCCCAGCTGTTGGTCCACTGTATGCATAAAAGTGTTTTGGTGCAGGGATATATTGATGGGAGCATCCAGTAGACCACTTGACATACAACAAAATTAATAAGGTTTCATTTAAAGTTCAAAATGAAAGCTTAAAAATTTTTAACCAAATGCTTTATTTGTTAGGGGAATAAGCACAAAATGAGAACAATATATGAAACAGGTAATGTGATACATCCACAAGTCATTGAGAGGATGAAACATCCTTTAACCCAATAACAAAACATGACGACCAACATGAACTTCAAATCAAATGAAAAATTGGCAGCTAACCTATAAAGACCAGAAAAGAAATCATAGAAGCCTCTTTTTCTTTTTTTCTTTCTTTCTTTCTCTTGGATATTGAAGGTAATTTTCATTGATTTAGAAGCTAAATAGTAAAAAGTATTTAGATCTAATCCTTGTACTTCATTTCAGAGACGAGGAAACCAGGCATGTCGAAGGAGAGAGCAAACTTCTCAACATCAGCCTTGAGGGCTTCGATGTCCTTGTTGTTAACCAGACCCTTGTTGAAGTCCTTCAAGAGCTTTCCGTGTTCCTTCTGGATCTTCAAAGTGATCGTCACAGCACGGTGGAGAAATTCTCCAATCTGCTCGAAATCTTTCTCAACCAAGCCTCTTGAAGTCATGGCTGGGGTGCCTGCAAACAGAAACTCCAATCACTAATGCATACTAGATGCTACTAATAAGGGGTTGTTTTCGCCCCAAATTAAACATCTTTCTACCCATCAGAGATATTGAGAAGTGGAATCATTTCATTAGATAAGATGTGACAGTCTTACCAATTCTTACTCCTCCAGGAGCCAAGGCGCTGCTGTCACCGAACACGGCATTCTTGTTTACAGTGATGTTGCAAAGGTCACATAGCTTTTCAACCTTGTTGCCTGCAAGGAAAGCATTAAAGAATCACATTACATGATTAAGCAAATGCAAGTAGCCAGTAAATTCCTCAAGCCAAGTAAATCCAAATCTATTTACCAGTCAAGCCAAGAGGTCTAAGATCCCAAAGGACAAGGTGGTTCTCAGTTCCTCCAGTGACCAGCTTGTATCCCTGGCTCATCAAGTAGTTTCCAAGAGCAACTGCATTAGCCTTGACTTGTTTGGCATAAACCTTGAACCCCGGGGTTGTGGCTTGTTTCAATGCAACAGCCAGTGCACCAATCTGGTGATTGTGAGGACCACCCTGAAGAGAGGGGAAAACTGAAAAGTTGATCTTGTCTTCGAAGTCATAAACTGCATCTTCTGGCTGGCCCTTCTTGGGTGGTTTAGGCCCCTTTCGATAGAAGATCATACCAGCCCTAGGACCCCTCAAACTTTTGTGGGTGGTGGTTGTGACAATGTCACAGTACTCAAAAGGGTTGGCGGCTTCCTGAACACAAAAAATTGATAAAATTAAACAAACTGAGATCTTAAAAATATTGCAACACTCAAAATGATAAAATGATTATCTATCTACACATATGATGATGCAAGTTCATTTATAGGAACATCAAATTTGAAGCTATAATCCTGCACAAATTTTGAACTCAAACCAATTTACATCTTCATTGCTAATTCAAAACTAGATGCATTTATAAGTATACTAATCCCATTAAATTGCGAAAGTGCATCTTGAGTACAACCTAGAGTAACGTTAAAATCAATTAGATAAACCTCTCCATGATTCTACAAGGAACATAGTTACATTTCAACCAATCCATCTTGCTCGAGCCAACGAAACTTTAATATCTCAGAAACCCAGATCTATAATTTGGAAATGAACCTAAGTTACACGAGAACTAGATCCAATCTTTCACAGTTTTAGTCTCCTCAAATAACTACTAACCAAAGCAAAAAATCAGATCCAGTAAAACCAATCAAGCAGTAAACTTAGAAACAGAGATCCAGCACGAACAACCACCAAAGTAAATAAATATATGTACATACCTGAGCAGCAACGAGACCACTAATGTGAGCCATATCACAAAGCAAGAGAGCACCACACTTATCAGCGACAGACTTGAACTTAGCATAATCCCAGTCCCTAGGGTAAGCACTACCACCACAGATAATCAACTTGGGCCTAAAATCAAGTGCCTTCTCCTCCAACTTATCATAATCAATAAACCCAGTTTGAGAGTTAACCTTATAAGGCAAACTCTCAAAGTAAATCGAGGTAGCAGAGATCTTCTTTCCACCAGAGGTGTAATACCCATGAGTCAAATGACCACCAGAAGGAAGGTCCAAACCCATGATCCTATCATGAGGCTGAAGAACGGCGGTGTAAGCGGCGAAGTTAGCCGGAGAACCAGAGTAAGGCTGGACGTTGACACCCCACTTAGTAGGATCAAGATGGAATGCCTGGAGAGCGCGGGAACGGCAGAGATTCTCGATCTCATCAATAAATTCATTCCCACCGTAGTAGCGGTTTCCGGGCATGCCCTCAGAGTACTTGTTAGTGAGGGCACTACCGAGAGCCTCAATGACAGCAAAGGAAGTGAAGTTCTCGGAGGCGATAAGCTCGATGCCGCTGCATTGACGGCGCTTCTCCTTCTCAATCAAATCGTGGATATCTGGGTCCACAGTTTGTAGAGAAGAATTGCCCCATACACTAACGGGATCCATATCGAGATCGCTAAACAGAGAGGGAAAGGAGAGAAATGATTTGCAAGTGAAGAGATACGAAAATTGGAGGATTTTGAGAGGTTTATAATCGAGATGGTGAAGATGACAAAATTACGTTTATGGCCTTCGATTCCTTTTTTTTTCTTTCTTTTAATTAATTGAATAATCTGGTGGAGGTAGGTAACTGGTGGCTCCGCACTGCTCTAAAGAGTTTTTTTTTTTTTTTTTTTTTTTTTTTTTAAGAGTTTTTTTTGTTTTTTTTTTTTGTTTTTTTTTCTTTTTAAAAGGTAAAAAATAAAAAATAGAATTACAGTTTTAACTGTCCTAACCAGTCATGGTTTTCTTTCTTCCCTTTGAGTGGTTAATTAAGCTTTACTAACATTGGTTTGGGTTTAAAATGTAGATTTTGTATTTGAAATTAAAAATTTTATAAGTCTGCTTTTTAATTATTTTACTTCAAAAAATTTTTGTATACAGTACTATGATGGTAAATAAAATAATATAGTTTTACTTTTAATTATCAATAAGTTAATATTACCATAACCATTTTAATTCCGCCATCAACAATCAATTTTTTGCTAAAACGATAAATATAGAAGAGGGGTTTTAAATTCCGTATTCCCCCGGTGCCAATTATAACTGCGTTTGCTCACATACCATCAAAATCTTCAAGGTCCTCAATAACAAAGGATGCAAATGCAGAAACGTTTTAAGAGTTATCCCATATTATTATTACTTTTTTTTTTTTTTTTTTTTTTTTCTTTTTAAAAGTAAAAATAAAAAATAAATTACAGTTTAACTGTCTAACCATCATGGTTTTCTTCTTCTTTGAGTGGTTAATTAACTTTACTAACATTGGTTGGGTTTAAATGTAATTTGTATTTGAAATTAAAATTTTATAAGTCTGCCTTAATTATTTTACCTTCAAAAATTTTTGTATACAGTAACTAATGGTAAAAAAATAAATATAGTTTACTTTTATTATCATAAAGTTATATTACCATAACCATTTTATTCCCATCAACATCAATTTTTTTCTAAAACATAATATAAAGAGGGTTTAAATTCGTATTCCTGCATTAAACTGCGTGCTCACATACCATCAAATCTCAAGTCCTCAATAACAAAGGATGCAATGCAGAAACGTTTTAAGAGTTCATCCATATTATTATTACTATCACCCAAACATATTAAAACAAATTTTTTAATTATAAAGAGAATATCTCTAATCATTTATTAAAAAACGATAAAATAATAATAGCAAATAATAATTACTCGCTAATATTATGATCGATTATCCCAAAACTCGATAAAATGTTGAAAAATTGGGATTCAAATTGAAGTGTAATTAGATGAAGTTTAGCCAAATACTCTAACCTATAAAAAAAGTGTTGCTTAATGACTTAGAAAGAGAAGTCGTTTTCATGTTAGATATTAGAAAGACTACTTCCAATTTCATAAATGGTTAGGATTTCACCAACTCCCAATGTCGTTTTTCGAGTTGGTGTGCAAAACTTTCTTCTTCTTTTTTTTTTTTTTTCATAACATATTGGAGGAAAAAAAAAAAAAGGAGTAAACGTTTGAAGTTGGTGGACTATGGTTGTTGAAGGGCCATTTTGGTCATTTGATACTGACACTTCCTTTCTCCGATCTGTTACTTTGTTCGCCCTTTCCAGCATGGGTGGTGGGTTTCCCTTTCTCAGCCGGTAGTAGGTTAACATCCTCTTTTCTATTTCCTATGGAAGTAATTTTTAATGGGAAAAAATTTTGGTAATCCAACCTCAATTAGTGTTGAATTTGAAATTTTTAATAAGCAGTAACATTAGAATTATTTTTTAATTTATTGAAGGCTTTTATAAGCCGAAATAACACTGTGAGCGGGGTAACTCTCAATTGTCTTACTAAATCAGTGAAAATAACTGTGATTGAAATGACTCGAATTCGAGACCACCCACTCCTCACATAAATATTAAATATATTATTTATAAAAAACTCAAAATCGACTATTCCTCAATAATATATAATCGATTTTTAAAAAACGTGAATTTTCTAAAATCAAGCAAAAGTCTAATTATTAATAAAAAAAACAAAATATTGTCGTGATTTAACAAAATTGGCCACTTGCTATATGTATATATAGCACCTAACAATTTATCTTTATAGATAAAAACTACAAAATGACCTCTTTCATTCTGGGAATAATGTAATTGGAGTTTATGAAATTATATCGTTTGACTGTTTAATAAAGCAAAGACATAATAATATGTACTTACGTGTCACTCATTCTAATTAATTTCATATATGTAATTTTTCAATTAATGGAAATTAATGTCTAAATATTAAATAATTGACTAATAATTTGCAAAAGCTAAAGCTTGTCTTCTCTTCTCTCATATTAAAATTCTTACACATACATATATAGTACAAAGATATTTAAACATTTTATTCATATCTAATAATAAATCTCTTGAAATATAATATTTTAATAGTTGTATGAATTAAAATTTTTAACTTTTTTTAAGTTAATTTTTGATATTACAATCAAATGATAGACAATAAATCATTTAAAACATATTTTTTTCTATTTATTTATTAGAAATTAATTATTATTTTTTTTAAAAAAGGATCCTTAATCGTAACTCGTACAACTTTCATTGCAAATATTGCAATAAACAATATTAAATAGACAAAATCTCCCCAAAAAAATTCCAAAAGTGCTTTACCAACCTCACTGCGTTGAAGCACGCCAAATTGAGGTTGGTTGTAATTGAAGTTTGACCATAAAAATAAATAAATAACAATAAAGAAGCCATAAGATGGATTAAACATGAGAATTTTATTATTTTTGTTGCAATTCACATTTCTTTTCCATTCTCTAAATTTTGTGAAAAAGACAAAATTAACATTGCTATATAGATGGATATCTATCACCAATTTCTATATTACTCTTTTCTTTTGGGTTCTACCTATGTTATTTTATCTTTATTACTTGTCATTCTATATTTTTCTATTTTTTAATATTTTTTTTATTTTAATCATTTGGCCTCTGAAATCTACAGGCTCGATTAATTAGGATTCGCGCTGAGCAAATCCACACAGAGGAATAAAGCATTTTTTCCAAAGTATTTAAAGGAATTTCATATCCAAAGTTTAAACTCAAGATTTCTAATTAAGAGAAAAAAGATTTCTGTCATCTTATTTTACCGTTGAATATTAAATTAATTTTTTAATTACAGTAGAAAAGAATTTTATTTTGCATGTTATTTAATAATTTAACATGAAATTCATAACAATATTAAATTAATACATTTTCGTAACATCCGGATCCTCGTTGTCGTTAGTCGTTCAAATGATAATACTGTACTCCCCTAGTCCTGCTGCCTGATGTGGTCAAGTTAGGACCGGTACCCTTTTACGTGCCAACGAAAGATAAACAATATGGGACACACATTGCACGATCACGTTTTTTTATCTTTTTCCCCTTTTCTCGGCCACATTTTGCAGAGATATTTTTATTTTTTTATTTATTTCCTTTCGGATCACCGACGAAACGGGTCGCGATTTCTTTCATGATTGGAACTATATATATATATATATATATATATTTCAATCTTTCAACCAAAATAGTTTATTTAACTCGATGAGTGTAAAATTTCGAGCACGCACTTATTATTATTTAGGGCATATTTATCTATAAATAATTGGAATAAAGTAATTTTAATTATTAAATTAGAAAATAACACTTTTTTTTTATTTAGACGCTCAAGAGCTAATATTATTGTAAGTGATTATATGTTTGTTTTTTATAAATCATAATTCATGAATTGAAATTTTCTGTTAATTTCTTATCTTGGAAATTTTCAAAATTATATGCTACAAAAAGTTTCTATTAACTAAATTGTAAATGTTTTTTATAAATATATATTTTAAACGGTTTTAAATATTATAATTTTAGGGTATTATTTCTGATTTTTAAATTAACGAAAAGAATTTTAATAAATTATAATGAGTTGAATATTGCTTCATTAACTTTTTACTTACAATAAATGAATTCTATAAAATTTTATGGTATTTATTTATAGACTCATTTTTTGTGTTTGATATAAAAAAAATGCATTGATCGTTTGAATTTAATTTAATGATAAAATTTTTATCCTTGTAACATTCTAACATTATTATGTGAAAAACATTTTTAAAATAAAAATATATTTTTTAAAATTTTTATCTATGAATAAAATTTAATTCGTTTATACCAAACAAAATATTAATTAAGCTTAAAAGTCAACTTATTTATTGAATTCGGTGATAAATAAATTTGAATTCCGCTTATTAAATTTATGAAATCAACCTTTTTTCTAATTAAACTCCGAATATCTTACTTGTGGCAACAAAGTGGTCTAAAGTATTCTAGTTGTACGGTCGTGATTAAAGGAGACAGTAAACGTGCAATCAGATCAAGTGCACGACAGACGTGATACGGAAATGACGACATTACAATAATGCAAATAACTATTTATGGACCGATTATTTTATTTTAATTATGACAAATAAATTTATTGATTTCGTGAAAATGACGGCTTGCTGTAATTTCAAGTACATCAAATACAGCAAATTGTCACTTTCATGTTTTTTACCTTGCTGTAAAAAGGATAAAAAGAATAAAAAAAGTAGGAGGTATTGCTGATCAATAGCAAGGTTAGACAACTAGAGAGAAATCTACTATCTCTGAAGATATTATTTTTTAAAATATTTAAAATCTCTTATATTTTGAGATAAAATAATTATCGTAAAACGTATTTCTTCGAATAAAAAAAGTATAATAATATACAGGCCAAAGTTGGATGCAGAGGTGGCCACGGTTCTTGAATTTTCAGTTTCGGTTCCAGAGCCGAAAATTAATGGTTTCGGTTATAGTTTGGAACCAAAAGGTTCCAGTTTCGATTTCAGTTCCAAAATCGATAGTTCCGACCGGTTTCAGACGGAATTAGAATCGTAGGTTCCGACTGGAGCTAGAACCGATTTTGGATTGGTTCTGATTCCAGTTCAAACCAATTTTGATTTTCACCGATTTCGGTTTCGATTCCCACTGGTTCGGAATCGACCATTATGGTTCCGAAAATCGAATTTTGGCCACCCCTCGTTGGATGGAAGAAAGAAACCGACAATCTTCTCCTCCTCTTAACACCGATTGAAGAGGAGGATGAGCAAAAGGGGAAAAAAAACAAACATATACAGAAAAAAAATTATATCCAAACACACTATGTACAGAGTCATCATTTAATGTTCAATGAATGCTTACCAAATTTACCATATACTGTCAACCATTATCACTCCAGAATAACATTATACTATTAAACTATCAAACTTGATTCGAATCCTTTGCTTTTTCTTCATTTTGGTAAATGCGGTTATATTTAGATAAATTTGGATAATCATTACATTATTTTTTTAAATAAAATAAAATACAATTCAAACTTAATAAAAATAAAGTTCAACTTACTATTCAAAAAAAAAAAACGATAAGATAAACATTTTAATTCAAATTACTCATGAATTTGTATTCACATCCAATTTGTTGTAAAAAATTCAAATTGAATTTAGATAATTTGCACATGAATTATAAATTCAGAAAATGAATGAAATTAAAAGGTTAATTTTGTATTTTTTTTTAAATAACAAGTTCAAAAAATAAATTGATTTTTATTAGTATATAAAAAAATTATCATATATTGAGCCGTTAATAGTAGTCAAACCCAAGTCCAAAATTATTTAAATTTTTTCTTAAATTTAGACTCTTAATTTTTGAAAAATCGTCTCTCTAACTTTGAAAAATACATGTCCATTGTTGTTAAGCATATTAGGCTAGAACATGATTGAATTGAATATCAATTTAAATACTAGTCGAACCTGATTATTATAAATTAATTATCTAAATCTATTTAAAAATTTATTTTTATCACTGAAATTTGTTTGAACCTTACCCGTTTATATCTGAATACATTCAATCTATTACATTAAAAATATTATTTTATTTTTTAAAATAAAAAATAAGCAAACATTATAAAATTCTATTTTTACTTAATAAAAAACATATAACATCAATGCTAAATAAGATTATAACATTGATTATAAAAGGTATATATATAAAATAAAACTAATTATTTCAAATATTTTAATTGCAAGGATGATAAATAAGGGATATTCAAGCTTTTGAATCTGAACCCAATATGAATAATAAAATACTGCTCGAACCTGTTCTGATCCATTTATTTACTTTTCCAAACTCGTTAAAATCGAGTTGAATCGAATCCGATATTCATCACTCGGATAAAATTACCATCCCTAAGCAGCCAAAAGAAGCTGTGCAGTAAGCAAGCTTTACGAATACTTACCGCCTTGATTTACCGAAATTACCATTGATTAACAGATCTTATTGTTCAGTAGACAGTCGTACACAACACACCCCACCCCACCTCACCAAATAACCACCAATCATATAAAGGACGCGTGTTAATCTAACCAAAGAACTGGTCCGATCATCGTCCATTTCCACTTGCAAAGGGCCCGCATAAACATCCGTCCCCTACGCCAACGATTTTCTACACTTACCAGATCTACCAACCCCCCAAAAGAAAACCCTCAAAGCCGATAGATCCCTACCGTCCATTTGACCCATCTAAACTATATATACGGCCTCACTACAACCATATTTTTCGCACAAATCCCATCTCTCTCTAATACCATAAACCACAGAGAGAGAGTGAGGTTGCATTTCTCCCTATCTCTTAACAATTCTCAGATCTAAACCCCTTCTAAACCCTTAACAATGGCGTTGGTAGTGGAGAAGACCACCGGTGGCCGTGAGTACAAGGTAAAGGACTTGTCTCAGGCTGATTTCGGTCGCCTTGAGATCGAATTGGCCGAAGTCGAAATGCCTGGTCTCATGGCTTGTAGAGCCGAATATGGTCCTTCACAGCCTTTTAAGGGGGCTAAAATCACCGGCTCTCTCCACATGACTATCCAAACCGCTGTTCTTATCGAAACCCTCACTGCCTTAGGTGCTGAGGTCCGTTGGTGCTCTTGCAACATTTTCAGCACTCAGGACCACGCCGCCGCCGCCATCGCTCGTGACTCCGCCGCAGTCTTTGCCTGGAAAGGTGAGACTCTCCAGGAGTACTGGTGGTGTACTGAGCGCGCTCTTGACTGGGGTCCTGGTGGTGGCCCAGATCTGATCGTTGATGATGGTGGTGACGCTACTCTCTTGATCCATGAAGGAGTTAAGGCTGAGGAGATTTATGAGAAGACTGGTCAGCTTCCTGACCCATCTTCGACTGATAATGCAGAGTTCCAAATTGTGTTGACCATTATTAGAGATGGATTGAAGACAGATCCTAAGAAATACCACAAGATGAAGGAAAGATTGGTTGGTGTTTCTGAGGAGACTACCACTGGAGTTAAGAGGTTGTACCAGATGCAAGTTAATGGAACCTTATTGTTCCCTGCTATTAATGTTAACGACTCTGTCACTAAGAGCAAGGTATTGCTTTTGCTTATTAATCTTTTTACGGTTTTAGATCTAATTGTTATGGTTTAGATCTGTTGTTTTTTTAGTGTTTGTTTAGTACAATCTGTGTCTAGATTAAATTGATTTGGATAATGAACTGTATGCTCCCAAAATGATTTAGTTTCAGGTTGCAGGTCTGCTATAGTGTACTTAGTCATTAATGATTTTGCAGCTCATTAATCTGGTTAGGAAATTTTAACAGTTCCAAAAATGGTTTATGATCTGGATCTACTATGTCTACTGAGTTTTGCTTCAGATCTTAAGTTTTGGATAATGACTTTAGATCTCAACACTAGTAAAAGCTTTCTGTTTGATTTCTTTATCTTGTTTAACACTTGCAAATAACTGTCTATTTTATATTGCAGTTCGATAACTTGTATGGTTGCCGCCACTCTCTCCCTGACGGTTTGATGAGGGCTACTGATGTCATGATTGCCGGCAAGGTTGCTGTTGTCTGTGGTTATGGTGATGTGGGTAAGGGCTGTGCTGCTGCTTTGAAGCAGGCTGGAGCTCGTGTGATTGTCACAGAAATTGACCCCATCTGTGCCCTTCAGGCTCTCATGGAAGGACTCCAAGTCTTGACCCTTGAAGATGTTGTCTCTGACGCTGACATCTTCGTCACAACCACCGGTAACAAGGACATCATCATGGTTGATCACATGAAGAAGATGAAGAACAATGCCATTGTTTGCAACATTGGTCACTTTGATAACGAAATCGATATGCACGGACTTGAGACCTACCCTGGTGTTAAGCGCATTACCATCAAGCCCCAAACTGATAGGTGGGTTTTCCCTGAAACAAAAACAGGCATCATCGTGTTGGCTGAGGGGCGTCTAATGAATTTGGGTTGTGCCACTGGTCACCCTAGCTTTGTGATGTCCTGCTCTTTCACCAACCAGGTGATTGCACAGCTGGAGTTATGGAGGGAGAAGGCAACGGGAAAGTATGAGAAGAAGGTGTATGTGTTGCCTAAGCACCTTGATGAGAAGGTCGCAGCCCTCCATCTTGGGAAGCTTGGAGCTAGGCTTACTAAGCTCTCAAAGGATCAGGCCGATTACATCAGCGTTCCAGTTGAGGGTCCTTACAAGCCTCCTCACTACAGGTACTAGAAAAGAAGAAAGAGAGTGTAAGAAAACCATGTATTTGGACGGCTTGATTGTTTCATTTACAATTGGATGATGATGATTGTGGTAGAATTTTAGGTTTTAAATTTTTGTAGGATATTATTATGTGTTTGGGTGGGGAAAAGTTGGGAGGAATGAATGGGATTGGTCTCTTCTGTTGGAGAAGACCACATGGGATTGAATAAGGTTTTGGATGGGATTGTGTGGGATGTGTATTGTAACTGCTGCCATTGGAGTTTTGCTGCAGCAGCTTTTCATTTTATTCACCCAAAAACAGAAACAAAATGTTACTTGTCAACTTCTTTCTTGATGGATGGCTTTTGTTTTTTTTTATACTAAATTTGGGTAAAATCGTAAAACATAAGGAGGTGAAAATGAATAATAGATTAGGAGATTTGATTATTGTTTTTATTCAGAAAATTCCACAAACATAGTCGTTAGGTAAACATGAATAATAGATTAGGAGATTTGATTATTGTTTTTATTCAGAAAATTCCACAAACATAGTCGTTAGGTAAACATGAATAATAGATTAGGAGATTTGATTATTGTTTTTATTCAGAAAATTCCACAAACATAGTCGTTAGGTAAACATGAATAATAGATTAGGAGATTTGATTATTGTTTTTATTCAGAAAATTCCACAAACATAGTCGTTAGGTAAACATGAATAATAGATTAGGAGATTTGATTATTGTTTTTATTCAGAAAATTCCACAAACATAGTCGTTAGGTAAACATGAATAATAGATTAGGAGATTTGATTATTGTTTTTATTCAGAAAATTCCACAAACATAGTCGTTAGGTAAACATGAATAATAGATTAGGAGATTTGATTATTGTTTTTATTCAGAAAATTCCACAAACATAGTCGTTAGGTAAACAATAATGATGGTACTCTCTTATCTTACTATATTTAAATAGAAAAGACAACGGAAAATGGAAGTACTACGAAATTACTGCTTGAAACTGAGACACTACACTATTACTGGTTGATTTCATTTTCTTTATTTATCCCAAATCTAATTGGTAGTCCGGAGAAGTAAAAAAGATCGTTTCATGTCATCCACTGAGTTGGGTCAAGATCATTCCTTTTAATGACCTAAGAAAGATTATTTCATATTTGAATCGTTGGGCCATAGCCCATAGCACCATTTGGAGATGCCCAACAGCCAACCCCGAAGCTAATGGAAAGGAAATATCAAATGTGGAAACAGATTTTAACTTTTGGGCCGAGTTAAAGTTTCCATATTAATGCATCAGTTAAAGTTTCCTGATTCGTGTACCACTGCACTACCGCTTATGTGATTACACCTTATCATCAATAATAATAATAATAAAATACTCATATTTCTCTCTATTATCTCTCACACTTGCACCTTATTAAAACATCACTTGAAAATCTCCAGGGGTTGAAAAGATTTTACTTAAATTTGAGGACCCGGGAGAAAATAAAGATAAAATAGGAACAATTTATAAATAATCTTTAATTTTATTGATTTGGTCGTAAGTGGACTATGGATACGATCGAGACATGTATTTTTCAGGGAATATTTCTTTATATTTTATATCCTATTGGACCAGGAAAGAAAGTTTTTGGTCAGAGTTTCCTGATGATTAAACTTTCACTGCAGAAATCAAAATCTAAAAAGAAAACAATCAAGATTAAAGCAAAACGAAATACCTGTAAAATTTTGACAGTATTCAGATAGAATTTTAACCACAAAATTATCTGTCAGTATAAGCAAATCAAGCTACTTTTTCAATTAAAGACTTCAAGAGCACATCAAATATTTACTGTCTATGATTTGCATAAACATTACAAAGAAGAAGAAGAAGAAGAAGAAGAAGAAGAACCTTTTATTTAATGAGACGACAAACTGACAGTTGCCAGATATATCAAGCCCATATGCTGTTATATCACCAAGAACTTGTATATTTATGCATTTCACAGAAGTCGATAATAAAAGGAAAAAAAAAAAAATCTCACTTAAGAGATCATGCGCGATCATAAACTCCTGACCAGAACCAATGCAAGAACATCAATTGTTTATGCAATTTGTAAGAAGTAAAGAAAGATTTGAAAAGGGGAGGATCCTTAATAATTTAATTTGATTCAATTTGAGGGGAATAATAGGCTAACAAGAAAAAGAAATCAAGCCATGACTCTGTGTCAAGCAAGGCAAACTTTAAGCTTCTTGAAGATCTCAGTATCTGTTCCTAGAAAATCAAGGGCGTTAATGCAAGTACGTTAAAGATAAGGTTAAGAAAAGGGAATTCTGCATTATAAGTTTAAGTCATTTCTCTTTTAGGTCATTTCTTCTGGGTTAATCCTGTTGAATTATGAATGAAAGATATTATAAGGAGAATATGTGTGTGTATATATATATATATATAGAAAGAAATTGCTTTTGTGTTGATGGTCTGCCCAGAAAGAGATTTTTTTTTTTTTTTCATAACCATTCCAATATGAAATTTTAATTTTATTGATGTAAAGAGGATATACTTTAAATAGAGCATATTATCTGTCTAATATCCACACGAAAAGAAAAATTAGAAACCTTAAAATCTCCAGAAAAAGAATGCTGAAAATTCAAAGATATACGAAGAAGTAATAACAATTTATTTATATAACCTTAAAAGGATAGCTCAGATCTCCCCAAAAATTAAGATTATATTAATTCATATGGCAAATCAAAACAAGATTCTTACAAATTTCATCAAGAAAAGCCCCGATCAAAGACACCAAATCTAGAGACGTAATAGCTCATTACCAATTTCACAAGATCATGTCAATTTTAAACTAATTCCTTGTCAAATTTTAAGGGCCTCTACATCTTGTAATGACCTCACAACCTCTGCTATAAGGATTAGCTTCTCCAGCATGACAATCATAGTAAGAAGCTCCTGGCTTTGCACATGGAACCATGTCTCTCTTCAGTGTCTCGTAGCTTATGTACTTCTTTTGCATCAAAAGAACTCTCCTGCTAATCTCTGACTCCATCTCTGCCTCTTCAAGGCAGTCTCCAATTTTCCTGGTACAAGGCCTACTCACAATAGCATCAATTTCAGTGATTTCAAGTGAATTGAGGCCTGAAACTGAAACCCCATTACAAATTGAGAAATGGGTGTAGAGGAAAATGAGTGCAAGGATATAAAGTTTGGGTCTTGACATTTTCTTTGGTTGATTTTGGGTAGAGTTTGCTGTTTTCTTATGTTTCTTGAGTTTCTTGTAGAGCTCTGGAAGTGAGATCTTTGGTAGTTGGGATGGTCAGAGATGGGACAAGACAGTGCAAAATAGTTTCAAGCGCTTGTGAAGTGTGTGAACATTTTCTGGTTGGCACCAAAGAAATTATTACTTTGCCACTGAGATCAATGTCCAGTAAGACATATACAGTGGCTCTTCTCCTCCTCCTGTAAAAAGATTTTAACTTGGAAGTAAAAACTACATCGGGTATTAAAATTTTGAAATGGATAAAATAAATTCAGGGTCAAGGTGTTAAGTAATTTTCAAGGGTGAAATTATGAGTTTAACTCTTTATTGAAAATTTAAATAATCAAAGAGTAAATTTTGGGATTATATAATATTAACTAAAACCGTAAAACAGTTCTGTATCTCATGACATTAATGGAAGAATCATTTTAATTTTCTATTGGCATTAAATCAATATTTTAAGAGGATAGCATAAAAAAAAAAAAAGACTTTTATACTGAGCACTGAAAAATTCAACATTTTTAAAGGTATTTCATTTAATTAAGACTGGAAATTCTAATTACTGAAGAAAAAAGAAAAGCAATTTAAAAAAATTTGTGCATTTTCATTTTATGATTGTTATTTTTAAATTTGATATTGACAAAGATTTATTAGTTACTACATGTATTTACATTGCTTTATACATGCAGCTAGCACAGTAAATCATTTTCAGGGTGAGAGGTCACAGTCTCAACAACTGGATATCTGTCTGGGTATTTGTGATTAAGTGGCAGGGCACAACCAACCACCTTTTTAGAGACTTTATTGAATTTTGCTGAGCTTCTCCCTTATAACCTTGCACATGCTTTTGCCTTTTTTGCCCTTTGGGGAATTGTGAATCAGCTTTAACAAAGTAGACATAAATTAGAACCTATAACAATCAAAATGATTTCCTTCATAAAGTATAGTATATTCCACCATTTCTTTTATATCTTATTAACCTTGCACATGCTTTTGCCTTTTTTGCCCTTTGGGGATTGTGAATCAGCTTTAACAAACAGTAGACATAAAATTAAACCTATAACACAATCAAAAAATGATTTCCTTCATAAAGTTATAGTATATTCCACCATCTTTATATAATATAAAATAACTATATAGTACTATATATATATATAATATATTATACGGATATATATATTCAAAATTGAAAATTTAATTATCAAAATTGAAAATTTAATTATTGTTGTTGATTACATTTGGAAATAGAAGCGGGAGAAGGCTGCGTCTGTGTACAGCAGCTCCATCCTAAAAGCCTCCTAGGAGTCGCTCCTGACTCAGACACCTTACCCTGACGTTATTCTTCGTTCTCATCGAACCGCTTTCTCGGACTGAATTATCACATTATTAACGTGAGATGTTCAGCACACTGAACCAGTTTTTTTACACTTAGGCATCTAAGTTACGAAACAACCTAATCTAGTAGATGGAGGACCAAAACTTGGCAATGATTAGAGTGGACACATAAGGACCACAATGGATCCGAAATATCTAGAATTATTGGATAAAAGTGATCGGTGAATAACCATAAGAAATTAGAGAATTTAATTTTGTTTTACAGTGGTAAAGACGTTGATCATCTCTCCTTGATTCAGGGTCGATCATGATATTCTCAGAAGCCACGGCCCACTTTATGAGCTGTCTTAAACTCTATTATTGTGGGTTGAAGAGAATCCTACAGAAATGAAACGTAAACAACTGACCCTTGATTCAGGGTCGATCATGATATTCTCAGAAGCCACGGCCCACTTTATGAGCTGTCTTAAACTCTATTATTGTGGGTTGAAGAGAATCCTACAGAAATGAAACGTAAACAACTGACCCTTGATTCAGGGTCGATCATGATATTCTCAGAAGCCACGGCCCACTTTATGAGCTGTCTTAAACTCTATTATTGTGGGTTGAAGAGAATCCTACAGAAATGAAACGTAAACAACTGACCCTTGATTCAGGGTCGATCATGATATTCTCAGAAGCCACGGCCCACTTTATGAGCTGTCTTAAACTCTATTATTGTGGGTTGAAGAGAATCCTACAGAAATGAAACGTAAACAACTGACCCTTGATTCAGGGTCGATCATGATATTCTCAGAAGCCACGGCCCACTTTATGAGCTGTCTTAAACTCTATTATTGTGGGTTGAAGAGAATCCTACAGAAATGAAACGTAAACAACTGACCCTTGATTCAGGGTCGATCATGATATTCTCTTATGTACATGTATATGAACATTCAAATGTCTACCAAGAAGTAATAACAGTTTATTATATAATCTGAAAAGGATAGCTCAAATCTCCCCAAAAGCTAAGCTTATATTAATTCATATTGCAAAAATAAAAAGCAAGATTCTTAACTAAATTTACAAATAGCATCAAGAAAAGCCCCCCATTAAAGACACCAAATTTAGAATTGTAATATGTCATCACCAAATTTCACAAGGTGATGTCAATTTTGAACTAATTCCCTGTCAAATTTTAAGGGCCTCTACATCTTGTAATGACCTCGCAACCTCTGCTGTAAGGATTAGCTTCTCCAGCATGACAATCATAGTAAGAGGCTCCTGGCTTTGCACATGGAACCATGTCTCTCTTCAATGTCTCGTAGCTTATATACTTTTGCATCAAAAGAACTCTCCTGCTGATCTCTGACTCCATCTCTGCCTCTTCAAGCCAGTCGACCCTACGCATAACAGCATCAATTTCAGTGTTTTCAAGTGAATTGAGGCCTGAAACTGAAACCCCATTACAAATTGCGAAATGGGTGTGCAGGAAAATGAGAGCAAGAATATAAAGTTCGGTTCTTGACATTTTCTTGGGTTGTGTTGTGTAGAGTTGAGTTGTCTTGCGTTTCTTGAGTTTCTTAAGGAGTTCTGGAACGGGAAGTGAGACCTGTTGTCGTTGGGATTCGGGAAGGTTAGATGAGACAAGACAGTGCAATACAGTTTAAAGCGTCGGTGCAATATAGTTTAAAGCGTCGGTGAAGATGAACATTTTCTGGTTACCACTAAAGAAATTGTTATATGCCACCTTTTATTTTCATAGTTGCAAGTACTGAAACTCACGTGCTCGGTGTCAGAACATTATCATGGCTCTTTTGACACGCTTGATGCATTTATGCAGCCTGACCAAACTTTTCTGTTGGTATTCTCTTCATCTTCATTCGTAAATAAAGGACATATATAGGTACAAAAATCAACGCAGAAACTTCCATTTAAGAGCACGTAAGAGATTATGCCTGTTTCTGGGTTCTCATTCTTTAATCTTTAGGAACACTTTCAACGATTTGCTTGTCCTTCCAGCACTTGATACTATGTGCAGTATTAGTGGCATAAGTCTAAAATGAAACTCTAATTAACAAATCAAGATTAGTAGTAATAGTTTAATGGTAATTTCTTCTTTTTGGTACTCAGTAAGCATCCTTTTTAGATTCAGCTTAAAAACATCAAGATATGTTAGTAATTTAAGCCTTAAAACAGCTCTTCATGAATTTCAGTGTATAAAAAGAAAAAAAAAACATCTCTTCAGAGAAATAGAAGGGAATAGAAAGAGGCACTTCCTGGTTGTGGGCAAGTAGGAGAGGCTATAATCATTGCATACCATACCAGAGAGGATTCCAGCTGAGGGTTTCGCAAAACAGCTCAGGGCGCATATAGTAAAAGGTGATATGATAACATTGCAATAGGAACTCTTTTTCTATCATTAAAACTTGTGTATAAAATTTGACTTATTGGGCACAAGTTCACACTACAATCTGAAATTAACAAATAATAAAGTCAGATTTCTTCACTGTGGGCAATAAGGGGATTTGGCTAAATGCAGATATACCCCTATGCTTATAGCACTTTCAACTTTTGCTTCAACCGGTTGAACACTTCAATGTACAAAAATTTTATTGACCGTTCCAACTTTTCATTCTATGAAATGCTGAAATGCTGTAGAAAAATTTGCTATTGCATACCGTTCATTGTTAAAAATGTACCAAATACCCACATAATCTTCTTCCTCTACATCAAAATGAATGTAATCATTGGATAACAATGACAATCCGTATGATATGAACAATAGCAGCAACCACTAGGAAAATAAGAATTTCAACATTATTCTACTAACCATACATATGGTCTTACACCTAGTTTTTGTCATATATTGTTGTCAAATGTATGTAGTGAAAATCCAAATCATTGGATGTAGTAGCAAAAAACTTTACAAACCTGTCATACGCCTTTACATAACAATGGCGCTCAAAGAGAGAGATTCTCCACATTTTTAGCGTTTCTCAGCATTACATGGCTTGACCTTCTATCTTCCTTATCATCATATGGATTTGCTCTATAATTAGAACTTGCCTCTTCATTTTCAGAAGAGCCTGGTCTTTCAGTTAGGAACTGTTCCCAGAAGACATCATTTACTCTAGGAGGTGCAGCAGCAGGCCCTTGATTGTTATTTGGGGCCTCCTTTGATGAAGATAAAGTTGTGTCGCCATTGCCGCCTGTCCTGTCTTTTGAAGTAACCAACATATTGGATTCTTTACCATCGTCGTTTAACTTCGATTCTGGAGATTTGCAAAATTCCTGATGCAGTTCAGCCATCCTAGCTGAATAAGGACTCCTATTGGCTTGAAGTGGAGAAGATGCTAGAGTTAGATTTAGATGGCAGGAAATATGCCCATCAGCTTCTTCATTAGAAATCAGATTTGGCTGCAGCGAGTGCAGTTCTAAGGTTTTATTTGTTGTCAATTTTCTCGGGAAAGCTGGATCAACTTTATATGAATAAGATGTCCCAGTATCAGAAAGATCAAATGTTTCAGATGCAAATAGTAGACATGGTGTTCTTGGTGGTGTGTCTTTTGGATCACCTCCAGATGCTTTCCTCTGTGGACTCCCCATATCTTCATTGGAACTCTGTGTGCTATTTGAGACCAAATTAATATCTGAAACAGCTGGTGATAATTCCAGTCTCAGCTTATTTGAGAAATCTTGATGAATAACATTCCCAAACTCAGACCTAGAATTACTTTGATTGTCCACAAAACTATTTTCTGCATTTGACTTCGAGTGATCAACTTGAGGCAGCCGTCTTTTCTTGCTATATGCTGAAAAATCCATAGAATCAATTTTCCGAGCAAGATGTTCAATAAAGGTAGGGTTCTGAACAGCCTTCTCTAACAAGGCCAACAATTTTTCCTGCCTCTGCTCCATGCTATTCACCCGCTGAGTTAGATCTTCCAACTGAAGCTTTTCAGCAGATCTCTGATGCTTGCTTCCCACAACACTTTCCTCAAGTGTGGCTTTTTCACGTGCAAGCCTATCTATTTCTACATCAAATGCTGCTCTTTCTGGATCCACCAAAGAACCATGAGGATGACTGTGGCTATGAATTGGTTTCCTTCGGTGGATATTCTTAAGGAGATGCTTTTGATCTTTCACAAAATCTTCATTGGCAAATTCCCATTTCTCAGGATCAATCTTTCTAAATCCCTGTCATCAAATTAAGCTATGTGCTAAGGCATACATAAAACTCTAAGTCAATCACAGAATACAAAACCTTCTCCAAGGAACTTACAGAAAATCAAGCCATCTAAAAAGATAATTAGCTATCCAAATTACGCAAAACCAAGAAATTTTCCTCAACAAGGAATCAAAAGTTGAAAATATTGAAATCAAATAATTACTAACAAGGTGTACTAGAAAGTTCAAGATTAAATAAATTCTTCACCAATAACCAGGATCAAAGAACATGAATCTAGCAGGCCATCACAGGTGGAACTCAAGTGGAGGTCAAGTAAAGATTTGCAGTCAATCTTTGCATAGAACGCTCTGGACTCTTCTATCATGTCTGAAAATAACAAGAAGCACACATATGGACATGTTCAAATGTTTATTAAAACAAGAAACATTTAAGTTGATCCACATATGCGGCATGCTTATAAGGACAATTATATTCATCTAACTATTGTTCCAAAGCTAATTCGTTCCTAGTTAACCTTAATCTTGCCACTGGATACAAGCGTTGCTTCCATAATTCTCCTTTCATTACCTCAATCACTAACCTGGGTTCGAATACAAACCAAAAATAACTAAATTTCTCCAAATAAAAATAATGTACTCACATATGACAACCATTTCACCACCTCTCCTCCACTGTGAAGCCATAACTCAAGTTTGAAGATTCCAATATAAATGCACACAATTAGGAAACTGGAAGGTCTCTAATTTTTCATTCAAATATAAAATAATCAAATCAACAACAAAAATTAATCAAAAAAGATATCAATAAGATCTCTGTAAACATCAGAAAACAAACATATATATATATATAAAGAAAAACTCACATAGGTATTCAACTGTCTTATGAAGCTAGAGAAGTTGTTGTGCTTGAAATACGTAGGAAGGAGAACTCTTGCAAATTCTGGAGGGTTCCAAACGACAAAGCTGTTCTTGCTAGAGCTCCACGACACGATCTCATCCGTCGATGAATCATCCACCATGTCATACGTCTTTAACAAGAACGGCGCCGGTCCTCCACCACCTCCTCCGCCTCCTACGCAGCCGCTATTGGTGGCTGAGGGCGGGGCCGCTTCCATTTGACTAGAAATTTTCTCTTTCTTTTTCTGATTGGAGACGAGTGAAATTGAAGGATTAATTGAATTGAGAAGAAACCCTAATTAATAGATTATGGAGGGAAGATTGGGAGATGACGGAGAAGGATATCGCAAACATCGAACCTTTCAGGCAAATCACGTCACTTTACTGGAATAAGATCTTTTTTTTTTTTTTTTTTTTATAGGGCGTAGGCCGCTTCCATTTGACTCAGAAATGGTTCTCTTTCTTTTTTCGTGATCTGGGCAGCACGTAGTAAATGAAGGAGAATTAATTGAATCTTGAGAAGGAAACCCTAAATTGAATAGACTTATGGAGGAAGATTGGGAGATGACGGAGGACATGATATTCACGCAAACACGAACCTTTCAGGCAAACTCACGGCTCACATTTACTGGATAAGATTCTTTTTTTTTTTTTTTTATTGTTTCCTCTCTTTGCCTTATCCTGGCATTTTTTTTTTTTTTTTTTTTTTTTTTGTTTTCTCTCTTTCCTTCCTTCATTTTTTTTTCTCAAAACAGAGTTCTTAAATTTAATTATTGTCATTATTATTCTAAAAAATTTTCAATATTTAATCAAATCTGGATATTGATTCAATCAATTAATTTTTATATTATTTTTATTTGTATAATACAATGATTTAAGAGTAAATTAATTTTTAACTATTTATTCTAATTACTTTTATATGATTATTTAATGTGAATTGATATTGAGATGTTTAATAAACTTGGAGAATCTATGTAAATTATACTAGTACTGTCATAGGATTTTCTTTTTTCTTTTTTTTTTTTTCCCTTTTGTGATCCCTAATGAAGCTAAGGAAAAATTACTAAATAGTAAATGGCCAAATATATGCCTTAGCCCTAATAAAAAAAAAAAAATCATCAAAAATACATATGTTTTTTTCCTATTCACATTAAAATAAACTCTTTCAGCTATAACACATTGTAAAAAAAAAAAAAAAAAAAAAAAAAAGGGAAAGATACGATTTTTTGTTTATGGGCCAGAAACTCTGTAAACTAGTTCGGCTCAAGTTGGCTCAATCTATCAGCCCAAGGCCCACAATCTTCTTAAAGACGGATCCGGACGTTGAAGATTCTGTCCAACAACAGGAATGACAAGTGGACAAAAATTGGAAAAAAACCAATTACGTACGGCGCGTCAAAATAGATAAATGGCGCCATACAATACGTTATCGATAAAGCCCGGTGTAAGAAAAAAAAAAAAAAAAAAAAAAAAGGAAAGATACATTTTTTGTATGGGCCAAAACTCTGTAAACTAGTTCGGCTCAGTTGGCTCAATTATCAGCCCAAGCCCATCTTCTAAAGACGGATCGGCGTTGAAGATTCTGTCCAACAACAGGAATGACAAGTGAGCAAAAATTGGAAAAACCAATACGTGGCGTCAAAATAGATAAATGGCGCCAAATTTCATAAAGCGGTTAACCGTTCAGATTTTACAGAAACCAAGAAGAAGTTGCCTCAAAGTTCAAGAATTAAACTAATTAAATTATATAGAACCAGAAGTCCAATGAAATTTAAACAAATGATATATTGTGGAAACTCTTCAAAGTTCATCTAGCGTGTATCTGATGACCTTACCCAAAGTTTCATTTCCCATTCTAATGTTCAAAAAACTTATGACTTAACTGCAAAATCCCAGAAATCATTTGGATTCAAGTGCAATCGAATATCATACGTATCAGTTCTCAACTGTTTCGGGGAGCATTTTGTGCTCTGTCAACTGTCCATCTAGTTCTGACGAATCTCCTCCACAAAGCCTGCAGCGCTTTGTTTGGATGAGTTTCAATGGCCTTTGCAAGCTTGTCATAAGTTTTCCTCTCATATTCTGCATATATACCCTGCATATACACACATCATTATCCTAATGAATGATCAAAGACATCTTAGTAACAAAAATATCGTTCCAACTTTCTTGCATCTAAAACAGTAGGTCTTGCTGCTTTCATATAACACAACTTAAAAATGGACATTAGACGTTCCTTGATAATGGATATCCAAAGTAGTGAGTGATTGTTGTAATAGCCAAGAATTGATACTTGATTTAAGCGAGGAAGGAGTGAACTAAATTTGTGTTTTAAGTCAAAGAAAAGAGCGCAATTTCGTATTCTATAAGCCAGAAAAACTTTCCTTGTAAACATAAAGTAGAAATTGAAAGCATTAAGACAAACCTGAAGATCAAGAATTCTATAAAGTTCTTTCACTTTTGCGACACAGCCTGGATCTGTTTTCCCATAGTTTTCCTGGAAAAATTAATGAATTGTTTAGGATAACTAGTTCTACTCGTGTTATTCCAGAATATAGTGCAAAACTGGAATAATGAATTATCTTGCTTACATACATATAATAGTTTCTTTTGTTCCTCATTAGCAAGTTCTAGTGCTTTAACAACAAACCAAGTGCACTTGCAATCCTCAATATCTGTTCCAACCTAATAACACAGAAACCCAGGGTCTTCAGTTATCGAATAATACAAGTGGTAGATATAAAGCAAGGCAAATGTATCGGCAAGAGCCAAGTAAGTCCACAAACTTACCTTACCAGTTATTTCTGGGTCTCCAAAACAATCTTGATAATCATCCTACAGCATAAATAGGCACAATATCATCTCTGGCAATTTATTAAGAAAAAAATAGAGATCTCTTGTCAGGTTCTGACTAGAGTTCAAAGACGACGTCTCTGCAATCAAATGAAGAAAAGAGAATCCTTTTGCTCAGTGATTAACCTGGACTTGAAAATAGATAGTAATTTCAATAAGGATCTTCTTTGCTTCGGCATGGCTCTCAAGATTCTCACCTGCCATAAGCAATGAGCATGCAACCTGGGGGCATACAAAGATCACAACCGAAAAAATGAAAAATGTCAATCCAATAAACCTCATGCAAGCAGCTGTATCTTAAAAGTTAAAGTAACTTTATTCGAAGATAGTTAATATCTAAGCATTACAGATAATCAAGGTGCTATAATTCAAATTGGTCCACATGGAGAGATAAGAGTGAAATTTCCTATAGTGAGAGCATATACTTCCTGGACAACACATACATAATCTGAAGTCCCACAATGAGCAGCAATTATACAAACAAAGGCATATGTGAGCACACATAATGGCAAATCCAATTTAACAATTACTATGAAAATAAGTTTCATTATGGGTCATTATAATGGAATGCAACAATAAATAAAATTGCCAATTAACCAGCAAAAGCAATGATGAAAGCATATATAAAGGAATTGCAACTCACCGGAAGGTAAATGGAATAATAAGCACTTTTGTACTCAACTATGCGATGATAACTGCATGAACACATAAAAGAAACAAGAAAAAAACAAAACCAATTTGATTAATATTTTATTTAATGTATAAAACACAAGCATTATCTATTACCACTTACAGTGACAATGAGTAGTTGGATAGATCCTGTTCACCTTTATGTGTGCTAATTAAATCTATCATTTCTCCACAGACTGATTGGAATTCCACCTGCGTAGACATGATTATTCATTACAGTCAATACTTGATTATAATGCTTAAATGGGGGAGGAAAATATTCCTCCAAACTGACACCACAAAGATTGTACTACCTCATGAAATAATTCCAGCAGATGCACATAATAAGGCTTTTCTCTGAAATACATCTTCAGAATTCTGCGGACTTGATTGGGGAGTATTATTCCATCATTTATAGCGATAAAACCAACCTATAATAGAAAGAGGATAGAACAAACTCAGAATTTCATTGCAGGTGCTGCTCTAATTCACAAATCATAATAGTAACCAATTTCTTTTCTAGAATAATTGGAGAATAGATATCATTCACACCTTTGGTAGCATGTACCAACAAGGTTGACCACGGCGTGTATGAGAGTTGTCCATAATGTCGTCAAGCACCACTGCACATGCTTGAAGCTGGAATAGTTGGCGTCCAAAAGGGTTACCACAATAGAAATGAAATCATGCATAGCAGTAGACCTGGCTAAATCAAATTATATGGTAATCAATAATCCTACAAACCCATTCGATGCACCAACCAAGCACGCAAGCAAGAAGCATTTCATCATTAGTCAGTTCTTTTCCTTCCTTAAGTGACTTGTAGCAATCAATGACAGCCAGTCCTCGGTATAACTTTCCTGCCAAGAGTACAAACATGGAATTTGTTAAATTAAGATGGCGAAGTCCCTTATGCTACCATTAAATTGAGCTCCAATCTTCTTCCTTGAAGGATAGAAGCTATAAGATGCAGCATTTGATAACCCCACCTCTAGGTACATTGTAATCCAGCATCTGCAACAAATGGGCGTAGAATCATAATTGGGACCTCTAAATATTTTATATTGCAGTGCACTTATAACAAAACAGTATAAACTAATAGGATTACCAATACATGGAGGCATAACAATATCCAGTGAAGTGAATCAGAGGGTGCAGACACAGCCTCAATCCATGATAAGATCAATTCATGTGTTGCACCAACAACATGGCAAAAAATAATGTTGTGGCATTTGGGGCCCAACATGTTTATAAAATGAATGTTGCAGAAATATTTATGTTAAAATAGATACATGGTCATACATGATTAAACAAGATTAGAAATAACCACATCTAACAAGAGATGCAAGTAGCATAAGTTAGGAATAAAATGAGAAAACGATGTCTGAAATGGTTTAGTCATGTCATACGTAGATCTAATGTGCTCCGGTTAGTAATTGTAAAATATTGATGGAAGAGGGTATTAAATAGGGAAGAGGTAGACCTAGAACCACATGAATGGAAGTTATCTCAAAAGATCTACTACTACTTTAACATTAATGTACACTTAGTTATGAATAGAGCGGAAAAGAAATAAAGGATTCATTTAGCAGAACCCAAATAGTTAGGGATTAAGGCGTAGTTGTAGTTGTTATTGTTGGTTTAATTGATTCAACCTGTGAAATGCAATTACTTACTTGCTTACCAATGGAAATTTAAAATTATCTATAATCTAATTCTGGTAATCCCTACTTAATTTCAAGTTTACTTTTTGATCATCAATGTTCACAATCAACTAACAGAAGCGAAAATTAGTTGTAAACCCAAACAAATCCAAATTTGAATCCCAATCTGTAAAATATTTAAGTTACGAAACTTTTTCTTCACTTACCAAACTATCACACGATTAAGTCCATTTCAACTGAAAGTGTAATAAGTACCAAAAGACTTCCAATTCAATATTTGTCATTTAACTTCCCAAATCAAACTTGGAAGGCAGGAAGCACATTATTCAACAAGTGAATCTTGACCCATTATCAAGAACTGTTTCAAGACATCAGACTGCATATAAAACTCTCCTGTTCTTACCATAATTGCAGAAATTAACGAAACAAAAGTAACTATGACATGAACACAAGTATAACAAAACCATCTGAAATTCAAACAAATCAAAATGAACAAAACACAGAAAGATAAGAGAAGAGAGAGTTACATACACGGTCGAGCCATTGGCGAGAATCATCAGTGAATTCAAAAGCAGGGTCATTTAATAGCTGTGATTTGAGCGTTGAATAGACTTCCAAGAACTTGGATTTCAGATCGCTCATTTTCTGTGTAAAAACGTTATAAGAGACAGGAAAATGTAAAAAACAGAATTTTGCCGGTATGAAATGTTATTACCGTTCGATATGAAAGGGCGCCATCTCCAATGGCTATTTTGTAAATACATTAAAGTGAAATCCAGATCTCTATCTGCCGTGCCGCCTCTGATAAAAAAATTAAAAACATGCGTCCACCCATTTTGACAGAGATGACCTCAATATTGATATTTTATAGTGGAATAACGTTAAATTAGCCCCTGAATTTAAGAATAATATTTATCTAAAAATTAGTATTTATATAATTTCGTCGTAGAAAGATCTCTTTTTTTTCAAAAATAATAAATATTTAATTTAAATCATACATAACTAAAAATAATTAGTATTCTTTAAAAATCAAATATTTCCAAATCAAATATTTTACTTGATTATTTTTTACATTAAAGAGATTGTATAGTTCTGCAATTTTTTTATAATTATTTTTATTGCCTAATTTTTAAAAAATTTGAACTTTTTAAAACAATTTTATTAATTAATATTGTTAAAAGTTATTATTTAATTTTTTGGTTGAAAATTGGATTTTATATTTATATGATGCAAAGTTTAAAATGATAATTATATAAGTTAATTTTTGAATAAATTGTATAATTACGATGATCATCCCTTTTATAACCCAAGTAGATCATAAAATGCTTCCTTGTAAAAAATAGTATGACAATTAGTCTGAAGAAGAGAATCATTGCTCATCAAACAAAGTGTATTGCATATACTGAAATTTTATGTATTTGTACACGTATTCAAAGTACCATTACAGTGTGAAAAATTGATATGCAGAATTCTGGTTTTCTTGAGGAGTAAATGACTCTGCTACCCTTGGGAAGCAAGCACTTGTCCATCATTTTCCCAACATATCTCAAGACATAGTATGGGTATATGGTTACTGGTGAGCACCACTGTACAAGCAAATAACTCCCTCAAGTAACCATGTAAATATACATAATTTCTTGGCTTTGAGGGGAAAGAAAAATAGCAAAAACCATGTAAATACGTATGAATCACTCGCAGTTTAAAGAAGAAAAAGAAAAAGTCTAATAAAAACTTGTGCTTTCTGTTGTTGTCTTGCTATCTACCTCTCTAGTTCTTGTTTGCAAAGAGGGCAACATGATATAATTTTTAGCCAATGATCTACACACTTCAGGTGAAACATATGGGAACATGGTAATTGTCTCACTTCTTCCTTGTCTTTGTACTTGGCTAGGCAAATACAGCATTCCTGTCAATGTCATTTAAACAATATTATAAATTTGAATGATGATGATAGGTTTATAAGTAACCTTAGTACTGGTACTCGAATTCAATATACTAGGACTTTACCGGATCTTCACTTGCAAGGGTTGAATTGCAATCAACACTGTTGCTACGCTCTGAATTGGTTTCGATTGCTTTATATTTCCAGCTTGGTAGACTGGAGATTTGATCATCAGATGCCCCTCTTTCTGCAGATCCCATTTGCATATTGTAACCAAGGACGGTACTAATGAGTGGCACGCAACAGCAAAGCAGCAGAAACAGTAGAAATGGAAATGAGTAGCTTAAAGCATTCCAAGCCAGCAGAGAGATGCAGAGCACATGTAGTTTTGGTGCTCGGTGAAAAGATCCGAAGCGAGAATCAAAGACCCAAACATTACCCATCACAAACCATATTGCAAATAATAGTTCTAGTGAAGTCCGGCATTTGTTAATCAAATGTGGGTACCTGTACAGACTATATTCAAATCAATGGACATATGAATAAGTTCAATGGTTCCTTCTCATTCCTATCAACTTATCATGAATTTTAAATGTTGAACACAGGAGTATGGTTTCTTCTCTTTTTCTCCCCCCAAATTTGGTTCAATTCTTCTTCAAAATAATAATAATAATAATAATAATAATATTCATCTTTGAACACCAATCTTGGTTAATATTAATTATTAAGATTTGCTATATGATTAGCCACTGACACACAGCCTTTCCATTAATCATAAAGTCTTTTCATGATTATGTTATAGAAATTACTTGAGAATTCTAAATCATTCAATAATCAAAATTCTTGGTTCCAAATTTTGTTATGCACAGGATAGTTTCTATTTATATGACACCAAAAGTGTAAATATAGAATTAACTTTTACCAAATTAATTTTTCATAGGGAGTTAAAGTATAAGATACCTGGAGTCCTCACTGCCTCTTTGCTGTTCCAAATCAGAAAGGCCAAAACCATCTCCTTGATTTATATGAACCTGGCGGTAGCGCCCATATAATACCAGCAGGCTAAGAAGACATCCAATATCATAACCAACAATCCATATTCTCATAGGCCAAACAGGTTTCTCTGTCTGCGAAATAGCCAATGTGATTGTCGTCATACTTATTTGAACAATCAAAGCTATAAACTCCAGCATCATCCAAGTACTAGAATTGAATGGATTAGACCCAAGATTGGATCTTGAACCATTCTGGTAGTGGAATACTCTTCTCAAGAAAGTGAACCACCTAGCTCTTGATATTCTCATTGCGATCCTTATCAAAAAAGTAGAAGGTGGAGAGCGAGAAGGCCTATTTCTAGTGGTCATAGCCCCACGATCCTCTCCTATTGCAGAATTTGCTGAAAATGAAACTGTGGTACCTGAATTACACAACGAGTCTGGTGTGGAGAAGTACCGGGTAT
Source organism: Jatropha curcas (assembly GCF_014843425.1). The sequence continues at coordinate 98,494 of NW_023590738.1, forward strand.
TCATTTATGAATGTTGGTGTAAATTTTGGTATTTGAGATCTAAAGATAGAGATTATACTGGTTTGGTGAATATATACAAGAGTTAGTTACCAGTCAATAGCATGATCTTACACAAGTTTTGCGTGAAATTAACTGGAAAAGGAAAACCAGCATGGATTCTATGTGACTATTATAGGAATCAAAGATATTTTATTGCGATCAGAGGAATGAATTCGTAATAGATTGTAATTGATTGATGGATTTAGATGATCATAAGAATTGAGTGACGCAAAACTTCAAATACCATCTGGGCGGAATAGTAGGGGACCAAATTCTTGAGTCTTGTTAGCTTCAATTCTTGAAATCCCAGAATTTAATCTGCACCAACTGCAAAATCTCTCAAAACCGACAAACCAAGAACACCAAGAATTCAAAAACTGAATAGGAATACCAAAACAGGCCTCAATATAACAAAAAGGAAAGAACTTTTTTCTCAAAGCTTTTGACTTCAGAAAGGACTTGAAACAAAGATCCTCCAATCACACAAAAACTGAAAAACTCAAGTGGGTATTTAAGCAAAGGCCTGAATATGCACCAAAGACACAGAACTGAAGTGTATAAAGGAAGTTAGTAGAGAAAAAAGAAACAGAAGTGGGTTGGGAGAATATGACAGGAAGGTGAAGGTTGGGTTTCAGACGGTGACCAAGAATCAACTGCAAAAGCCAAAACAGCTTTGCTTCGATGCCAAGGGAAAAAGCAGTTTGGAGAGAAGCTTAATTAGCTAATCGTTGGCCTAACTTCCCTCTAGTTTTTGTTTCTTAAGAAAGCAAAGGTGAGATAGAGGTAGAGCAGCCAGCAACTGCTTCTTCAAACACAAATCTCCCTCTTTCTTTCTATTTCACTCGCATGCTAAAATGAATGCACAAGGAAGGATATTGTTTTAAAAGTTAAGCTAATGTCACTTTGGCCTTAATTGGATAAGAGGCAAAGAGATTATTACAAATTGATATTTATTTTTTGTTGATTATATTATATACAAATGGGGATTTTGAATTCTGGCGGGTACAGTAATTTTGTGCTGTGAGATTTTGATTCAATGGTGGGAGGTTGGCCACCTAATCCAACAGAGCCGTTCTCATCTCACCATATCATGGCCCATTGGCCCCTCTTTGTTTGTTATTTAATTGCTTTGCATTATGGACACATTTTCCTCCTTTTGTGGGGCTACCTTTTGGCAAGTGTATGATATGCTTAGTATATCATCCAAGTCAATGTCCAGATAATGTGACCATTTTATTAATATTAATTAGTCATGATAAAAAATTTTGTTAGTTTTCTTCATATATATATAATTATACTCTACTTATATTTATTATATACTATTATATAATATATATATTATATTATATATTATTATATAGTATAGTGAGATAAAGTGGAGGTCAGGTATGGATTGCGATTCAGTTTGGGTGGAGATGTTCTTTAAGATTGTCGAGGATGGGTTGAGTACTCTCTATCGCAGCCGGCAGAAATTTTGTCGATCGATTTGCTGGTTTTTTGAATTTTAAGGAATGCCTGACCCTCTCATCTCCAGTCCTCTCTTCACCAACTCTCACTAGTCAATCTCCTACGCGATCTATTCTCTTGTCCTCAACACACAGTTAAAATCGTTTTTATAGGTAATGTGTAAGGAGTGAATGAAGATGGAATATTTGGTTGTTTCGAAGTATTGAACTTTGATTAAAATAATTAGATATAATAACTATATTTCCACAATTACTTTTATTGATTTTGAGAAATGAAAGGTATTAATTTGATCAACTTAATTTTTCTATTTTTTTATAAATTTTTAAAAAATTTAAATATTTAACTATTATTAATTTTGTGTGCAGAATATATAACTTGAGAAATGGATCAGGTATGATTCGATTAGTTTGGTAATGTTCTTTAAGGATGTCGAGGATGGGTTGAGTACTCTCTATCGCACCGCAGAAATTTTCATCGATTTACTGAGTTTTTGACTTTTAATTGATTATTAGTCTCTTTAAATATAAGTCATTTCTAGAGATTATTTTGTCCTAAAACATAAATCGTTTTAAGTAATTTAAGAGTAATAAATTATATTTTTTTCAATATTACTTTTATTTATATTAGATATAATAACTATTTTCACAAATTACTTTTGATTTTGAGATGAAAGGTAATTTGATCAAATTATTTCTATTTTTTTATAATTTAAAAAATTTAATTACTTTATTAATCTTTGTGCAAAAAATTTAAACGATTAATATTTTGTATCGAGGGAGCAGCGAATAACTAATTTTTTGGCAAATTTTGTAAAAATTATGAATTTCCCATTCTTAAAGGAAGCACAATTTGATCAAATTGATATTGGGTAGCATTATAATTATTTTAAAACAAGAAGAAGCTTACTTTGTTTGTGAATGAGGAATTCGGTTGAAAGATTATTTCAATTAAGATGGTCATTCAAGGCAGTATCTCTTGATTCATTCCGTAATCAAATTATATATTTTTAAAAATAATTAATAAAGACAATTAGATTTTGATTGTCGTTACAAATGTCAATCTTCCGTTTGATGTATTATGCATTTTATATAATATATTGAATTTTATAAAGCTTATGTATCTGAAATTCAGTTTGGACCTTTTTTCTATTTCTTCTAGATCGGTACAAACGTCTTGTCGTGAAAGGATGGCCAGACTAGATTTTTTCTTTTATTACAAAATAAAGGGTTGAATATTCTACCCAAAAAAAAAAGAAGGTTGAATATTAATTATTAACACGCATATGCATTAATTTCTAAGAGGTTACGTGAAAATCTTTTTTTCTTTTTAGTTTATTTTTAGATTTTTAAATTGTATTTTTTTAATTAAACATTTACCACTACAATCTAAAAAATTTAATACTAAATCTAAAATTTTTTATTTATTTAATTCAAATTAATAAATCAAAATCAAGTTCTTATATTATGTGGTTATCATATTTAATCATATAATATAATTTCTTCTATTTTTCCGGTCATATATGATTCTTTTTTTTTTTTTAAGTTAGCAAAATTGCTCCTTTAAATCTTAGATATTTAATAATGAAACAAATTCAAAAATTTGACTATTTTAAATCAAATTAAATATTAATAATAAACCAAATTTAAATCGTGTATTATGTTTGTGACCTTATTTAATATATAATTTAGTTTTTTATTGAATTTATTAGCAAATATAATTTTAATTTTAAATTAAACACCGACAATAAAATGCAATATTATATCTTCACAATTTTTAATAAATATCATATGCTAATGTATAATATAATTTCTTTTTTTTTAGCTAATCTTATTAATTTTTTAGCTAATAGAATTTAGATTTAAAATATGATAATTATTTGATTTAAGTATGAAATATAGAACCAATGGGATTCAATGCCAATTAGTATTGTAGTCAAATTCTTCATAACTTCCACTATAGTTGTCATAATAGAAACTTTAAATATTTTTATTTTTGATTACAAATTTGCTGTCATAAATCTAAAAATAATTAAATAAAAAACCAATAACAAATATAATTATATCCTTACCATATTTAATGTATAACATAATTTCTTATTTTTATTCAACCAATAAAATTTAAATCTAAAATTAAACATCAATAACAAACCAAATTGAATTCTTATATTATTTTCTTACCGTATTTAATAAAAATCATATATTATTTTTTATCTAATTGAATTTAGATTAAAAAGAATAGAAAAACAATATAAACAATCAAATTAAATTACCTCAAAGATGTTTTTTCCGATTCATAAATTTAGTAGGATTATAGTTATAGATTATAGATATACGTATAAACAAACATGGGTTTGATTCACACTCCATGTTCTGAGAAATATTTACTGGATCTACTCATGCTGGACCGACTGTGCAATACCAAGAATTCCGCACGCTGCCCGTCCGCAGAGACATTCTGGTAGAAATCATTGTCTTGTCAGCTTCATATTCTTATTTTATTTTAATAAGATGATTGGGCCCTACAGTGGTATAACCGGTGAACCTCTCTCCTATAGGCCACTCAAACATAGAGAGATTAGGGATCGACTGGCCACCAGAGGTGCGTCCTTCCCGGTCCTCTCGTACTAGGGAAATGTCCTCTCAATGCTCTAATGCCCACACCGGATATGGACCGAACTGTCTCACGACGTTTTGGGCATTTCCCATTTTTATAGGAACTTCTGTACTAGAAATAATGGTATCTTGGACCGAACTGTCTCACGACGTTTTGGGCATTTCCCATTTTTATAGGAACTTCTGTACTAGAAATAATGGTATCTTCAATTATAGCCCCTCTGGGATGTAAAATATATCTCTTCTGAAAAGACTATAGATTTTCATTATAATATAATGTATTTAATAAATATAAAAATAAAAAAATTACCTTTAATAGATTATACATTAATCCCTATTAGTCAATAATCAATATTGAAAATTATAAAAAAATTGAAATTACAAGTCAATTTCAATTTTCAACTGCTCAAACGGCAAAAACTATAAATTGCCAGATTCTAATGCGGAGTCACATTGCTGACTAAGTTATGTATACATCAAAATCAAAATATACTAGAAAGGAAGATTCTTAGTAAAATAAAATATACTTTACTCTCATGTTTCCTTAATTGACTTGTATTTGACCATTCAATTGCAACGTGTGATGATTTTAATGCACCATGTTTAAGACAATATGAACATGGAAAATTCCATTATTAAAAAAAAAAAAAAAAAAAAAAAGAAAGAAAATCTAAATGTTACTTTAACTTCTAAATATATTTTGTATTGAACATTTTTGACCAATTGTAAAATGCCAACGGTGATTAATTTTTCTGGGCATTCTCCAGCCCTTGTGTAAGCACGGTCATTTTTTCTACCATGTATTATTGGATTATGCTTATACATCGTGACTGGTTGCGTATAATATCCGAAATCTTCAGACAAATCTCTTATATGCTCAATCTGGGATGATAAGTGAGGTTTTGACCCAAACCTTGTCCTTTAGTCTCTTCTGTATAGTTAACACAGAAAACTCACTAAGCCCATGACTGAACCATATGGAAAAATTTTCAGATTGACAAAAATCTTATTGTGACTAAACCCTGAGTTAGATTTAAGGTCGGTCCCCCTAAATAATTATTGTCCGTTAAAAAAAAAAAAAAAAAAAAAAGAAAGAAATCTATGTTACTTCAATAGATTTGTATTGAACATTTTGACCAATTGTAAAATGCCACGTATTATTTTATCTGGGATTCTCCATGCCTTGTGTAAGAAAACGGTCATTTTTCTACATGTATTATTGGATATGATATAATGTGATGGTTGCGTATAATATGAAATCTTAGACAATTTTTATGCTCAATTGGATGATAAGTGAGGTTTTGACAAAACCTTGTCCTTAGTTCTTTGTATATTAAAAAGAAAACTACTAAGCAGACTGAACATATGGAAAAAATTTTCAGATTGAAAAAATCTTAATTGTGACTAAACCCGAGTTAGATTTAGTCGGCCCCTAATAATTATTGTCCGAATATCGGTGGTTTAAAAAAAAAAAACTATATGTATATAATCTCAGTCTTGCTTACGCTCAATAATATTGCACAAGTAATCTAAGCTTTCAATTAATTTTAAGACAATCTTAAAAACTTATATCATGTGAAGAATGATAGCTTTATTGATAATTTAATGTCAACTAAGAGACATGGAGGACAAGAGCATTAATCTAATAAACCAATTAAATAATTATTTATTCTAACTAAGGTTTGAGCGGTTTGATTTACTGATTTCTTAACAAAAATTATACAAATCAACTGGACCAACGTTCTTTTAAACTTAATTTCTCTATTTTATATTGTTTGTGGAAAAACCACGAAACCTTTTTATAACCTATTACCCCTCTTACTCCGATGTCTAATTTGGATTTATAAAATGTGAAATCCATGAAATTTTTAAGTATATTATCGATCAAGAAAATTAAGTGGTTTAAATTCCATCATTAATAAAAAATAATAAATTTTAGAAATCCTACATTTGAAATGAAAAAATATATATACACACAAATAGAGGAATTTAATAAATTCATGAAATGTTTAAAATTCAATCACGTAAATTTCATTAAACCAATCCATCTATAAAGTTTGAAGTTAGTTTGGATTTCTAATATAATGTTAGAACTTATTTCTTCTTGACTACTAAGATCAAAATGAGTAAATTTGGTTCTCTTTTTCATTTAAAAATAGTTCATCCAAAGATATTTATTTATTTTAAAAGAATAACTTATAAATTATATCAATTATTGCGATATCTTCAATTTTAATAAAAAAATAATAATTTAAATAATTAGAGAAAATGACTTATTTGTACTAACTTGGTGCACGATGAGCCAACCCCATCATCTGTTTGTCTCTAATTATTCACTCCTTTAAATATGCTTGATATACAAAAATAAAAAAAAAATAAATTGAAATAATAAAAATATAATAGAACGGAAAAACTTACCTTGACCCGGTCTAGGCAAATTGTTTCTATAGATTCCTTACTGGGCTCTTCAAACTCGATGGGCTAAAACTTGAACAGAAACGAACCAAAAGGCCCATTATACGAACCGACTCCAGCTCTCTTTTATGATCCTCTCTGTTTATCCTGTTTTCCGTTCTTCTCTTTCCCCTTCCGTTAGCGGGATATCAAACACACAGAAAACCTTGATCGAGCCAAATTTGAAGAACTGAATTAAAGGTATGTTCGTAATTTCTTTAATTCGTATTATATGTGGGTATCTGTTGTTTAATTGAATAAAAATCTCTGAATTAGGTTTGCCTCGATTATGCTACTTAAAACCTAATATTTGTTTTTAGGCTCGGTGTTTTTAAATTATCTTTTTTCTGTTTGGTTGATGAAAAAAAGCCTGAAAACGAAAAGAAAAGGCTGTTATTAGTCTAAATTGTTCTCTCTTTGTTTGTTTTTTTTTTTTTTTCGTCCTAAATTTAAAAGCAGGTAAGTGTTTTTCCTTAGCTGGTGAAATGGATTGTTAGATATTGGGATTAACATATGTTACTATGAAATTGTTGAAGTAAAGAATCTGTTTTTGTAGGCAATTGAAGGATAATTAGAAACAATGACTACTGCAGCTAGACCCACATGGGCACCAGCAAAAGGTGGTAATGAACAAGGTGGTACTCGCATTTTCGGTCCTTCTCAGAAGTACTCGTCCAGGGACCTTGCTGCTCATACTAATCTAAAACCTAGGTGGGTACTTTTCACCTTTCACCACCAACAATTTATGTTGTTAAGCGTGCTTGGAATTTGTTTTCAAACAGCATTAACTTTTTGATTCTGAGCTTGTTACTCAAGGATTAGTGCTAACTGAACTTGTCACAAGATGAATCTGCTAGTTTCCTTTTCCTATCTGATAGTTTCTTATTTGTGCAATACAAGAACTTGGGTAGGACCTAGTAGATTGCTTTGCTAATGGTGTAAGTGGCATGCACCTTCCCTATGGATCTATGGGTAATTTCGTAAATGGCGTTTGACCCTCTATGTGGATAAAAAAGTTACTTGGAGATATGAAGAAACATTCTTAAAGTGTAGTAGTTATGATGGTCTATGGCTTATATAGCTGGAAGATGTTGTACAACAGGTATCTAGTGGTGGTGCGAATTTTACAACATGATTAATTTGCTCAGTTAAAGTTGCTCTCTCTCTCTCTCTCTCTCTCTCTCTCTCTCTCTCTCTCTCTACGCCGCATGTGCGTGTATCTGTGCTTACTTCAATAAAATGTTGCTTATGCCTACATCTATTATCATCTATAAATTGACTTGTCTTTTCATTCTTTATAATGCATCTACATCTATATATCTGTTTGCACATGAAATGAGGTTCCATTATCCAAGTGTTTGTTCCTCGTATAAACTATATACCTCGTCGTCGCATTCATATGCATAGTAGTGCTTCTATGTCTGATTTTTGTTGTGAATTTATTTTTGACTCCTATGAATGCATTACAGAAAGGAAGGGCAAGACACACAAGAGGAATTGCAGAAGAGGAACCTCCGTGATGAGCTGGAAGAGCGTGAAAGGAGACATTTCTCATCGAAGGATAAGTCTTATAATGGTAACATATCTTTTGTATGGTATCCTGAATTCATCTTTACATTTTGGTGGTGGCTATACAGTTTGCTATTTTTGCTTTCTTATTGAAATTTTATCTATGGTAGATGATAGAGACAGTAGAAAGAGTAATCAACTTCTCTTGGAAGGTGAGCATCCTTGCTGACTGGTTACTGTTCCCATTTATATATAAACTAAGCAAGTTCTATGATCACTTAACTAACTACCCAAACAATTTATAGGGAATAAGAGGGACACTGAGGACCGTATAATGCCACGTACTGTGGATGCCGATGATTCTGATGTGGAAGTCAACAATGACAATGAGAGGTTATTACTCTTGCTTGATAAATCCAAATTACACTTAATTAGCGATTGCTTCATTAGTGAAGTTAGCCAACTATTTCCTCCTCTTTAATGGTTTATAATGCTCCAAGTAATATTTTCTACATCTATTTATACATATTATTACATTTTCCAGTTTTTCTAGTTCTGTGGTCTTCCACTTCTTTGTAGCTTCCAGTTTTTGCTGTTATTGTGCATGTGGTTACCTATTCATTAATCACTCGGTTTTGAGAATTTGTTAAAATATAGGAATTTTTGCTGTTATTGTGTATGTCGTCACCTATTCATTGATCATGTGGTTTTGATGTGGGAGTCATTCACAATCACAACATCTTACATTACCTGTTTAATAAGTATCATTTGGACTATCTATAGCTGAGGAAAACCATCTTTGAGATTTATACTATAAACCTTTATCCACATTCTGCAAAGCTTGTTAAATTAAAAGTTACTAATCATCTGTTTCCCAATTGACTTTTCAATTTGAATATATTAGCATAACACACTACCTTAATTTTTTGCTTTAGCGATGATGACGAAGACGATGATGATGAAGAAGATGATACAGAAGCTCTTATGGCTGAGCTTGAAAGAATAAAGAAGGAAAGAGCAGAGGAGAAGCTGCGGCAGGTAAAACTAACTGATTGGAAGTAATGGATGATTGTTAGTCAAATTATACTGCACTAATGGAAAATCTAAGGCCTGAATGTTTTGTTCTAAGTTAGAAGAATTTTGCTGTTAATTAGCCAGTGGCTTTCGTTATCTGACCACTGGTTAATGTTCATGATTTTTGTAGGAACAACTACGGGCAGCCGAAGAGCTGAAAGTCAAGGAAGAGCAGCTTCTCAGAGGAAATCCATTGCTGAATAATCCAACATCTTTTAGCGTAAAAAGAAGGTAAGCAACTGGAATACCTAAATTCCAATTGGTTCTAGAAGCAAGTTAAATTTTCTTTTATTGCTGGACTTTGATGCGCCATTCCAGTGCAATAATACCCAAATTCTTTCTATGACTTCATTGTCTCAGGTGGGATGATGATGTTGTATTCAAGAATCAGGCTCGGGGTGAAACTAAAACTCCTAAACGCTTCATCAATGACACCATCAGAAATGACTTCCACAGAAAATTCCTGCAGAAATATATGAAATAATTTGGCTAATAAAATCCTTTAAGTGTACGCTGAAAAGTTACAATGAAATTTAAGGATAATTCTGAATTTTTATCATGGATCTGTTGAAGAGTAACAATTAAATTTGATGGTTTGAATTAATGTATTTTAGAATTAAGAGTTCCTTTATGCTGATTCTATGTTTGGTCTTGTCAAATATAAATACAGATATGAGAAATCGTTTATCAATGAAACTTCCAGGCACTTTACTATGCTTTTGATTGATTCCTGGAGTCATTGATTTCTCTCTCTACCTTGCACAATTAAAGTCAACATTTTCTCTTATATTGATTGTTACGTGAGCAACATGATTATATGAAATATAATAATGCTCTAGTCTTCAGTTGCATCCACAAGCGTGTCTGTGCTTTGCCCTTTTCCATTCCGGTAAACCAGGTATCGATTCTTTCTAGGAAAGCAACTTTCATGGGGCTATCACCAAGTTGCAACTGGAAGTTGGTCAGTCCCTGGATTTCCTATTGTTATGATCCCAATTGCCTTTGGAATAATAAATTTGCTTGCTCCTCGATGTGAGGAATATAAAATGGTGGTCTTAATCCAGAGGCTGCATTATTAATGAAATCGTTACTCATATGTTATGTCATGTCAAATGTCCAAAAATTCAACAGTGCACGTTTCAGTAAACTGGAATAAATGAATTGTTCAACAGCTTCATCCGAGGAGTTCAGGTGCTACAATTTCACTCCAAATTTGGAAACTTGTCACAATCAAGATTCTCATATAAATACATCACCGTCCAACACAAGAATCCTTATATCAATAAATACACAAGGAAAATGTACAAATTAATTCTCAATAAGCTGCCAACAATCAAGAAAATACAAGATAGCCACATATTTCTACAAAGAAAGAAACCAAAACAACTATAGTTGATTATGAGCAGACCATGCGGTAGAGATTGCCGAAACGAAAAGATTGGCTGAGAATTATATGCTTTTGCTTAAAGTGGCTCAAAGTAATATACAACATTTCACATGTTGCAAACAAAAGAAAATGAAATAGACTAGGGAAGAGCTTCGGACTAACGCTATTCATTTTTCGGCTTCTGTTCTCCCAATACAAATTCAGCGTATAAATCCTTAAGACCAATCAGGACAGTAGTTATCAAAGGCCCCATTATTGCTCCCTGCCAAGCAATATATTCAAACAACTCAACTAATAGTTCATACAATATCAAATCAAGTGATGCATGATATTCACATTTATCTTTTATCAGCATAACTGTACTTCATCCAGACCAAATTTTAATAGAAAAAAGGACTGGAAAGAAATATATGTACATAAATGCCATCTAATAACCTAAGACTTATGTATCAGGAAGTTTCTAGAATCAGAGTCGCTTAAAATTGTCACCCAAGGAGTTGGAAGTGGACTTTCCTCTAATCTGATTTCAAATTTGTGATCATTGACATAGCTTCTTGAGTGGAAAACAAGATTATTAGCACTTAACAGGACCAAAATTTCTCTCTCTAAGAAATTGGACTGAAAATCCTTAGAATTATCTAGATTGCAGCATCAAATGCATATTCAAACCAAATTGTTGACTTCTAGAAGAAATGTCAAATCATTTCAGTTCTTAACCTAAGCCAGCCACCAACAAATAATTTAAACCTGTCATTATTTTAGGCATCCTTTACTTCAGGAGTCGGTCAAATTATGTAATTTTCTTTTTAGTGCCTGCAAACAGACACACAGAAACACCACTCTGTTTTCGATGATGAATTGGCACAAGTGTAATTCAAAGCAGTAAATTGAGAATTGCACACCAGGACATAAACAGTAAGAGCCTACCTCAACTGCAGATGGGAACAATGTCATTCCACCAAGAATGCTGAGCCCAGTCAGATATTCACTGTAACCTGGTATATCCTCTTGAATTTCGGATGCACCATAATCCATAAGCAGCACGTGAATAATGGAAAAGCTAACAGCCAGTACGTATCTACTTTCCATCACAAGTTGCAAAGTAGCTGGAATTGTTGCAAACCAAGGTGGAAAGATGGGCAACAGTGGACTGAGGAATGCGAGCACAGTGGATACATATACGAAATGTATTTTATACAGTCTAAATAACAGCCATGTGAGACATCCCTGGAACAATGCAATTTCAGCAGTAGCCAAAAGAACTCCAGAGATAGCATCTTCAAGAACTTCAACACACCTAACCCTTGCCGATTCTGGAATGGGAAGCATGTACATCACTTGTTCAGTTACCCCACCAGACTCTGATGTGATTAAATAATACAAAACCCAAAAGAACACCATTGACTGAGACACAAAATTGAAAACCTCTGCTGCACCAGAGATGACGGAATTTCCAACAGAGAACATGACCTTAAAACCCCCGCCTAAAACTGATGCGCTACTAGCAAATATACGCTGCGACACATCCATCCCTCGAACAGCAAATGCTTTAGCCTTCTCAACAAGATCCTCCTGGGTGATTATCAATTCCCTGAAAATTGCATCTAATTCTGTATAAATCTCACTCCACTGCCGATTACTAACTTTGGTTCTTAAATTCACAAGCTTCTGTGTGAATGGAGATGGGATCATCAAAGAAGATGATTCCACAGAAGAATTAGCTGGGGAACTAATGACAAAATGCTTAATCCCAGTGACAAGTTCAGTCATATTATATTGCTCCGCCAAACTATCTATTTGATCAGATACTGTTACATATAACGCAGTGGTGTACTTATCTACCATTCCAGGAACATCATTATCATCCATCCACTGCTTAATACCAATCCTCTCTGCATAATTATTCTCTTCCACATGTGATTTCAATGAAATAACTGCATTTTTGCCTTCAACACCAATTTTATAAGAGAAAAAAATCAACCCCACCAAAGACCCCACAATCATTCCAACAATTAACCCAACTGCTACAATAGTTTTCAATTTCTTCAATATCCTTCTTGTAAAAAAAGCACTAATTGCAGAACGCTTAAAGCTATTGTTCTTAAAAGAAGATACAACAGAAAATGTAGAATCTGCCGTTGTGGTACTACACATAAACCCCAAGCCAATAATCAATAATGAACCAATACCACCAATTCTTTCATAAGCTAACACAAAAACCCCAAATGACACTAACCATCTAACTAATTTTGAAAATCCACTTCTTCTAGTTCTTCTAGGATCCTCTCTTTTGGGTCTTTTAAGGAAAACCCTTAAAAGAACCTCCTTAAAATCAACAAGAGTACCCACAAAAGCTTTAAAAATGGCAACAGGAACAGCAAGAACAGTCTCAGTGAGGCCTAATTGTAAAGGTTCACTCCAAAATTCAACGAGGGTCTCTTGAATTCCTCTCAAAGGAATTGAACACAAAATAGCCCATTGAAGAGGCCTCCAATACTCTTGCAAAAGCTTACCCACGAAATAAATGATAAAAATAGTGAAGGCAAGACCCGCATGAGCCATGGCTATGTAAAGAGCAAGGCGTACCTGAGGATCACCAGAAAAGGTAGTTTTTTTATCTGAGTCTGACGATTGTGGTGGCTCGGTGGATGTATTTGAAGGCGGTTTGGGCGGATTTGTGGTAGTGGGTTTGCGAAATGAACCGGATCTGAACATGTCCTGCCACGGAAGAGTTGAAGATTCTGGCTTTGAATTAGGGTCTCCATAGGGGACTAACTCCATTGTAATACAAAGAGAAGGAGGAGGAATAAATCTTGGGTTGACAAGAAGCCTCTGCTATGTTAGTTACAGAAAGATTGGATATTATATTACTATACTCCGTGCATGTGAAGCACAGAGAGAGAGAGAGAGAGAGAGAGAGAGAGTCAAGAGAGACTCGCCAATGGAATACTTACGATTGGGAACAGATAAAATGAAAGGTTTGGGGAAATTATTTCTCAGTGTGTAAAGAAGCTGTGGATTTTATTCTGTTATGCGAATGGTAGAGAAAGAAACTGCAAAGATAAATTGTGGTGTCAGTGACTTTTTTGACTATATTTAGATTATGCTGGTTGATTGATGATGGGAGAGAACCAGTAACCAGAGGAATGAACCTTTTATGTGGGACATGGAAGACAGTTTGTTTTTTTTCTTTTTTTCTTTTTTTTTTCATATTAAGAGGGAAGTCCTTGAACACAGATATCTATTGACTAAAATGACATTACCTATGCTTGCAATTGGTCCTGGTGGATGACGTGGATACAGGGATATTTATGTCCATTGCATGGATCTATCTCCACCTGTTCACCATACAATGATAAAAAAAATAAAACAGTAATATTTTTTTTCAAAAATTCTTCTTTAGCTATAGATAAAAATTTTCCTTGGATATACTTGAGTTTGAAAGTTATCAAATTTAAGAAAGACCTATTTCATATAATTTAATTCATGATTTCCTTATAAATTGAAATTGTGTGTGAATTGTTAACATATTACTTGTAATTTTAATCTCTATTTGATCAATGAGATTCACCTTCCCCTAATAGCCTAGGATTATTCCCCATATACCTTCGTTGCTTCTTCTCCAAAAAAAGAAGTTCATGACCAGTAGGCTTTTTACCTCCACCCGGCGTTGTCAAGCTTTCGTCAATTTCCTTATAATTGAAATTGTAGGGTTCTATCCATTTATTAACTCGACCAAACTTTGAATTCATTGTTTTATGTTCTGCATTTTTCTTTGCAAGTTAAGAGAAAGGCGTACATACTAACATTCAGTTAATATGAAACCAATTTAAAAGTTTCGAGAAGATCGGCATTTAACTATAATTGATTGAATTTTCAAAAAGATATATAATTATAAAATTTCATTTATATGGGAGTTAATTAATTAACAAATTAAAATCTAAGTCATCATTTCTTTTCGTTTGAGTATCAGGGAAGAAGATTCAAATCTGTGCACACTGAACTTTAATAGCAAAACATATACTTAAATAATAAAAAAAACGTGGGTGCCATAAAGGGATATGTTAGCCATTATAGGAAATGTGAAGAATGCTGAATTGAATAGAAAAATGTTAAAAAGATGCTGGATGTTAAAGTTGCACAGTATGTCTTTCTTTTTCAAGGCAGCTCTGCGCCAATAATTTCATTTCCCTTCTTTTTCTTTTTTTCACTTCCTCTATAATTCAACACTTTTAGAGTTCAAGTACATTATTTTTTTTTTGAAAGCAAGAGTTCAAGTACATTATTGTTTTCCTTTTAATTGTAGTTAGACAACCTAAAAATTAGCATATTCATGAGAAAAATATCTACCAATCAAACCAACCATTTGATTCTCTAAGAAAATTGAATTTATTTGTAATTGTTGAATTGTTTTGATTCTATTCTTTGTAACCTTTTGTCTTCCTTTTATTAAGCATGACAACTTTTTTTCAAAAAATAATTAAAAAAAGAAAAATAATTAACTCAATAATTAAGCCAACTAATTTGATTG
Organism: Jatropha curcas; assembly: GCF_014843425.1. Next base: position 113,567 of record NW_023590738.1, read on the forward strand.
ATATGTAACTTTCCTAAATAGATAATTTTATATGATGATATTGTTTTGCTTTCTCTTATTCTTCAATAAATTATGGATGAGGTTTAATTTGAATCTACGGTGGATTTAAGAACACATGAAAGAGTCGAAAAAATTTCAAAAATTAAATGAGACGAAATAAAAAAAATTCGTTTAAAAAAAAGAATTCTTTAATAAATTAATGGATCTAGGATCCCTCCCTTTATTTAATAAGTATATATACACTCAAAGATGGTATACTTTTTTTGGTTTATAACCACTGATATCCGAAAATTCACTCCGACTACGTTGGGCTTAAACACTGCAAGGACCATATATACTCAAAGATGGCATATTTTAATCCTCCTGCCAAGGCAAAAATATGCAATGATTCTGAATCCTAGAGCCATGGCTAATAGCACCCAAACTTCTTGGAGTCCACCTTTCAAGTTCACTGTATCAAAAGAAGGTGAACTCTGTAGAGGTCTACATCCTTCTTTGCTTCCACACTCAAATAATTCATCACCATCATATTGCACTTTCAATAGAAGCCTAAACCCATAGTATATGAAAGAAATGTACTTCAACCATTGCATAAATTTTGGTATGTGCTGCAACAGAAAAAAAAAAAAAAATTTATGGTCTCTAATTAACATATTTTATAGTATAATATTTTTCCTGAATGGTAGTTAAAACAACAATGCCAAATAGATCCTTACCTGAACATAGTAACCTCCAGTGAGAAGAAACAACATTAAAAACAAAGAAGCACACATCCCAGCTCTTTTTATGCTCAAACTTGCAGCTCCAAATAGCTCTCCTGCGCCCTTTTCTTACACAAAAATAAACAAATTTCTTTAAATTTCTCGAATAAATAATAAAAACCCAGCATTGATTTAACTTCAATTTGTTTTCTACTTACCTGGCTTGTAATTGCTATCAATTGAATAGTAAACAATGTGAAGAAGAAGCAAGGAACTGTCCTCTTAAACCCAGCCATGAAATACAGTATGACCATGAAAATTGCAGGATAGAGTACATGAGCCATCATGTCACAGATAGTGCTACAAACATAGTACACACTTAATCTATACATGTCTGCTTTTCTTTCCTTCACCAAATAAATCTTCTCAAATGGAAAAACATATACTGCTCCGAAGATCGATGATGATGTCCAGAAAATGCAAATGTAGAATATTAAACCAACCTGAAATTTAGATATCATAGTTTATATATTACATTCGTTGATGTGTCATAAAATGAAGTTGATCAAGAAGTTTACTTGGTCTCTAAGTTGAGCCTCAGTTCGTGTTTGGGATTTCCACCAAATAAGGCCTAGCAAGACTGCAACACCAAGAGCTTGAGCTAATCTTAGCTTATCAAAATAATCTCTACACCTCTCTTTATATGTTCTTTTTAGTAATATCATAAACTGTGCTTGCCAACTTAATGTCCAATCTTTCTTGACTTGGATTGCAGATTGCAGATGTTCAGGCGCCTTTGAGCACCGATGATTCTCTTCTTTCTCTCTTGGCTCCAGCTGAGTTTTGTATTTGAGTTGAAGGTACTAATAATACAATACGTAAAGAAATATGAAAGAGACAGGAAGATATATATGCAATGTTTTGTTAAAAAAAGAGTTCATGAGTTATAATTTTCTCACTTTGATTACTGCTTTATCAGAATCAGGAGCTCCAGGAGATGCTGATAAATCATGAGGCACACTTACATCATTTACTTGTCCGGTTGCTAAATCGAGCAAGAATTCTGCAGGGTTCATGGCAATTTCTGGGATAAATCTTAAAGAAGAAAAATAATCCATACAATCTCTTGCTTTCCCATAATAAACAGGATAGCCTTCTGATATTAGCAGAAGCTTGTCAAACATGTGGAACATTCTACTCGAAGGCTGATGGATTGTCGTAATTATTGTCCTTCCTCCCTTCAGACAAGGATTTTCAGTTGAAGTAAAAAGAAATTAGGAACTTAAATTGTTATGTAATATTCATGAAAATGAAATGGAAATGCATACCTTAGCTAGTCCTTGAAGAACCTCAAGGAGTCTATTTGCTGAAGTTGAATCTAAACCTGAAGTTGGTTCATCAAGCAATAATAATGAAGGATCAACGAGAATTTCATAGCCAATGCTAGTTCTTTTCCTTTCTCCTCCTGATATTCCCTTAATGAATCCTCCTCCAACTCTCGTCTGTCGACATCTGTATATAGATACAGAAGAAATTTGGTAACACTATAAAGGCATGAAATATATAACCACTCGAGCTTTATCTCAGTGGCTCCAGCAATTATCTTCAGGATTGTGAGACAGCAAGTTCAAACCCAGTTAGACGAAAATTAGCCACAAGAAAAAACAATACCTTTCAAGGCCTAGCTCCTTTATAATGATCTCTACTCTAGCATATTTCTGTTGTGGGCTCATGTTTCCAGGAAGTCTTAAAAATGCAGAATAGACTAAAGTTTCTTCCACTGTAAGTTGTGGGAATAGCACATCATCTTGTGTCACAAATCCAATCCTGTGCACAATTTGTTTTTAAAGTAATGTTTTTTAATGAAAAATCAGGATATAATTTTCTTTAAACTTGGACTAACCTTCTCTTAACAGATGCATTATAAGGAATTTCATTGTAAGTTATCCTTCCTTCAACATTATCTGTCAATCGTCCTCCAATTATTTTCAGCAGGGTTGTTTTACCACTACCAGAAGGACCCATTAGAGCAAGGATTTCACCAGGACCAATGCTTCCTGTTATACCTTTCAAAATTTTCTTGTAGTTATCTTGCTCCAAGCTCAGCTGTGAAGATACCTTCGACACTACTGCCTTCACAGGATTTGCAGAGAAAGCTTGGCTGTTCCTCGCTTTATATACCACATCTTCAAACTGCAAAATAGAGCATCGGAAATGAAATAGACAAAGTGTGTATGAGCTTTCTCTGTAGAAAACGTTAAGCATTAATTATACCTTGAGAAATATGGGAAGAGGGGCATCTATAACCATATTCAAGCTGTCATCTCCTATATCAATCTCTGAATACCTATTTCTAAGGTATGCTTGAGACATAAACTCTATGTTGTGACCAAAGCCAGTGCTCCCTGCAATATGCATAGACCCCATTGTTGGAGGAGACAGTGACATGTCTTCAATTTCATCTTCTTGTCTGTTTTCCATATTCCAAGACATAAACTACCCAAAACTTGATGAAAATGGAGAGTTTATATTTGTGGGTGATGAATCAAGAAAACCTGCAATTTAAATGAATTAACTGTAATAAACCAAATGCCTAAGTATTTATTGAGGATGGACTTTGGTTGGTAGGCAACATGCTTTTCATGGTTCAAGTTTAAGAAAAGGAAGAATTAGCTTTATATATATATAGAAACACATACACAAATATTATTGTATACACAATTTTTACTTGCTATGTCTTTTTTTGGTTCTTTAATTTTTTTTTTTTTTTTTGAACCTAGTTCTCTAAAATTTTATTATGTTAATGTATCCATATAAGCATTCCAAGAATGTTAAGAAAGTTGATAAAGCATCTAAAGAATGTTGTAGCTGAAGGTTCTAAGATCGTAATATGTAATAAGATTTAAGAACAAGAGAGACCGAGAGAATTGAAAAAATAAATAAATAAATAAAACTTGCAATATACATATATATAGTCCAATTATAAAATTATAAACCTAAGTAGAAAGCATTTAGCTCCTTTAAATAAGAGATTGAGTGTTCAATATGTTATAATGTTTGGATATTTCAAAGAAAAATATCGAGAAAAAGTGATTTTATAAACAGTAAAATTATGACTTTAATCTTTATTTTTTTTTCAAAAAGTACAAAAAAATAGGATAAAATTATATTTTTAATTATTTTCCCGTAACTTTTTTTATTTGGAGGGAAATTGACACGTGGGTCCTTTTAATTTATTTTTTCTTCATATTTTTCTTTCTCAATGTTTTTTTTTATTCCCAAACAAGTAAAGGAAAAACAAACTTTGTACTATTTTCCTTGTCAAATTTTTTTCCCATATTTTCCATCAATCCAAACATAATGCGAGATGAACCAAGGAATGAGATTCTCCCTTGGCCATTTGGTGTTCCAACGAAAAAAAGAAATTTTTTTGACAGTCCATCGTTCCCTTCTTTTTTTTATTAATAAAAATCAGAATAATAGAGATTATTCAATTTATTCAATTTATTTACATTTAAATGGCCTGTTTAAGCATTTTAATATATACACTTTTATTGCCACGCGGAGAATAATAATAGGACGGAAAGAAGCTTCACTCCTGCAGTGATCGTACACTAACATTTCTGCCCAAGACACAATTGAGAGATTGGTATCTTGCGATCTCAGACAGGTAATCAGTCCTACAAACGTAGAAGAAGAATCATAGTTGAAAACGAGAACACACAAAGGAGACTCAGTCCATCGATCGATCGACCAAAACAGAGGCTTAATGGAGGAGTACGAAGATATATTGTTGAAGTCGCTCCAGAATGCTGGCGTTTCAATCCCAACCGATGTTTCTTCGATGCCAGACTTGAATCCGGCAACCGTGGTCTCGATCTGCAGTCAGTGTCTTAACCTTCTCGATGAAACGGCATCGTTCCCAACATCTTTCCCCGATTCGCTGGTCGATAAATTCAAGATCTGTACGGACATCGCGTTAGCTATTAAAAGACTCGGTTACATTGGGGATATGACCTACTATAAGGTATTACTGGCTTTTGGATTTTGTTTTTCTGCTGAGAAAATGGAGGAAAGGAAAGAAATGGATGTATTTTGTTTGATTTTTTTTTTCTTCTGTTTATTGTTAATTGGGAAATATGTTTGCATTTTGATTTGGTACTTGCTCTATTTGAGGTGGATTTTTACTTTAAGTCAATATCAATAGAAGAATGATTTTGCATTTGTTTATTTGTTTTCTTTTCTTTTCTTTTCTAATTTGTGTTACTTGGGTAGTTAATGTAACTAGGGCAACGTCAAAACTGAAATAAGTTCATTTGGCTCTAAATTGGTTTAATAAAATTGATAAAAGAGTCAAGTTCGTAATAAGGATCAGTTCATTTGTACTAAAAGAGTAACTTGGGCACAAATACTTAAAAGAAATAAGAAAAGTTAGCACAAGGTAAGCAATTTTCCGAAGTGACAACTGCAGTAAGTAGACCCTTTAGAATTCTTGTCATGGGAACTTTTAGGAAAAAGATAATGCATTGAATGCAAATTTAAAGGAGTGTAATGAAAATTAAGCAAAGCAACAAAGTTTGCTTTGTGTTTTTATATGAGTAGTGGGGGAAATGGGTCATTACTCATTTTACTCTTTAGAGAGAGCGTTTAATTGGGATTAGGTCTGTTTCTTGATTCATATAGCTTTTAAGAAGTAGGACCTATCGTCATGACTCAAGGTCGGTTGATTTTTGCTCATAAGATCAGCATTCTACAATGTAAAAGTTCATTAATCTATTAGAGTCATTAACATCCATCATATCATATGCATACAGCATCCCATAACGTTGCAGCAACCCTAAAGGGAAGTAGCCTACTCAATCAAACCATTACTAATTTTGAGCTTTGACCAAATATAGGGTTACAAATAAATTCTAGAGATAAATACCAATTCTAGAAGTTGGTTGTACTTTGTGGCCATAGACCTTTCCTGTAGGTCGTTTAGTTTTTGGCGTAATTGAATTATTTAGGGAGTCTAGAAAAATTGTGTTTTTGGGTTGTATCTATTTTATTCTATATGTTTGATCTTGCTGAATCTGCTTCGTTTATATTGCTATTCTTATTGTTTTAAAATTATGCTCTGAACAGATTATATGTCTTGCTTACGGCAGCTCCTGTATCCATCTGAAGAGGACTTGTACAAGTTGGTAAGGTTCTTGGTCGAGAGGCTCTCTGAGTCGTCTAATGTTGTTAAAATCCCTCATCTGAATAATGTGAAAGCCACGAACAAAATAAATGAGAATAACTCTATGGGTAATTTGGAGGACTGGATTGAGAAGACTGATAGCAAAGGATTTGATCTGGACCATCCGCAAGAAAAATTGGAAGACCTTAGTCTTAGTAATGTATTATCAGAGTCATCTGAATCCAAGGTTGAAGATGCATCCTTTGGTGGGTCAATACCACAAAATGTCATTGAGGACAAGCTACCTGGTAAAGTTAATGGCAGCTTTTTGGCTGCAGAAGAAGATGAATCAGGAAGGAATACATTTGGAAGTGAAGAAACTCTTGATCAGAAAGATGATAAGCATGTCCAGAAAGTGACTCCTTCCGAGGACCATTTATGTGAGGTACGTGTTCATTTTGCATGGAGGGTTTTTAACTATTTTCATGGTTGTGCAAGTTAAGATGAAATATGTGGTTAAGCTGATTACTTTTTTCCAAGACCATTCTGAGCATGTTGCATCAAAATAAAAAGCATAAATTTTGATAGAGAAAGGAAGATCCAAAAGCTTTATTTTTCATAGTTGCTAAATGAGATTTGAAGTGAAAAAAATGCTGATGCTCTCTTTTGCCGTTATTTGCTCCACTAGACAAGACATGAGACTGAAATGTTACAAGATCAAGAAAGAGTTCTTTTGAAAGAGGTGACTGCAAGAACTTCAGAATTGCAGAAGCTTGAAGAAGAGTTTAAGATGTTAAAGGCCGCAGCACATTTGGCATTTGATGACCAGTATCCTATAGACTTTCACCTTGAGCAGCTTAGCAAGCATGTGGATTCCCGAAAGTGTAATATTATGGAATTGGAGTCCGAGTGGTGGGTTATTCCTGATATATAAGCTGTTTATTTAAATTCTCTCCACAAAGAAATCATTTTGTGGAATTCACTTGGGTTAAAAAACAAATTATGTTGCAAGTGTTGATTTTTCCTGATACATGATTCTTCCAGGGATGCTTTCAGAAAGCCTCTGGAGGAGAAAAAGAGAAGCCTCGAAGAGTCTCTTTATGCAGACATTCCAGAGGCTCAAAAGAAGCTCCAAAAGCTGAGGGAAGTTGAGCTGGAAAAGCAGTTGATCTTGTCTGAAATTAGGAGGCGGTATATACTTTCAAAACTAAATCTGATGAAGTCATTTATCAATATCTTTGCTCATTCTTAGCCAGATACTTTGTTATTCTATAGGGAGGAGGAACAATCAAAACTTTCTGAAGATCTTGATAAGCAGCCTAGACAGTCGACTAGAACATCATATATAGAGCGGATAAAGGAAATCACCAAAAACAGTCGGAAACAGGATGCTGACATAGAGCGAATTTTAAAGGAAACCCGAGACCTGCAGTTAGAAAGTAATTCTATCCAAGAACGTCTTCATAGAACCTATGCTGTTCTGGATGAAATAGTATTCAGGTATGAATTGTTCGGCTCTCCTCTTTGTATTCCACTTTGAGCCTTAAGAATACGGGGATGTCTTCCTTTTTCAGAGGATACAACTATGTATTGCATGCTTAACTGAAAAGATGCATATTTGTACAGGGAAGCAAAGAAGGACCCAGTAGGGCGTCAAGCTTATAGGCTACTCACGAGTATACACGAGTGCTTTGAACAAATTTCTGAGAAAATCCTCATGGCAGACAGGGTACAAAGAGAAGTGGCTGGATATGAAAAGAAGCTAACATCCGTGACCTCCCGTAGCTTAAATGTAGATAAACTGCAAGCCGATCTTGATGCCATTATAAAGGAAAATGAGCACCTCGCACATCGTCAAAATAATTGATTAAACCCACAACCCATTTTTTGTCTATGATATTATGTTCTTTCAATTGTTGTTCCATGGCATAAACCGGCTGTAATTGTTTCTGGGGAATTTGAATTCACAGACGATAAAATCATTAGTCACTTTATCAAATGATAGCAATAGTACGTTTATGATCACACGCTTGATAAAGATGCTGGCAGGTCTCAAATTGGATTATCTTTTGTTTAACTTTGCCAGGAAATTGAAGACTGAAGTATCTGACCCATTATATTCCTAAAACTCAGGTGTCAAACCCTAACATCTACTGTTTGAAAGGGGATGCAAAATTGTATGATATTTTCAACTCTTAACACTTTCATTGGGTGAGTTGTAATGTAATGCAATATAAGAAACTCAGAATATATTTCTAATATGAAAATTGCCCTAGAAACGAAATTGATCATATTATATTTCATTATGGCTCACCAAATGGAAGTCTAAAACTAGAGGGTTAAGAAAGTTGTGCAGGGAGAATATCCCTTGGTGGTTGTTATAATGGGGAGCGAAGAACGTTCTTTAGGTGAAACTTCAATATTTTGGGGAGGAGGTTTATCACTTTCACTTGAATTCTTATACCAAAAAAAGTACTTCTAGTTAGTTTGTTGGAACTACTAGTTGGTCAGTCACTGCACAATTCTTTTGCATTTAAAATATTTGATAGAAATGCAAACCTGGAATTATATTTTTCAGTTTATTTGTCTTTTAGCTTTTATTTTTTGGGTGTGGATTAATAATTATGGTACTTAATAGCAGATCAAGTTAACCCATTTGGCAACAAATTAGAGATTTTTATAGCAATAGTGCCAAATCCAACAGATTATCACTGTGATCTAGAGACTAGTTAGCGGTCATGATCAATTGTTGACTCTTTCTAGATCTTATACATAACAATTGATGTTCCCAAATCATTTAAAAGAATAATAATAAATCATTAGTAGTAATTTATTTATTATTGATGTTTCCTTAACTTCTCCGTAAACCCACATCATTTGAAATGTTTATACAAAGACAAGAGCTACTTGGCTCTCTTGCCAATGTATACCTACTTGACAATTTGGAGCTTAATAAGCAAATGCTAGGTGGCACTTCATAATTGGACTTTAATTTCATACCTTTTTTTTTTTTTTTTAATATTCATTTCTTAAAATAACAACTCCCCATTTCTAGAGATGTAGGACTCTTCTTCTCTCCCCATATCTCCTAGCTCCATTTGTTTCATATCCATCAAACCACTCGTTATTAACTTCTCCTCTGTGTTTTTCTTTCTTTTTTTTTTCTTTTTAATGTGATCTTTCTTCTTTGTGTTCTTCACGTTCATTACTTTTTTAATTAAACTTCTTGTTATGGTCACCAATGTTTTTTTCTTCTTTTTGCTAAATATGTGATTAAAAGAATATCCTGTTTGGTTGCTATGGGGTTGATTGGATCATTATTACAGAATGGTGCAAGAAAATTCATCAAGAGAAAAGATAGCGATGCAGGAGAGACGGGTTTTTTCCTTTTCTTTTTCTTTTTTTTATCAAATCAATAATTTTCTTGTGCCTTCTTCTTGCACTTTCTTGATTCTTCATGTTTTGCATACGTAAAAGAGTACATTTTGTTACCATTTTCTTCATATTTGATTATTTGATGATTATAACATTTCTCATAAATCATCATTTCTTTTGAATCTTTTCAAATTATAAAATATGCATTTTTCATTTCGCACATTCTTAGTTCATACCATTCTGTACATTCTATAAATATTTCATTTTCCAATGTATAATTATATAACAGTTGAGTGCTTGCCTATCTGATCAATATTCAAATCCTGATAACAGTTCCATTTAAAAAAACATGATCAGGTCGAGCATTGGAAGAACTTAGAAGCTCTCTTTACAATGAATTTCGAACTTCAGAAGGAGCCAAGAAGCATCAGCAAAGGTTTTGTGGGCCTATTGTGGCAATGACCTTCAATTTTTTGGTTGCTGTTGGAGTTATTATGACAAACAAATTAGTTAGTGCCTTTTCATTCGCTCATCCACACACCCATTTTGGATTGTTGCTTTTTCTTGACAGATTAGTGCTAAAGATTACTCTTTTACTGCTAAAGATTACACCTTTGTTCCTCAACAGAAGTTTTTTTCTTTAAAAAGCTTAATTTTTTTGGGAAATCTTATGTTTGATTGCTTAACTATTCAGGTGATGGGAAAAATTGGGTTTAACTTTCCAATCTTTCTGACATTAATCCATTATACAACAGCATGGATTCTGCTTGCCATTTTTAAGAGCTTGGCGCTGCTTCCGGTCTCTCCTCCTTCTAAAAGTACTCCTTTCACTTCCCTTTTCTGCTTAGGAGTTGTTATGTCTTTTGCCTCAGGTCTTGCCAATGCTAGCCTTAAGCATAACAGGTAACAATTCAGACTTCAGCTTTGTTCTTATTCAGACTTACGTTCTTGCATTTACTTGCTCTTCTGCTCGCTTGCAGCATTGGTTTCTACCAAATGGCTAAAATTGCAGTCACTCCTACCATTGTTCTTGCAGAGTTTGTTCTGTTCAGGAAAACCATTTCTTATAAAAAGGTCTGCCCATTTCGCATTTCTTGTAATGTCTTTTTGGTTGCCAGAACCACATGTGGTCTCCCAATTGATAGAAATGTTTAATTTTTTTGTGATGTTTCTTTCCAAGCAAACAGAATTTCAATTTCTTATTTTCACTATTCCTGACAAGTTTGCAGGTTTTATCTCTAGCTGTTGTATCAGCAGGAGTAGCAGTTGCAACGGTAACAGATTTACAGTTCAATATATTTGGTGCTTGCATTGCAATTATATGGATAATTCCAAGTGCAATAAACAAAATTTTGTGGTCAAATCTGCAACAGCAAGCCAATTGGACTGCACTTGCGTAAGTAATTACAATCTACATTTCCCTTCTGGAAACAAGAAATTCATAAATATATAAATATTTTCGTCATCTTAATGATTTTAGGTTGATGTGGAAGACTACACCAGTGACAATTTTATTTTTACTAGCCTTAATGCCATGGCTAGATCCACCAGGAGCACTATTATTCAAGTGGGATCTCCATAACTCATCTGCAATTTTCATTTCAGCTCTTTTAGGATTTCTCTTGCAATGGTCTGGTGCTTTGGCTCTTGGGTCAGTCTCTAATCATATGCAATTCTCGTGTTTATTCTTGATTTTCGGGTAGGAGACTAATCTCGTTTCAGGCTTCGTGACTATTTAATCAATTTGATTAACAATGTTGTAATAATGCAGGGCAACATCAGCAACATCTCATGTGGTGTTGGGACAATTCAAGACATGTGTAATTCTATTGGGTGGGTTTTTAATATTCAATTCAGATCCAGGTTTAGTAAGCATTGGAGGAGCAATTTTAGCTCTTGGTGGAATGTCAACTTATACATCACTTAATTTACAAGAGTCTCATGAAAATTTGAATAGCCAGAATCAGAAGCAAGCCTTACCTTTATCAAAATCCAAAACTGAAGCTGAACCACCTACTGAAGATGCTACTAGTTCAACTTCAACTGCAACTAGTAATGCAAATGCTGTCTAGCTAGGTTTCTATTTTGTTTTAAGCTTCTTGATGTGTAAGGTTATGGTTAAGGTTGTAAGAGAGAATATAGAATCATAGGAATTTTGATTTGGTTAATGAAAGATAATTATGTACAGAAAAGATTTATTTAGTTAAATTTGGCTATCCTTTTTTTCAAATAGTTCAAATAGAAAATCTGAAATTTCGTACACAACAGAAAGTTTTCCTTCTTGTTCATGAGTTTTTGTTCATCATTATGTTGTTATTGTATCTCTTTTCCGTAAGACCTTATTAAATTCTTAATTTGGGCAGGAAAATCCTTACTGTGAAAGTAAGGAATTATGCATTAAAATTGATTCAGTAATTGTCCAACCTCAACTCAATTAGAAAATATAAAATTCACAACATTACTTGACTTTTGATTCAATAAATAAAATATTCGAAATATTCAAACTCGACTCAATTGAATTTTATTATTCTCAAATTAAAATGGCTAATAAAAAAAATGTTATAGGTAAAAACAATATTTTGTCTTTCGTGCAAAATATCATCCAATATGAAATGCATACTACCAGCTATGAATTTTCAGTCCCCAGGAGTATCATTTATGTTAACTTGAACTTGATGATGGATATTCTGAGATTCTATGGACATGAGAGTTACTGGAAACCACATAAATGGTATAGAAAACTAATCATAAGAACTCTGTAGGGATATAGAAAATCTAGAAGTGTACCAATGACTTAATAACTGGTCTATTGATAAACAGTGGATGGGTGTCATGCAGTGTCAACAGCCTGAGGTCGTTGCAGATGTTTATTAACAGTTGCGGGAGGAGGAGCAACTATTGTCTGCACTGGGGAATAAATTCCAGGAAATGGGCCACGACCAGCCTGTGCATGGGAGAATGTAAGGTGCTGTTCCTGAGGGGTGATGTGGTACAAAGGATTATTAAGACACAAGCTGGATAACTCCTGTCCGGGTAGAGAATCCACGCTGAACTATTTCATTCTGCAGAAACAAAATCAAACTATTTCAAATCAAAGATTATATATTACTAAGAAAATATTTAAAATACACACTACAGACCACCAATTCTTATATGCTGGTCTGGCACCTAACAGTATCAAGAGAATTTTGCTTTTCAATATAATCTTGGATAGTAAAGTTTAACAATAACCAGTGGCCTTGTCGTGTCGATTTGGCTTTCCTTCAAACTGAGAGGCTGATAGATCCTCATTGCTGGCAGAGCTCTAATAGAGGAGGAACCATGCGAACCATATAAAGGCTGCATTCTGGCTTGAATTGTTGAAGAGGAAGTCTCATGTATGGTTCCCTGAGAAGGGAGTGGCTACCTACTGGAGCTTTGACCAAACACGACTGGTCGGAACTTCACAGTTCACATCAGGTGCAGTAGCAGCGGGTATAAGATATGCATCGTCAGTTGATGGCTGTTTAGGGAGTCCGTTGTGGCTGTTAAAGTAATTGTCCATATGGGAAATAGCTAGGAGGAAATTGTGGCCTGAAAACCACTGGCCATGGAGAAGCAGCTACAGAATTCTATATCGGTGGACTTGGACTTGATGAAGCCGTAGGTTTCTCACCCTACATTCAGTGTGGCACAATTTAGAACAAAAGGGCAGCAAGTCAATTTTTAACACCCCAGGCCCCAGGGGGCTCTCATAAAATACATACGTGATCAGTTACCACATCATCACAGAAGGAAAAAAAATTTAAGAGTGACAATGCCTACAGATCAAAACAGACTGCCATAAGAAAATTTTATAATTGTTCAGCCAAGGGATTCTCACATTGCTCATGAATATTATATTGCAAATAGAAAGTTAGTTTACTCCATGGCAATCAATCAATCATTAAGTTGAGTTTTAATTCAAAAGGCAGTGGATAAAGATAAATTTGAATAAGCACCACTAGCAATTATGGCTATGGAATTGAGGCCTTACGACAAAGCCTGAAAGACGAGACACATCCTGTTTTGTGTTTCACATCCTTCAATCTGCCAAAGGTGAACCCCCTGCACGGTTGACATGATTCCAAACCCATAGTTTGGAGCAATTTGAACCTTGAGATACTGGTGGCCTTCCCGAAGTATCATTGTTGCTTTATCACACTTGTTCAGGAGGGTCTAGTTCATCAGGATGATCCAATTGAACAGTTGAAGACATCTTTGATTACTGTAAGGAATTTATTAAAAAACTGATGATCAATTACTCCCCAAATCAAATAAATGCCAATTTCTTAACCAATTCTTTTTATTAATGCTTTGGCCTGGTAAGTCAAATTGTTCACCCTAGGTACACTAAATAAAAGGTACAAAGCAAACTAAGGATACAATCAACAACTAATAATGGAATAATATGATGTTAAAGATGAAAAAGAAAAATACTGGATAACAGGTTCAGAAAACCTCAAACACAGCTAGCTTAAGCACAAAACACGACCTGCCACACCCAAACCCAGGAAGACCGCCATTTTTATGAAATTACAGTCATCCATAGAGAAATCTTCGCTCCGAAAGGCAAAAAGCACAGCTAATACTCCAACAGATATGTTACTAACAGAAAACAAAACTGCAATATCCTAATTTTTTGCATTTAAAAAGCCCAAATTTGCACCAAATTAGGCAAAACTGAAACAAACAGCGAAATTACTTATCAAACTACAAATGGTTAGCAATGAAACCTCAAAAATCAAACAAAAGATAAAAAATATTTAATGGAATAAAAGCAAAATTTTCCAATATCCAACAACAGAGTTATTCTGATAATAAAGAGGATTATTTTGATAACAGAATAATTGCATGGTGATCTCTGCTACGATTCCTAAAGCGTATACAAAGAAACCTAACAAAATCAATTAACCAAGAAAAGCATACCGATTGATCAATTAATTTGCAGTAGGCATCTGATAGCGACAAAGAGGGCACGTATTACTTTTCTTGAGCCACTCAACTATGCACTTTTGATGGTAGACATGAGAGCACGGCATCCGCGTTGCTTCTGATCCAATAGAAAGTTCTTCCAGACAAACTGAACACACCAAAATCTCCGATCCTTCGATTCTAATCTTGTCCAGCTTTTTAACGGAATCTACAGAGGCACCGCATGTAAAATCTGCAACCGTATGCAAATCGTAATCGTCGTCGTCGTTTCCCATCAGCAACAGTAACGGAATTACAGAAGCAGCACCGGAATAGGACTCAGGTGGGAGATGAAGATCGTCGCTGAGAAAAGATTCAAATTCATCGTTATCCCCAAACATAAGCGTCCTGAAAAATTCAGGAGGAAGCAGAGTCGACATTGGGAATTGCAAACAAGAACAGAAATAGAAATTTGTGAAAGGTTCAGATATATGAACGAAACCCTTCTCGTCAATTCTAGTGCTCTAGAGATTAACAAGTGCCAATATGAATAGGAATAGCTTGATCTTGGCGCCATGAACCATTAATTGAAAATCCATAGTTAAATGGATGGCATCGGGTCGGGTATTTCCGGTTACGCGCTATCCGATAACAGTTATTTATTATAGCTATCAAATTTTAAATTCAAAAATAGTCCAACGTTGTTAATATTAATTATAGATTAATTTTCGATAATATTGTTGGATAGTGAAAATGTAGATTAGTTTTATAATATTAATTGTATTTGTAATTAATATTGTTGGATAGTGAAAAATAATAATAACGAGTATTTTTATTATTAAAATTAAATAATTATATACTTTCTTATATATAATAATTTAATTGAGTTTTATATGTAATTTTCTAAATACTAGTTTTTAAACGTGCATTACACGTTATTTATACTCACTTTTATAAGTTGCAAGTAATTTAATATATATATAATAATTTAATTGAGTTTAATATGTAATTTTCTAAAATACTAGTTTTTAAAAACGTGCATTAACACGTTATTTAATACTCACTTTTATTAAGTTTGCAAGTAATTTAATATAATAAATATATAATTTAATTAATTTTTATAATTTAATTTTATAATTAATTGTTACAAATTATAATATTATGATAATTTAATAATTAATATTTATCAATTATATAATCACTTAAGGTTGGTCAAAGAATTTTATTAATTTAAATTAATTTTAAAAACTAATAAGATGTAAATGTATAAATTTTTATAATTTAATTTTATAATTATTGTTACAAATTATAATATTATGAATAATTTAATATTATATTTATCAATTATATAATCACTTAGGTGGTCAAGAATTTTATTATTTAAATTAATTTTAAACTAATAAATGTAAATGTATAGACATATATTATAAATAATTTAACTATTTCATATCAATTACCTATAAATAAGTATGATTATTATATTTATTTAGCATTTTCATCTACGTGTTATAAATTAGGATAACTAGTACTATGATTGGCTTAGTGGATTGGAATCAACAAAAATAGTGGCATAGGCATATAGAAAATGTAGAAGTGATTGCACCAATTAATTAAAACTGCCAATTCTAAAAATTATACCAATTACAGTTGTATAAAATGACTGTTCCCAAAATTTAATTTACAGGTGAGACATCTGACTGGAAAAATTTGCTAAATCTCACCTACTCTCACTCAACCTTTCAAATTCCTATTAGGATTCCATAGAAGTCCCACTGTCAAAGATAAAACATACTAGGAAAAGGTGGGGAGAAAAATAACTAAGTCAAAGCTGAACAACAAAAACCTGCACCTATCATTCTGTTCTGTAACTTAAATGTCAGCATTTTGTATCCCACCTATTGTATTAACCTAAAGTCTCTGGCGGCACTTTATATTTACACTCAAATATCTGGCCAATCGTTTCCACAACACTGAGATTTTAACCTTGTTATCTATTTTACTTTTTGTTGGCTTAATAAGAGTTCCAGTTGATTTGTCCGAGATGAGTTTGTTGATAAGCACTGGATGGGTGTGCTGAAGTTTCAACAGCTGCTGAAACAGCCTGAGGTTGTTGCAGATGTGGATTCACAGTTGAAGGAGCAGCAGCTATTGCCTGCACTGGTGGATAAATTCCAGGGAATGGGCCATGACCAGCCTGCGCAGGGGAGAAAGCAAGATGCTGTCCTTGAGGGGTGATGTGGTACAAAGAATTAAGATGCAAGCTGGATAACTCTTGCCCTGGTGGAGAAATCCAGGCTGAACCGTCATTCTGCACAAACAAAATAGAACCATCTCAAATCAACACTTATATTATATGCTGGTCTAGCACCTAAAAGTACCAAGAGAATGTTGCTTTTCAATATAATCTTAGACAGCAAAGTTTAACAGAATTACTTAAACTAACAAATCAAAATTAGCACAACTGCTGGACACAATCAAAAGAGAAATATAGTAACACATTAATGTATTAGGAAAACACTTTTAAAAAGTAAGACGGGAAGTAAAACCAACCAATGGTCCTGTCGTGTAGATTTGGCTTTCCTTCAACTGAGATGCTGATACATCCTCATTGCTGGCAGGGCTCCCAGAGGTCACAGCTGGAACAGGATTGAAACTAACAGGGGAGGAACCATATGAACCATATATGGGCTGCATTCCAATAGGAGTCGGATTTCCAGTACTAGTTCCTGGCTTGAATTGTTGGAAAGGGAATTTAACACCAGGTGCAGGTGCAGTTGCAGTAGGTGTAAGATATGCATTGCCAGTTGATGGCTGTTGAGCCAGTCCATTGTGGCTCAAGAATTGATGCATAGGCGGTATAAAATAAGGGTTAAAGAAATGCCCATACGGGAAATAGCTAGGAGGATAAGGTGGCCTGAAGACCATTGGCTGTGGAGAAACAGCTACAGAGTTCTGTACTGGTGGACTTGGACTAGGACTTGGAATTGATGAAGCCATAGGATTTTCACTCTACATCCAATTTATAACAGGAGGTTAAGGGCGAGATAACAAGAATTACAAGCAGCAAAAAAATAATAAAACAATAACATAACCACATAGCAAAAATGTTGCAAAAACTAAAAATTACAGATCTGCACTGGAAAATGTTAAAACTGAGTCATAATGTATAAAAGAAACCTTCAAAAATAATTATTTCTTTTTTTACAATTCCCCAACTCATGCTCCTCCTTAACTCCCCCCAAAACTCTCGCATAAAAAACATATGTAATCAGTACCGCAAAATCACAAAGGAAAAAAATTCCTACTGCATTGGAACTTATTCACACTATAGGTACCCCAGATCAGTAGCTTGTCCATCACCAAGAAGATCATTGATGGGCTTTGGGCAAGTAATCATATGGGTAACAATGCCTATAGTTCTAAACTGACTGCCAGTAGAAAATTTTATAATGGCTCAGCTAAGGGATTTGTGCCCATATATATTATCACTTTGCTCAGGAATACTTATTATATGCCAAAAAGAATGTTCGTTTACTCTACAGTTTTAAGGAAAAACAGTTTTCAATGACCAAAGCTAATCAATCATTAATTTGAATTTTACTTCAAAAATAAGAGGATAAAGATAAGCTTGAATGAACACCACTGTTAAGAGCACAAACGAATAAGAATTATAGCCATGGAATTAAGGCCTTACAACAAAGCCTGAAAGACAAGAGACATCCTGTGTCTGACTTTCATATCCTTCGATCTGTACAAGTTGACCCCCTGGCACGGTTGACACGATCCCAAACCCATAGCTTGGAGCAATTTGAACCACAGAGTTCTGTTGGCCTTCTGGAAGTAGCATCATTTCTTGTGATGCTTTATTACTTTTTGGGTCTGCATCAGAAGTAGCAATGCCTTCTGACTTTGTTGCGTTTTCAAACACTTGTTCAGGAGATTCTAGTTGATCAGGATGATCCACTAATACAGTTGAAGAAATACTTTGATTGCTGCAAGGAATTTATTAAGAAAACTTAAGAGCAATAAATTCCAAAATCAAATAATGCCATTCTTAACCCTTTTTTTGTTTTGTTCTGCTATGTCATATTGTTCACCATATTTATACTAAATAAAAGGCCCAAAGAAATCTAAGGGTATCATCAACAGCTAATAATAGGAATATAGGATAATATAATGTAAAAGATGAAACAGCAATGGATGACAGGTTCAAAACATACAACACTACTACCTTAACCACATAACATGACCAACCACGCCCAACCCCAGGAAAATCTCCATATTTATGCAATTAGAGTCATCTATATATAAATTTTTGCTCCAAGAAGGCAAAACCATACTTAAGGTGATGGTTAATTGGAAACTATGTAATTGTCAATCATATCCTTAACTAAAACCACAATGGCAAAATTATCAGCCAAGACAACTCAGAAACCCAATATAAAATATGAACCAAGTAAAAAATGCCATATAATATTCACCAACCTAGACGAAGTTTCTCTAGCAGTTTCATCAGTCCCATGAGATGATTCAGTAGCATGTGTAGAGTTAATGTCACAGCTATTACCATTGCAATTTTTTGTTCCCGGTCCAGAATTAACATCAAAGCTTCCAAAAGTCAACCCACTCTTTAAAGCTTCAGGTACCTTGAAGTGATTTGGAAATGTAACATGTCCATTGGTGACAGTTTGTACAGGCAACAAGCAAGAACTGTCATCAGTGTGCGCATCCTCAGATGAGACTGCTTTTTTTTTTTTTTTTTTTGTCCATTGGTGACAGTTTTGTACAGGCAACAAGCAAAGAAACTGTCATCAAGTGTGCGCATCCTCAGATGGAGACTCCTTTTTTTTTTTTTTTTTTAAGAAAAAATAAAGAGGCAAGTTCAGAATGCAAATATATATAATATATATATATTATTTAAAGCATTTTTTTTTTTTTTTTTTAAGAAAAAATAAAGAGCAAGTTCAGATGCAAATATATATATATATATATATATTAAAGCATAAAAACAAGAAAGGGAGGAGAGGGAGTAGGGAGCTCTTTACTTCAGTGTTACCAGTTCAACTAGCAACATTTACCTTTTGAAGGGATATCTGAATCTTGTGATGAACTAGAAGACCCAACAGCCAAAGAAGTGTCATCTGCTGGCAAAGAAGGCTGCAGAGTTTCTGATGACTCCGGCTTTTCATTTGCGGATTTGCCTGGTACCTTTCTTTTGATCACAGAGTGAATAATTGTAGAAGCCGATATTTCATTCTTGGGCAACTCTGATCCAACATCGTCGGAAACAAGGTTATTTCCTTGAATTTGATTTGATCCTGCAGCTCTTTGCTGGCTTCCTACTTCCTGTTTAATTGCACCAATTGTACCAGAAATCCAAGTCATAGTTGGTGCCAATACAGGGTCTGAAGCAGAGGAATAAACACCAGGTACAGATGCTGAAATGGTAGAAGTTGGTTGGTCATTTGAACTTGATGCGGGCTTTCCTTGCTGAACTTGAATCATATGCTCAGATATCTGATTAGTTGCAGGTGATGATGGAGTAGGGAGCAGTGCAGTGCCTGGCTTCTTTTTATCAATATCTGAGCCATCTTTAGTGGAATGGACAACTCCACGGGCAGGTGATTCTGGGCTATGTCCAAGAGAAGAGCCACCATTGGGTAAACTTGAAGGACCGTTAGGTGTGACAGTTGAAGCTCTATATCAATAGAAGATATGAATCAATTTTAACTGCATATAAACAAAAACACGAGTTCCACATAGATGCTATAAACAATAACCCAACAAACATTAAATAATGTTTACTTTATCTCAGTGACTGCCTTATTATTTGTTTTCTGCCCAGCTGTTGAAGGAGCCCTCTCTGTCATGTGAGTGGCTCCATTTTCCCTTCGAGGAGCTGCATTCCTTACACCCACTGCATCTGATAACAGTAGTTCGCAACACAATTTGTCAGTTACAGAACCACAAGCTAACATTTCTTACGGTTGATGATCTTGCAAATTGTATGCCATCAATTTTTCTTTAATATCAGAAAGTCCACAAGAAACAAGATAGCCATTTAAAAAACAAACTTTTCATAGAAAATACTAGGATAATGAAAAACGAAGATTATAAACTTTATACTACAAGATGTAAAACTCACTTTTCAAGAAGCATTAGAGTGACATCATCCTCTTTAATAACTTCTACAGTTCAGGAAAAGAGAGGAACCTTAGCTTCTATCTTTACTCAATGAAATTTTTCTCTTTTTTTAGGGAAGAGAGGGATGGGAAGGACAAGCAAAGTGACTACTGGCTAGTGGAAAGAACGAGCTATATTCAATAATGGGCTCAACTTAAAGATAATATTATAACAGGATGAACTCATCAAGATTTCCATGCTCAGCTCTCATGCTAATATTAAGGTGGAAATAAAAATCTAAGTGCATATATGTTAGTCTCATGGTAGGGAAATCACAAAATGACAGCTTATACTTTGAATGGTATGCAGTAGTACCAGGATATGCATGATTTGCAGAATGGTTTCCTCGACCACCCCTAGCTCCTCTACCTTGGGTGCCTGGCATCTACAACAACACAAGACTGAGTTATGAATCATTCTAGCCACCAAAAGAACTGCAAAATTTAGATATCATTAATCATTCTAATGATTCCCATATATGTTCGATAATTGGTAGCAACGAAAGCAACATTTAATATAACAAAGTAATTATCAAGGTGGCTTGGCAAACTTAGATATATCCAAAACCTAGGTGACCAACATTTTCCAGAAGTAATCTGATAATAGAGATTGAGTGATCAATTTAAGATCATTGCAACAGCAGAATAGAGAATATCTGTCTGCTGCATGGATCAGTCATGACAATCAACAGACCTATGAATGTTAAAAATTTCAGAGATTACAATTTTTTCAACCTTAACTAAAAATGTTGCAGGAAACAAAATCTGATACTGAAAGCAGAAAAATAATGTAAGTAACATATCTATTTTCTTCAACATTAACATATTACATCCACATGCTTCTTCAAGGAATTGTTTTGCATACCAATTTATTCCCTCTCCAATCTCGTCTTCCTAATAATTGATGTCCAGGAAGAATGAAGACGAGTCTTTTCATATAAGAGGGACAGGATTCAAAAGAGAAAGTTGCATGTCATGCCATGGATAATATCATGGGATCTTTCAGAGAGGGCAAGATACCGTACCTCCTTTTTCCGCTCACGTTTTCTTTTGACCTCATGAAATGTATCTGCCGACCCAGAATTGTTATTCATCAGAAAATTTGAAACATTAATGACACAAATAAGCTAATCTAATAAAGATGCATAGTCAAAACAAGAAAATTTCTTATCTAATATTGTACAATCTATATTAAGAAAATAAAGTTCCATTTAGCTAATAAATAGAAAATTCTCATCTAAGCTCATACAATTTGTGTACATTAGAGTAAGTAACGCTCAATTAGCTAATATGTCAAAGCATAAAAAAGAAAACAAATCACAAACTCAAATATTGGTACTTGGGATTTTCTAATAAAATAAAACAAATCACAAATTGTCAAATATAGATGGCCGAGTCAAGTCCTTTGATCATTGTAGTTATACGCTACATAATTTTAGAGCTATCAAAGAGCCAAAACAGAGACAGCAGAACAAATGTCTTCATTTTGCTCAAATAGAACTTCGAATAACACAAGCACTAGACAGAAAAGACCATTCTCATGATATTCCTTCTGTGAGTTCAAACTGTCTATGAATCAAAAGCGTGTTCTAGCAAAGGACAATCGCCAAAGAGGAAACAAATATTATCAAGCTAAAACTTTTACAAGTCAATCAATGAAAACAGCCATCTTTACACCATAAAATACAGCCTTTCATGATTATAAACAAAAACCACAAACCAACAGATCATAATCATGAAAATACACGAAACAAACATAAGAACAGATAACACCCATTAAACCCTAATGCACAAACAAAACGAACAAAATAACAAAAACCCTAATGTGTTTTATCACACATATATATGTGTATATACCTAAATAAAGAAGCTTTTGGGCGGTATCGTTGGGATCCATGGAGCAGTCTGTAAGAACAGAGTAGATATCTTCATCGCTGTGTTGTTTTCCTGTGATCTCCCTAATGCTTTGTATCGTTTTCCGTACGCTCTCCGGGATCGTGACCCTAGCAGCCCCGCCGCCGCCGCTGCTATTGCTCATATCGCCTTCTTTCCTATGTTTGATATTATTTATGCTCCTCTCTTACGTCGCTCTGTTGTGGAGGGAGAGTTGTGTAGAGAGGGGTGGGGCGAGGAGAGAGACACTGAATTTTGGTATTGTAATTTGACCTAACAATTTTTGATGGGAAGATGGTGAAATGTGTTTATATATGGAGAGAGAAAGGAGAGGTTTTGGGAGTTTTCAAGGATCCTCTCAAGCAAGGGCTACATGAAGCTTTCATGAGTTTTTTTTCTTTTTTAAGAAAAGAATAAATAAATAATTTTATATTTCCAAATTTTGATTTTTCATTATAGAAAATATCCTTCACTCGCAAGCTCAAGACTAATCTTGCACTGATATATTCTAAATTTTAATTAAATAAATAAATTTAGACATAATTCCTCGTGAGCAAAGATTTTGACTTCTTTTTCCTTAATTAAATTTTTCTTGACTTCTTTTTTTAATAGTAAAAATACAATATAACAATAATGAAAAATGATTAAGTTGTGTTTAGTTGGAGGCGAGTACACCAGTGAAATATAATTTCTCAAAAAAACATAACATATAAAATACTATGTATTTATCTTGCATTATCAATTATATTTTTTGAAATTAAATTCTTTAATTAAATGAATGAATTTACTAATTAAATGAAATTTCAAATATAATAAGTTTACATACCATATGTAATAATCTTTATATGTAATGGCTCGAATTTTTTGAAATGTTTTTTATTTATTTAGTGTGATTATTATTGTTTCTTTTTTCTTTTTTTTTTTTTTAATAAAGCAATAAAGCACAAGCCTATTGGAGCTTCTACTACATGAAATAGTCATGGTGGATGGAATTAAATTAACTGTACTGTTGTTGTCTCAATTGGGTACATTCCAATTTGAAGTTCTTAAATTAGAGCGCCATCATCATCTTTAAGGGCTATTTCGGTTTTTCAAATGTTTTTCTCTTTTTTTCTATTGCATTTATTAGCCATACAGGTTAAGGAAATTTGTAGTTAATGTTACCCAAAAAATACGTTAGATACTGATAATCAGGTCTTACATATTATTGTCAACTTGTGAACGTAGATTGTCTTCCTGTCGCATTAAGGGACTATTCATAAAAAAATTTAGACTCAATATCCCAAATATATAAATTCAACTTTACTTTTCATAATAAAATTTTATAACATTCTAAATTTTAGTAATATTTTTTATGTCTCTAAGCAGGGATGGAAGATATCAGCAAATTTTGAACTACCTATAACTATATTTAATAAAATTTTATCATTCGTATCCGAAGTCGTTTAAAATTTTACTATCCATATTTGTTCAAAATCTGTTTAAAATACCTTTAAACAGGTAGAGTACGCCAATTTTAAACTATTTAAATCCAAATTTATTTAAAGTGCATTTTTTTTACTAGTAAATGCGTAGAATATCCGCGCCAAAATTGTTTATTATAGCGGAAAATGGGTATTTAGAGTCTAACACCCGTATTCGTTAAAATGGATCAAAGTGGAGCGAGTACCTTAAAATACCGGTCTCATTTCCATCTCTATCTCTAAGGTGAAACATTTTTATAATATTTCATGTTTATCCCTATTAATAACAAACAATTTTCAGGGATTACTTTTTATATAAAATAGTAATTTGATATATAATTAATATAATTTTAGAACAATAACTTTACATTTTTTAGTTATCCAATAAGTATTTAATCAGCAAGATGAAAAGTTAAAGGTTAGCGCCATGACCTTTGGAAATTTAGCATTTTAAAACATTTTTGCTTAATTGGATAGTAATCATAGAGCGTAAAGTTTGTGGCTCTCCCAATAAAATGAGCCTCCCGGATGTCTCTGGATATCCAACGTATATTTTCATCCTTATGATATTAAGATGTGATATAAAATACTCAATAATTTAGTTTAAGGTACGGTATTATTGAGTGTGGGATGCGATTTTTCGTGAAAATATATATATAGGCTAAGTCAATATCAACATGATAATGATAAATTAACACAATTCAAAAATCTAAATATAAACATAATTCATTTAATAAATAGATGATACGACACAGTATTTAAAATACTCATCACTTAAGAGAATAACAAGAAAATATTATTCATTGCCCGACACTTATTACCAAACAAGTCTCAATTTATACTCAAAAGAGAATTAATCCTTTTATATATATTTTTTTATTTGTAAGAAATAGTAATTTTCCCTTTTTGGTCAAAAATCAATGTTTTAAAGGTCGTAAGAAACTCTAAAAATTATTATTGATATTGTAAAAAATATTTAATTTACTAAAAATTTATAAATTGAGTAAGCTCAATAATTATCGATCAAGGTATAAAATATTTGAGTAAGCTCACTTTTAGTAGTTTTAATTATTTTTTTTATAAGGATTTGCATTAGAACTTTTTTTTTAACTATTTTGAATAATCTCACTCAAGTTTATTTACAATATAGAAATTACTAATTTAAATTTACTTTATATTATATAATCTATTAATGTTTTGTGTTGCTATTATTTTGGTTAGTATAATTTGAATTTCATACCAACTATACACAATGTAATGCATGATTAAAAAGACAATATTGCCATTTATTTTATAATTTGTATTTACGTTAAAATGGTGTTTGGTTTGACTTTTTAGCCGGTCAAACTTACTTTTAAGTAGAAAGTCATGAGTATAATCTTCTTTAATTTGAATTATAAGTTAATAGGGTACTTAAAATTAATCAAAAGTGATAACTAAGGTACATTTACTTATGATTATTTATTTATTTTAAATATACTATTTGATCAAGTAAAAAACTATTATTCTAATAAATTTTAAAAAACTATTTTTTAATGAATTATTAGATTATTATATGTTATATTTGATTAATGTCTCCTTTTTGGTAACTGTAACAAACTAAATTACTTGTAAATACCTATTAACCAAACACAAAACTACTTAAAAATAACTTTTAATTAATTTTACCGAATAGTACTTTAATTGTTTATTTTG
The DNA here is from genome assembly GCF_014843425.1 of Jatropha curcas. The sequence continues at coordinate 138,972 of NW_023590738.1, forward strand.
GTCAAAAGTTAAAAGTTAAAAGGTTTCGTACCCAACAGTTAAGTTGTAGGTGTTTGATACGATGTTTTAATCATAAAAGTCCCAACCAACTATTGTTTCTATAAGTTACTTTTAGGAATTTTTTCGTATCGGTTGATAGTTGATTCGTATTTGTATTATTTTAGATTTCATTAACCTCATAAAAAAAATATTAATGAAATTATTTTTTTCAAATTAATATTTTTTATGATAATTTTGTTTATAAGTATTTAAATTATTTTCTTAAATATTATTTTAAAAACTTAATGAAGATTTTTATTTATAGAATACATTAAAATAAAAAAATACTATATTCATCTTAAATTAAAAACATATATATACATTACACATCATAACATATAAAAATAATTATGCCTATAATAGTTATTTTATATTTTAGTAGCAATCAATATTAAAATTTTACCAAACACGAACAATAATCAGCTAACCGCTATTAGCTATTAACCACTAATTATTAGCAAACTCTATCGGCTATTGGCCGATATAAACCACTGAACCAAAGGGCCCTAAATAATATAAACCTGCCTGGAGTTGTAAGCGTAATTTTCACAACCCGAACTTATTACCCGCGAAGTGAACCGGATCCAGTTATCCTACGTGGCATATTATAAAGTCGGTAGATGTATCCGTCTATATATTAAAGGCTCAAATAGCAGAGTCAGCAGTTCAATACAGGCGCAATCTATTTTATTTACCACTCGCATAGCCTTCGAACGAAACCCTAATCCTTATTTTTCTACCTCAAACCTTCTTCCTTGAACCCCGACCGAGTCTCTACCGATCGACAAGTTTCTGCTTTTGAATAATTTCCTCGACAAATTAGCACCTTAAATTAGTGATATGGGTTCGAAATCGAAGAGCGAGAACCCTCACTCTGGCGATGGTGCTAGCCCTGGGTTTGTCTCTCTCTCTCTCTCTCTCTAGATACTGTAGTATTCATAAATTTTGTTGGGTTTTCTTTGGTCTATGAACAACTGATTAGAAAATCGGCTCAATCAGAAATATTTGATATTCGTACTTTGATTTTTTTGTTTTGATTCGTATTTTGTTGATTTTTTTTGTCAAACACAGGAAGATTTTTATAGGAGGATTGGCTAAAGATACGACATATGGTAAGATGTTTTATCGGATTATCTGTATTATGGTGGATTTTCTATAGAACTGGAACATTCAGGGTTAGATTTATGTTTTTTTATGCTTACTCTGCGATAATTTAATTGCAGCAACTTTTAACAAGCATTTTGGGAAATATGGCGAGATAACTGATTCTGTGATAATGAAAGATCGATACACTGGTCAGCCTAGGGGTTTTGGTTTTATTACCTATGCCGATCCTTCAGTTGTTGACCAAGTTATAGAAGATACCCATATCATCAATGGGAAGCAGGTAAAACAATCTCTCTGTTGTACGGTCTGGTTCGTCAGTTTAGCCTCGTCTTTTAAGGTTAAGGCTTAGGGAAGGCTGGTGAGGTCCAGTATCGAGGTCTAGCTTGACTGACTAACCGGCCTGTGTGCTTTTCTTAAAAATCTATTTTGGACTAGGTGGTGTTTTTTTCTTATATTGTTTAGAGACTGTACTTTTTTGTATCAGCTTTTCTTTGAGGTTCAGCGTCTTTGAGACAATATTAACAATGGTTCATGCAAATTAAGATATAGATTTTCTGTGGATGAGCATCTAATTAACCGTGTTTTATGCAATCGTTTGTCTTGGTTTAAATTGTATAGCCTGATTGTTAAAAATAAAAAAACTAAGCAATAGAATTGCTATGAAGTTTTCATTATTATTTGCTCCTACTTGGTTTTAAAACATTAATCAAATAGACATGAACCCTGTTGCTGTTATGATGTGATGTCTAATATGATGGCTCCTACACAGCTATGTTTATAAATTATGCTGTAATAATCAAGTGAATTAACTAATTAACAAGTTACAATGAAACAGGTTGAGATAAAGAGGACAATTCCTAAAGGTTCAGGTCAATCAAAGGATTTTAAAACTAAGAAGATATTTGTTGGTGGAATCCCATCATCTGTCACAGAAGGTAAGAAATCCTAAATTGTTGTGATGTGATTTGGAGTATTGTTTTTTTCCTGTGCGTTTGTTTAACACTCTTCAATCTTCAACTTCTAGATGAGTTCAAGAATTTCTTTTCTAAATATGGGAAAGTGGTGGAGCACCAGATAATTCGTGATCATGAAACAAACCGATCTCGAGGATTTGGATTTATAATTTTTGATAGTGAAGAAGTTGTAGATGAAATGTTATCCAAGGGAAATATGATTGATATGGCTGGTACTCAGGTGAGATTATTTAGACGACCTCAAAGAAATAAGAATGGAAATGGATCCCTCTTTGTTGTGCTGCCTGCTTACTTGCTTTATCGTTGTTTTTTATCACCACGCAACTTATTCTATTCTCCTTCCCTTAATTTATAGATTGTTAAAGTGTATTAGTTGTTCTGCTTACATATTTCTGATATAGCAGCGGAGATCATTACTACAGGTATAGATTTCAGGAAAGGGCTCATGATAGTTTGCCTCCTGCAGAACCTAGGTTAACTAAGTTGCTTTGTTGTAGGTGGAGATCAAGAAAGCTGAACCAAAGAAAGCCTCAAACCCACCACCTGCTCCTGCATACGGTAGCAACTCTAGGAGTCGTTCTTATAATGACGGCTTTGGTGGATTTGGAGGTTCTTATGGGGGATTTGATGGAGGTTTTGCTCCTGGTCCCTATAGGAATCCCGGGGGTCTGGGTGGTAGACTGGGTGGGTATGGGTATGGTAGTAGTGGTGGGGATTTTGGTGGTAGCTATGGGAGTTTTGGAGGTAGTAGCTTAGGAGGTTACCGAGGTGAATCTGCCCTTGGTTATTCTGGTCGCTTTGGACCTTATGGTGGCGGGTTTGGTGGAAGTTATGGTGGTAGTGGTTTAGGCAGTTATGGTCGGGGAGGCGAGGGATATGGAAGTTATGGAGGTGCAGGCTATGGCGGGAGTTACGAATCTGGTCCAGGTGCTAGTTATGGAGGAGCAGGTGGTCTGTATGGAAGGGGAGGCTATAGTGGCAGTAGTCGATATCATCCTTATGCAAGATAGAATCAAGGCATTTTGATGCAGTTCCTTAAGCTTTGCCTAGAAGTTCCAAACAGGGTCATCTAGTTTAAAGCCTCATGATATTGATAGGCACTTTCCCACATGAACTAGAAGTCTCCTATCACTGCAATTGAGGAAGCTTTTAAGGATCAGAAGCTCTACTTTATTAGATTATTTCATCTATGTATGTTTTAGACAGACTGCTTAGTTTTTGCTTAAACTTAGTTCATGCTGGCTCTTGCTTTACTTTTTCTAGTTATTTTTAATTTAGCGATGTGTTGTAGAATATAGTATCTTGATTTGGAGCTTGTTGCTATTCTCTTAGTTTGATTTAGATAGACATCTTAATAATTTATACCTGTTTGTTCTATGTATCCAGCATAGCAGTTGGGTGTCTTATGGCGATATTTATTCTTATTTATTTTGAGCTAGATGCATTAAATCCAGTAGGCTAATATTTAGATGAGTCGGACTGTTAGCTTTGTCTAACCCCCTAAGAGAGAAAGAAAGAACTGGCTGCAAATTATATCGACAAACTTCATTTACGCCAAGTATAGTATGAATCACCTTGATGCTAACTAGGTAAACCTTTTATAGCGTTTGAACTATGTTTGCCTGGCGGAGATGAGTGGTGGATGGTAATAGGGGTTTTTTAACTTATTCTGGCTCTGATCTTGCTTGTGTTTGAATATTTTTCCATGTATTTGAATCAGCCCTATTCATATTTTGCTTGGAGAAAAGGTATAGGTTTCTTTTAATTTTTTTTTTCCTTCACATATTATCGGGTTCTCTTTTCTTTACTTTTTTTTTTTCTTTGTATAGCCATAGTTTCTATTGGTCAATAGACATGATGATTAAACATCTGTAATTGTTGCTATTGTTGATTCCTTGGTTTGTTGTACTCGGGTGATCATTTGACATGTGGATATGGGGAGGGCTATCCCCGTTGTGTAGCCCAATAGTGAATGAAAAGAACTGACATGCTATTGAGGCTCTGCTAATGCTTTTTACTATTATGGTACGATGTGGAGTAACTTCTGTTATAAGCTTTTGACGGGTTTTTATCACCCTTGTGCTCGATTATATTTTGTTCATTTCATTTGGGGTATTGTGCATCAGCTTCCTCCCTGTTTCCTTTTTTTTAAAAAAAATTTCTTTTTGTGAACTCTATAAAAACAATTGGAGAGTTTCAGAGTAAACAAGGAATCAAAAACCCCACGTTTCAGAGTACTTGAACTTTGTTGTTTTTGCAATTTCATCCCATTTAGACATTTATTGGCGAGAGAGTGGTGAGGGAGATTAATTGTTCTGTGCAGGTTAACTTTATTATTTACAAGTTATCAGCAACTTATATTTGTAGCTGGCAATTGTTACTTTTCAGCCTTTAAATTGTAAAGGAGATCAAAGAAGAGGAGAAAACAACGTTAACGACACTTTCTAAAATTTCTAAAAAAAACCTTGACAGGTTGAATTGGAATATGGCCCATTAGCAATATTTCAGAATAAGTTATGTCAAAGACAATTTTAAAGGTGAGAGCTACTAAATATTTAAACATTTTAGTATTTATATATAATTAAAAAAATCATAATTTATTCATAAAAAAGAAAAGATTCTATTGACAGGTTGAATTGAGTATGTGGGTTTACCTGGCTAGTAAAGTTGTAACTCGACATACAGATGATCCTTTTACTTAAATCTACTATGTTTTCGGATTACGGATTAGGTTGTGTCAGTGAAGTCGACTTACAATGGGTTTTGTGTAGTCCTAATAGGGACCTATAATTTCTCTTTTAGCAAAGCAAATGCTCCAAAAGAAACTCAAATAACTTGCTGCTCGTTAAATTAATATTGTGATGTTTTTTTTATTAATTATATATTATTTTCGAACTTTATTCCTTGTTAATAATAAAATTGCTTTTTTCAAATTAATATTAAATATTATTTTTATCATCGTTTAAGTATAATAAGGTTAAATGTTATTTTAAATTTTTATTTATAATATATGCAAATAAAAAATAATATATTGATTTTAAAAAATTTAAGAAAATATAGTGTATGATTATATATAAAAATTATTTTGTAAAAAAAAATATAAAATAGTAATCGTAACTTTATGATCATTTACCATTTTAATGATGCTAAGTAATTTGAATAATGAAATAGAATGGATTATTTATTTTATTTTAGTAATAATCATGATTTTATAAAATATCGTGTCAATTCCTGCTCTTTCATCATATCGGAATGCAGAATGACTATATTGTTTATATTTTTGGTTTAGGAACGACGTCGTGGGGAATATTCTTGCTGAGCATAAAACAAATCTCCGTCTACTCTATTCTCTCCCCCCTGAGTCCACAACACAGACTTACGGAGGCCAGATAAAAAACAAGGACAGACCCGGTGGTTTATTGTCGCCGGCAATTCTAAATACCGAACTGGACGAAGGATTAAATTGAGAGAATAAAATGGGTGGTGGAGATCTGAAATACGAGGTGTCACAGAACGCTTACATAAAGCTGGTGCTTCACTCCCTCAAGCACAAGTCCTCCGCCGTTAACGGGGTTTTACTCGGTCGATCTAGTGACGACGTCGTGGAGATCACCGATTCCGTCCCTCTTTTTCACAACCACCTCGGGCTTCTGCCTCCTCTCGAGATCTCCCTTATCATGGTATGTTTAGATTTACAACCCAAAAACACAATCTCTGCATTTATTTTTAGATTTAGAACACCAAAACAACTTATGTATGTTGCAATTGAGAATAGTTGCTAATTTTATAACTTTAATATCCAAAATGATTGTATATCATGCGTTTTTCCATTTTTTAGTTCGATATCTTCTCTTGCAGAGATAAGAATTGGTTTAAGTTGAGATGTTTGGTTAGTTTCCATTTGTTAAGCTACTACTTCAGCAATTCGTCATAGAGTTTTGGACGTTTCAATTTTCTCTTAATTTCTGAAAACAGATAGAGGAGTATTATGGTGCTCAAGGATTGGGTATAGTGGGTTACTTTCATGCAAATGAGAGGTTTGATGACGCGGAGCTTGGTAATGTGGCCAAGAATATTGGGGATCACATTTACCGCTACTTTCCTCAAGCTGCCATTCTCTTGGTGGGTATAATGGATTTTGATCTTCCTTTGTGCTTGTCTTTGTTTCTGGAGTTAGATTTTGAGTTTCATTTTATTTTTCTTGTATTTTCTAAATTCCTCTGTAGTTAGATAACAAAAAGCTTGAAGCACTACCCAATGGGAAAGACCGGAGCCCTGTTCTGCAGGTCAGTTTCATTATTTATATTCTGTTATTTGGAAGAAATAATATAAACAAATGAAGTTCTTTTAATGTTGCTTGGATGAATTAACCATTAGTACTAAATTGGCGAGAACGGAAAACTCTGTCTGTGTTTATAGCCTTGTGGGCCTTAATTGCTAAGCTTGCAGATACTGAAATCTACCATTCCCTGCTAGATAACGCAACACATTCCACTGATGGGATAATGGCCTTAGACTTTTAGTGAAAAGGATAATGAGTTTGGAACTTCAAGAATAATATTTTATATTGATTGTAGCACTACATAAATTAGTTGATGGTTCTGTTTTGGCTTACACTGACAAATGAGAAGTGGGATAGATTCTGAGTTCTAGTTGAGGTACTTCAGTTTCCATGTTTACTAATTTGAGGCACTTTCATAACAGCATTTGCGTGATCTTATTTCAGTTTAATTGTTTATTGTGAAGATTTGATGATTAAGGTCAAATTCTTAGTTCTAATTTTCTGATGCGCATATTGTATTAGAAACTACACTAAATGTTTTGAGTTCCAACATTTTGGGTTGGCAATTTGATTTCTTTTATTAGCATTGTATAGAACATACATTTGCCATCCTTTTTTGGCAGTATTGTTTTTACAGTTTGTGTTCCCCTAAATTTAGTCCTTGATTCAGTTATAGGTAACAGTCATCATCTTCCTTTTTTTTTTTTTTTGATACGAATTAACTGATCAGTCTTTCTCTCTTGCCCTAGCTTTATACGAGGGATGCATCAAAGAACTGGAAGCTAGCTGGACCGGATGGGGGTAATAGATTGATACTGAAGGAACCAGCAGCAAATATTGTATTGTTGGATTTTATTTCATCCAAGAAATGGCAGGATGTGGTAGATTTTGACGATCACCTTGATGATATTACCAAGTAAGGTCACATAAATGCATGTTCTGAATAATCTGAATCTTATCAGGACTATTTAATTAATCATTTATCTCTGTTTGCAGGGACTGGCTGAATCCAGAACTCTTCAAGTAGTGTTTGCCTGAGATGTTGATTTATAGTGGAGCAGACATGGTTAGAATTACAATGACATGGATAGGCAAAAAGGCTCTGTTTTCTTGTTCAGGAGTAAATTTTGTAGCATGTATCAACTGAATTAAGTTTTGAAGTCTCTCGACAAATAACTCTTTGTCTTCTTGATGGCGATAGCCTTGTTGAAGCTATGGATTTAAAATTAATACTTGACATGTTTAGAATTAATAGTTTCCAGGACTTGTGAACATGGATGCATGTTGTGTTCAGAAGATTAATTTGACGATAGGGGAAAGTTTAATTCTTAGTTTAATACCTATGATAGATCACAGGACTATTTTGCCGAAGACTCTACTTTTACATCTCCAATTCCAACAATTTGTTTGGCTATGAACCAGTTTTATATGAACCAGTTTCAGTGTTAATTTTCAATTTTTAATTTTAAGATAAGATGATATGAATCAGTTAAATCCTTGATTGGCTGGGAGATCTGTTTACATATATAGCATGAAGCTACCTTTAGCCTCAACCACCAACAACCTACTTGAGATAGTGGGAGATTTGTTTATTTATCTTTTTCAGATTGCTATTATCAATTAGTAATGGTTTCTTTATCAAAATGTTACACTATAATATCTTTGGAAGAGTATTAGTTTGTATGTTTCTTTACGAACTTACCAAGTCCTATGTTATGCACTTTGCAGACTGCACATTCTTATGATCGTGTTGTTGGAAATTTGGAAAGATATAAGTCATAAACAGAGGGTATTATTTCGAATTGGAGAGCAAATTTAAAGTAAAAAAAAAAAACATAATATGCTAAAAGAATTACATTATTTAATTATGAAGAAAACGAGGCACATAATTTAAACTGTTCATTTTACTTCCAAATTCAAGAAAGGTACAATGTAAGATCTGTCATGCCACAAAATAAGAAATGATGTTATGAATTACAAATCGTCCAGTAGCACAACAAAAATGCTTGTGTAGTCAAACTGAGAGAAGGCAGAGATTGCAACAAGCTCCTTGTATAGTCTTCCATTGGTTATTTACATGAACACGACCTCGATGACAAGTTTTGTGTCTATGGATTCGCAATGGACACGACAACATTGAAGAATTCTGTCGACCGGGTAAAGGAATGAACAATTCTGTCAACCAGGTAAAGGATCGAACGACCTCTTATCAAGATAGTCATGTGAGATTTCTCTAAATGACAGCTTCAGGAAACAACTTCCAGCCAGAATCTGTAGTTCAGCATCTAATAAAAAACTAGACAATTCAATACTGTCAATCTACTAAATCAAAAGGGCATGTTTTGTGGGGGAGATCAGAATGTGACTTTGAACATCAAAGAAAAAATCTACTGCAAGTACATACCGTTTCTGTATTTGCATCCTTTAGTGTCTTTGGCAAGAACTAATGATTAGAAAAGGCATCCAGAAACCATATAACTGTGGCTTTCAAGAGAATTATGTGCACAAGTTACTACTTTTCATAAGGCCCTAATTAGACGAGCTGCAAACGCCCCATCAATTGAATGTTTTACTGGGTTAGAGGAAAAGAAACCACGTTCTGTCACAAAATCAGATGGCACATATATGTCGACAGGATCTATTTGAAATTCCTGGCAAAAAACAAAAAAAAGAGCAAGCATAAGGCATTAATTAATGGCAGTAAAATATTTCTCAATTGTTCTTCAATTCAATGAGCAGTAGCCAAAATGAAGTCGCTTTTTAGTATCTGCTCATAAGTTGAATCTTATTCTTCAGAATCTCTAGATTACAAGAAACTTTGCATCTCTTCAAATTATATATGTTAAATAGACATATTAGACACTATGAATGCTAGTTCTTACGGGATGCCTGAGAAGAAATGCGTCCACCCTCCCTTCATTCTCTTCATGATCTATTGAACAGGTACTATATACTAAAATTCCACCAGGTTTTACCAATCTACAATGCAAAACAAAGTTAATAAGGCAAATAAACAAGGATAATACACCTGATCAAAGAACAAGATCCTGGCTTCTTTGGTCTTTTCTATTTCACATTGCATCAAGTCTTTTAAATTTAAAAGGTGCTGATTGACTTTTCCTCTGAAATCATGTTGTACTGGTTTAAACAAAAACACGTGTTCTTGTGTGTTTTGCTTTTGGACACACGGGGTGTGAGTTGCGTGAGAGGGAAAGGCAAAGCATGCGATAAGAGGAAATTTGAAGCTCACTTAGAAGCTGCATCAAGAAGCTCATCCTGTAGACGTTTGAGTTCTTCCAGATCCTCCAATCTTCTATTCCAACGCAAGTCCGCTCTCTAGAACAGGGAAAGACAACCACATGCATTAAGTGGATGTTTTATGTATTTCCATTAAGAAAAGGAAACAAAGAAACAAACATCAGATAATCAAAAAGGTTTAGTTGATTAATCATTTTAGTGTCAGTAGACTAACCTTGGAGAGAACACCAAGTCCAGAACAAGGAGCATCCAACAGTACTTTATCAGACTTCATTGGACATTTTTCCTAAAAGTTCGGGGAAAAAAAGAAAGAAATTAGGACTCCCTCTTCCTAGAAGTTTCAGCCTTTTATAGAATGACGACAACTCACAGCAAAGACTCGAAGGTCAGAAGGGACAGTCGTGATGACTGCATCAACTTGGTGCAACTTGGCTGTCTCTCGAAGGATTCTCAACCGGCCTTTATTTATGTCAATTGCATAAACCATGCCTACAACCAAAATGGTACCATTATATATTGTACAACATTGCTCAACTACAAAACAAGGAAAAATTAAAATAATAATAGTGTAGCCACAAAAAAAGAAAGCTTGGTTAGAGAGAAGGGCTTGGTCTTCAAGGGGGCGTTTGCATCATGGGAAGGTTTAGTCAAAACTCTTCAACATGGGAGAGGATCTTGGTCAGAAAATACATGTATTGATGTGTGTCTATATATAGGGAGAAAGAGAAATCTAGACAAATATTAAATATATAAAATGCTTTGTCAATGGAAAAATTTGTATATGAGTTGACAGACTCCTGCAAAATCATAACAGATATCAAGTATCATTCCATGTTTTTAACATCCTAGATTGCCAGTTACTATGCAGACACCACCACCTTTGCAGACATGTCTAGATGCGATCATGCTAAAATCTAAACCGAAATAAAGAGTATAACCATTAACAAGAGAGTTTGATCAAAAGAGTAGCTAAAGGATGAAAAACAATGATGCAAAATCCAAGGATGCAAGCATATGACCCACAAAAACAAATGCAGCTAATTTATGAAGCAAGACTACAGGACATAGATGTGTCAGGCGCAGTACAGTTAATTTAAGATATGAAGGGGTGAAAATGTGACAACTGCAACTAGTCAATAAATGTCAGAAGTGCAGCAGAAGAGAAAGCAACAACTCTAAAAAATACCTTGCCCATCCATTAGGGATGCCATGTACAGCGTCTTCCCTCCAGGAGCAGCACAACAATCAACAATACTTTCACCTGGTTGTGGATTCACAACAGAAACTACCAAACCTGCAGAATTTGTGTTATAATATTTGAGGAAAAGAAAATGCCGGACCTTTCAAACTCTATGACAGTAATTAAGCAAAATTAGACAGGATTACAAAAAAAAAAAAAAGAAATGCTTCTTTTCCTTTTTCTTCCTCCAGCCAATTTTCTTTTATTTTTTCCTCTGTTTTTTTTGGCTGGGGGAGCAGAGCAGGGCATGGTGTCTATTAAGCTGCAATCGAAATTTCAGAACATCATCATTTATTGATTTATGGCACACTGCCATAGGTCATGTCTAATAATCTAATAAGCAGGAAAAATATAACTGGTTAAGATTTATGACTATTGCATCCTACTATAATCCAATACTAAGGTTGTAAGATCCTTTTCCTATCTGGTCGAGATGTATGAAGGGAGAATGAATGTAAACCTGCACTCTCATCCTGAACTGAACAAAGACCTTGTTTCAGTAATCCATCTCGTATGACAATCTGAAATTAGGAAAAAGCAAGTAATCAGGACCCTGAAAAGCACTACAAAGGAACACGGTAAATTAATATCAGCTACAGGCACATTATTGCTGTTCTATTGCTTTACAAGCTTTGCAATTTGGTAAACTGTAAGAAAAAGGCATTTGCACGTTCAAGGACATGACAATGCATGTGCACATATATTGTCTGTGTCTGATAAAGATGTTCTATTGCATACAACAAGAGCTGTGATATAGTTCTAACTCTTCATTTTTACTCATCAATGAACTGTGGCTCTAAAGTTTCTTCTAATGCTAACAATTTAAGTTTATTTATGTATTTGCACTTCTCTATGCAGACTGTCTGCCAACTAGCTCCTAGGAGAACAACTTTATTGTATAACAGCAAGCACAATGGATAAAGACGTTTAAGACTGAGAATATCATAAAGTACCTGCAATCCTATTTTGATGCGAACAAAATGATCCAAATGCAAAGAAAGCTCATAGGGAACCTGGCACTCAAGAACGGACAATCAATGGCTAAAAATAATAATCCAGCGGAAAGCCAAAGATAAAACAAGTGACAATTCTTCAATTTCTGCATCTATGCATGCATGTATCTTTTGTTTGTGTATTTGTAAGCACGATACTACTCCGAATTTTTGGGAAAAAGCAATTTCACTAGACCAATTGCGAAGAATACTTCTAGGACCCCATGAGAAGGCACCTTAATAAATCTTTTCAGGGCATTAAAATATTTTGTGTGTTTGTATTTGCATGCACATACACATGATGTGCACCTTCAAAGAATTCAGCCGCATCACAAGGTCATCTCTTGTCACACCTTTCCCACTGTTTGCCCTGAGGTCAGTGCAAGAAAGCTATAAGAACCATGTGATATGACTTTATGAACAAAGAGGGAAATTTAGCTGAAAACCTCAAACTGAAACTGGGGTCGCTATTGTTCCACATCATCAATCTAATTGCTTCTTCTTGCCCAAGGTACTTTGTCCAGCGCCTCACCATCCACTATAACATTTTAAAAAGTATTAGGGGAAATTGCAAACCTCAGCATGAAAAATACATTCTTCAAACAGAGATTAGCAAAATAAGTCATGCTTTAAATCCTAAATGTATATCAAGCAGGATGCTTCTTCCCAAGCTCTTGAAACAGTGTAGGAAGCTTGACCTGACTGTTGACTGATCCAACAAACACGACCTTCAGATGGATGGAAATGTAGTCAGAGTTTGGATTCTAGGACCTAACATATGAACTTATGCACATGAATGAGGAAACATAACCATGACTTTAGATTCATGTTCAGATGGAACTTAGTAACTTGCCTGAGCATAAATGAGAAGCTATAGAAGTTTCTCAATTTCTACTTTTTTTCTTTTTGGAAGTAAAAACTTATTCCTTGAATTTTCACTCAAATCCATAAACATCTATCCAGAACAATTTCTTAAGGAAATATTAAGCAATTAAGTATCTCAGTTTGATGACGCCATAAATAAAGTGGATTATTTCTAGCACGTCAACATTCACTCTTAGCTATCTCAAGTTATCTTACAAATGTTATCAAAATAGGTTCTTCAAGAAAAGGAAAATGTTATGTCCAACAATAAACTCACCACAGGGTGAGAATAAAGAGTGGCAAGAGCACGTGCTTGTGAGCGATCATCACCATCCAACTCAGGGAGTGGAAGAGAGTTATTTTCCTGCAAAAACAAAAGGCCATTAATTTACTGAATAAGAAGACAAAGTTATAGTCTTCTTTTAGTTTAGGAGGATCAGTTGTACAGGATGGCACACCTTAAGCAACACTAGCTTCCGCAGAATTCCATTGACCATGTTACCAGCGCCAGGCCTTAGTGCAACTTTTGCAAGGTGCACATTCTGCAGTTAAAACGTGAAACAACCAAATAGCTAAATTCCTTGGTATATGATTTTGAAAGACCATTTAGAAAGATGATGATAGCCAAATATCCAAAGACCAAAGGAGTACTAAAGCAATGATCCGGCCTTAATTCAAAACCAACCAAACGTAAAAATTGTAATCTACAATTGCCAAACTTGAAATTTTGAGTCCCTAAAAAGTCAAATACAAGGCCATGCCACATAGCAAAATGTAAAATTTCCTTGTCCAATTCTTCCTCCAATCATCAAAATAGGAAAATATCTAAAATCATCAGTTGCCCAACAGTCATTGAAATATTTCCAATTGACAGGTATGGTTTATGCAAAGTAATCTGTATAAAAGTAAAATATTCATGGTTTATGCAAAGTAATCTGTATAAAAGTAAAATATATATATATATATATATATATATATATACAACTAAAAGAAAAGCCTCAGATAACATAATAAACCTTTTCTTCCTTTTTTTTTTTTTTTTTTTTTTTTTTTTTTTTTTTTTTTTTTTGCCTAATTACATGCAATCGAACCCCGCAAAAAAAAAAAAAAAAAAAAAGAAAACGTGTTAGTTTAATTAAACCTCAATCTACCAAACAGCATATGGCGGCATGTCTAGCTTGACAATCTGCGTAAAAAACCCATTCGGAGGATCTAAGGAAAGAGGGCGGGAAATGTAAGACAAATTCAGGGTCCCAATGTTAGAAAAAAAAAAAAAAAAAAAAGAAACGTGTTAGTTTATTACCTCATCTACAACAGCATATGGCGGCATGTCTAGCTTGACAATCTCGTAAAAACCCATTCGGAGGATCTAAGAAAGAGGGCGGAAATGTAAGACAAATTCAGGTCCCAATGTTTAGATTCGCTTGCACAAAATGCAAGGCAGCAATATATTGCACTCCATGCCAGATTCTAAAAATTAAATAGATAAGCATCAAGCAATAGAAAAGTACCTGCAAGAGGAGAGGTTCCATGCTCCTAAATGTGTTCTCATCATGGCACAATGAGCAAATTAAATGATCAAGATATCTCCTCCATCGAACAGTGCCTCCAACAATTTCTGTGACCTAGATATTTTAACATTGAGGGAATAAAGAAGAAAAAGATTCAAGCGATTAGTAAATCAAGTAACAGTGGAAGTATTTTATCATAATCCAATTATTTTAACATAATCACAATTTCAACATTGTTCATCAATAACATTCCACATGGCTGTAGAAAATAACCTAAATTTCTTCCAGTCTGTCAGCCAGTGCCTTGAACAAAAAATACCAAGAATTGAGAGTAAGATTACCAATCTAAGATCACGATCTTCCAAATCCTTGGTTCGAAAACCAAGAGTTCTTTCAACATATGCCATTTCATTATCACCAGATCCTTTCCCTTTCTCATTCAAGAGATCAGCAAAAGCACCACCCATCTCTATTCTCATCAGCCGCACTGCAGATACTGTAATAACAAACAAAAATCAACATAAGATACTAAAAGATAGAAAGTAAGACAATTGATAAAGTCCAATCCTCAGAGACAATTCACCAGCAACAAAAATGAGGCATGCACAAAAGATAAACTCAATTTAACTGAACAGCAGACCCCAAAAAGAAACATAAGAGAAGCACTAAATTTCACTTTAACAATCTCCTTTGAGAGAAGACGTAATTACCAGCTCTATGAGGGGAAACCTCCAAATTCAATTTCTGGGCTTTGTGCAAGTGACTGAAAGGACCTGAAAAATCAAATCTTTCTTAAATATCATACCATAACAAAATTACGGCAATACAAGAAATAAGAGTCCTAAATAAGCCACATAACAATAGACTGAGACAACCAGAAAATCATATCATTCCAACTAATATATGCTAAAAGTTTTTCCTTTCCTGCATTTTCTCATGACACAAACAAACAGCTTACGTTTCTTAGGAGAAGAAATTGACTTGCTGGCTTTGTTGATTCTCTTGGAAAACTTGGGTGGCTTAGAAGGAGCAGCTTTGCCAGTATGCGCAGAGAGATGGAGATGGAGGGAAGATACGTGTGCCATTGTTCAGTGTTGAGAAACAGCAGCATGCCAGCAGCGGAGTGGAAGGGCAGGGGACAGACAACGTCTTAGCGCTTGCAGATTTATTAATTGACTGAATTACCCTTCGAGTATTTCAGTCAAAGGAGGCTACTTGATAAAACGATGAGTAATTTAGAGGATAAAATAAGTAAAAATCAAAACACACCGTTTTAAACCGAGCTCTCTCTCGCGCAGACAACCCGAGAGTTCGTAAATTGAACGCTTTCTTTGTGAGGTCACTGAGGTGTAACCAAACCCAAATTGCTGTCGGACCCAACAAGTCTCGCTTCCCAGCGCTGCAGGTTGCTTCGTTACCCGACGCTGTTTGACGACCGATGCGGGTGGCCGCCTTATTTTAAGTCGGCCCCGGTTGACAGGACCTTTCCATTCGAAGGTGTTAAACGATAAACGTTAATCGTTTTCTTGAAACCCTACTTTTTCTTTGCTTTTCTGTTATTTTTTTTCGCTTCCGTCCTCTGTCGGCTATCGATTCTGCAATCAAAGGCTCAATTGCTACTCTATAGCTGCTTAGACAAGTTAAAATAGAGCTAAAGTCTCTACTTTTACTTTTAACCATCTTTTTCAGGTAAGCCTGGAGTATTCTCGTAAATTAAATTGTTTCCCTAGTATGTGATTCATTTACAGTTAATTGAAGCTTGGTCTTATGTATTTATTAGTTAAAATGTGAAGATAGAGCAGTGGTCTGCTTGCTATCCAATGAGAGGGAGGTTGTGTGCAAATTGTAAAGGCAGATCATTGTTCTGTTCCCTAGCTAATGTAGGGAGAGAAAAAAGAAAAAAAAGGTGTAATTGCAACTAGTTGAAAAATTCAGAGTATTTTTGCTTATTAAGCCTTTAAATACTGTAAACAGCTTCTACAAAGGATTTCTTGTTTACTCATGTTCATTCTTCTTAAGAAGCATTATAGAAGGTATTTGTATCCATTTTGTATAGAGAACTCAAATGAAGTTCACTTTCTACACAATACAGTTATCTTCTCATGGAAAACAAATCGACAAGGTTTTGCAAGTACTAGATGGGTTATGCACATTATCAGTTTGGCTTTCTTTCCCGTTTTATTTTCTTTTTGAATTTGATTTCCCAAAATTTTATGTAGTCCTCCCCAAATTAAATCCTTTACCAATAGTATTACTGCTTCCTGCTCCTGAATGTAGAAGAACCCTAAAAATATTTTGCATGGGACTTCTATAATGTTTCTTATTTTGTAGCGCATATCAGTACCAGTACTTGTGAAATTGCAGATTTTGAAATTTTATTGACTTGTTGTATTGAATCAAATTAAAAAGTGAACATTTGCTTTTGGATTGCAGATATACTTTGTATTGAAGAGTATGCACATTGATGTTGATCACTATAGTGTTTTGGGCCTACCTTCTGGGGAGGAGGGGGCTAAGCTTACAGAAAAGGAGATTTCGAGAGCATACAAATCAAAGGCTTTAGAGCTGCATCCAGATAAGAGGCCAGATGACCCAAATGCCCATGACAACTTCCAAAAGCTCAAGTCATCATATGAGATTCTCAAGGATGAGAAAGCCCGCAAACTGTTTGATGATCTCCTCCGAGTTAAGCGTGAACGGTATGTTCGTGATTCTCAAAGAGATGCCAAGCGGCAAAAGATGGTTTCTGATCTTGAAGAGAGAGAGCGGGCGGCATTTGCACCAGATCCTGCTGCCAAGGCTCGGGAGGAAGAGGATAGGATCGCTAGGAAGCTTAAAGAAGAGATAGCAAGAATACGTGCAATGCATTCAAGTAAAGGAGTACCTGCAGCATCAGCCTCAAGGAGAGAGACAACAGGAGGGGCAAAGGAGAGTACAAGTGAGACGGATAGGGAGAAGATGCTTAAGGTTTCTTGGGAAAAAGATGGTGAGGATTATACTTTGGAAAGGTTGAAAGAATTGTTTTTGAAGTTTGGTCAAGTAGAGGATGTTGTAATAAGTAGTTCCAAGAAAAAGCGTTCTGCACTTGTTCAAATGGCAACTAAAGAAGCAGCTGTGAGTATATTTGTCATTTAACTAAAATATGGTTTTTATCTTTGCGACTTTGCTTCTGCACATTTGTGATCTTTTTAATCACTTTGTAGATGTTGTTTCTTGTTAGGTTGCTGCTATGGGAAGTGTGTCTGGCAGTCTTTCTAATCCTCTTCTAGTGTTACCTGTTAAACGAGCTAGTGCAACAGAGTTCTCAAGTGTGCAGCAGCCCATGGAATCTACTCGCCTTAATAATTTGGTTGGCACAGGTTATAAGGCATATGAAGATTCTGTCTTAGAGAAACTTCAAAAAGTAAGCTCTTTGTTTTAAATGCCTTTTTTTATAGTATTTATATTTCTTTCTATTGCAGATATTTGCTTTGTTCTACTTTGGGGTGTATAGTTTTATCTATTATATTTTATCAAACAAAATGGAACAATGGATAATTATGGTGTACGCTCAAAACTTTTGGGGTTAATAAAAAATTGAAATATATACTTCAAAATGTTACAATGTCAGCCATGAACATATAAACCATAGCAACTGATACCCTCATTGAACTTTTATTTTCTCAAATTTCCCACAAGATTTTTAAAACTAGAGAATAAAGTAGTATCTCTTATTAAATAGAGAATGTGCATGTCTTAAATTTTTACAAATGATAATATGAAAGCATCACTGGTAAAAGTACTACCTTCTTTTGTAAACAAATATACTTTTAGCAAGGTGCAAAGGACTATAATTTATATTTAGGTGTCATACATAGGGAAATTTGATTGTTGTAATAAACTTGTTGATAAGGGTATTGCATACAACTTATCTGAAAATAGTGAGGAATAGTAGTCTCCTGTTACATTAGGTTATGGCATTTTTGCACAATTGCCATTAAGTTAGGAATGATTTCTGCAAATCAATGTGAACATGATTAGCAATATTTCTATAAGGTTGGCTATTTGGCTTCGTGTAAAAAAGTTAAGTGATTTGATACAAGATGATGATTGGAAAGAAAAGACCAAAAAGGTTGAGATTACAAGGTGGTGGGAAAAAACTCATTTTTGTCAACTTATCTGTCAGGCTAGAAATAAGCTTAGGCTTTCTTTGTCTAAATCTATTATTACGCGGCACTGCTAACCACTGTATTTTGGATTATTATTTTTCATCTTTAGCAAGTTTTCTACCTTATTCTTGTTGGTGGAAGTGTTGAAATTATGTGGTTAACTTGCAAAATGAGATACTCACGTCTTGGCTTGATACGTAAATGTCTAGAAAGGTTAAGTGTGTACTCTTAGTGACAATTACTCATTTGACATTGATATGATCCATATGCAGACAAGATATAACATTCTTATGAGATATCATTTGTTAATGTTAGTAGCATGATATTTGGTGTTGACATCTATCGTGAAGTGCTACTTGCATTGGTGCTAAAGTTGGATCTGCTGAAGTTAGATTGTGTATTTATTGCAAATTGAAGCTAGATTGTTAATTGGTGGAGGCAGATAACTATTCTTCACGTTATGTGTCCTTGTGGGACACAGAGAAAACTAGTGTCTTGGCGAGCTTTAATTCTTTGGTGTGCCCTCTGTTGCTTTTCGTAATCCGACTTTGTAATAACACATCTCTGCTTTTAAACAGGCTGCAGCAGCAAAAAACCCAACAATGAGGTGAAGTGTTTTGAACATCATCCAGACATATCTTCTCCAAGTGAAGTGTAAAGGTAGGAATGATTTGTTCCGATATCAGCCCATTCTCTCACTATTTTAGCACAATCAGTTGTGTACTTCTGGTTTTTGCTTACTGGAGTAGCAATAGAATATCCTTAAACTAAGTGTACATTCAATTGTCTGGTGATAAGGAACAATGTTATCTTTTTTGCCGTCATTGAAGCATGATTCATGGGGAGCTTTAGAGGGTTTACCGGGTCTTCACTTTCTTGCACAAGATCTATTATTTTAAGAAGTGGAAACCACAAATTTACTAAATGTTGGCTGTTTCTATTGGATTTGCAGGACAGATTTGTGTCAATTGTCTTCCAAAATACAGCTTCATAGAAGTTTCCAACTCTTTTCAAGAACCAACTTTGTCAGAATTCTCTTTTATATTGGCATAGTAGTTAACAAGTTAATACTGATTAATGGGGGTGGGGGACATTAGCTATTATTTGCTGAGAGCAGGCTTTGAGGTTCAGACTGTATATTATGAGCTTTTACTAATGTACGAGGAAAAAGCTGTTTTTATTACTGGGACTTCAAATGCTCATGTACCGTTGATATCTGCTGTTCATGTAGGAGTAATATAGAAGTATAATCAGATTGAGAAAATATCTTATATTTTTGCATATTTTCCAATTGAATAGCACAATGCATGTTCAGTTTGCTATTATCCAATAGTAATTGAAAAAGAAATAAAAGTTTTAACTATTTTGTTACATCTGAAAAAATAAATTTATTTCCTTTTTGAGTAGTAACTGAATTGTTCTCTTTTTATTTTTTTATTTGTTATTAGATATTTGGCCCATCAGTTTTATACTCAGTATTCCAATAACATGAGGTATCAAAAAGTTGTGAAATGAAGAAAAAAAAAAAAAAAAAAAAAAAAAAAAAAAAAATGGCTATTATCCAATAGATAATTGGGAAAAAGAAATAAAAAGTTTTAACTATTTTTACATCTGAAAAAATAAATTTACTTTTCCTTTTTTGAGTAGTAAACTGAATTGTTCTCTTTTTATTTTTTTATTTGTTAATTAGTATATTTGGCCCATCAGTTTATTACTCATATTTCCAATAACATGAGGTATCAAAAAGTTGTGGAAATTGAAGAAAAAAAAAAAAAAAAAAAAAAAAAAAAAAAAAAAAAAAAAAAAAAAAAAAAAAAAAAAAAAAAAAAACAGAAAAACAAATAAATAAAAGGAAGAAGAAAGATTTGAGTCTTCTTCAAGAAGAGAAAAAAGAAAGATTTTAGCTAGACAATGTGGGTGGAACAAAGTAGCTTCAATAACCTATAGTATTCTTTAGCATTAAGATAATAATATTTGGGGAATCTCTTAGCCCTTTTTGTGAGTAGAGTTTATAATTTTTATAAAATGAATTTTATTTTTATCTCAAATTTTAAGCTTAAACTTTTAGAATTACAATATAAATATAAACTGTGAAATATAGTAGATGAACTGTTAATTTTGGACCAAATGTGAAATTCTTTGTTATATATAAATATGCTTAACCTCTAAGAAATGTTGCCTATGTTGCAAGTTGCAAGACTATTTTAATTAAACTGCTGCCCTTTTTCTCATCCTTTTGTACCTTTTTTTCTATTCTCACTTTCTTTTTTTTTTCTTCTTTTTTTCCCTTTCAAAGAATTGATGTTTTAGGCTTTAGAAAGCATTTGCAATATCTCAGGGTTAACAACACACATATATATATAATCCTAAAGCAAAAAAAATAATAATAAAAATGCTGACGTGGCGCTTTTCTTTCTCAGTATTCTATTTTTCATTTTTTTAGATGTTTTTGGGTTTTTTCTTTTTTTCTTTATTTTTTATTTTAATTGGATATATAATATATATATATATATATATATATATAATATATAAACTATAATAATATTTATTAAAACTGTAACGTAATAAGTCGCGGCAAAGGCGCGGAGCCTTCGACTTAGTTTTTTCTTAAAAGCAGACATTAACCATTTGAATTTAAGGAGATTATAAATTCAAATTTCAACAAGTTAATTTTACTATAAAATAATATTTATTAAACTGTAACGTAATAAGTCGCGCAAAGCGCGAGCCTTCGCTTAGTTTTTTCTTAAAAGCAGACATTAACCATTGAATTTAAGAGATATAAATTCAAATTTCAACAAGTAATTTTTTAATAATTTCTGATTGTATCTTCCATGTTTGTACTTTATTATTGACTTTATGCTTGGATACTCTTCTTCAAATAAAATAATAAAGTACAATAAACTCAAATTACTACCTGTTTGCATTTTCAAACTATTACTTACATAATCCCCAAATTTTCAATACAATAGTTTTAGAAACTTGAAGTTATTATGTTAATAAATTAATATGTAGAGAGCTCTATTATTTTTTGGAGGAGTCATTTGTGTTTAATTCTTTTATTATTATTATTATTATTTTTTAAAGTCAGTGAAGCAAGAGTCAATGCCATATGGTCATGTGGACTTCTTTGGTTGTTTTATTATTATTCAAACACTTGTCCATAGCAAGGCAAAGGCATTTCTATTCTTTCTTAGCTGAGGGTCTTTTTTATTCTTTCTTTCTTAGCAAGAATGTTCAATCAAATCACCTGGCTCCTTCAGAACAATTTTCGATTTCCGAAAAATATATTTTATTAAAACAGTTAAAAATCTCTCAACAAAATTAAACTCGGTGATTATAAAAAAATATAATAATTTTTGATTTTCTCCTTAAAAAATATTTTATAAACAATTCATTTCTATTATTTAGTTGCCAAATTTAAAATTCACAAAATATCAAAAATTAATAAAATATTATAAATTTAAATTTATATGGGTATAAAAACAGAAAGTAATTTTCGTTCAAAACAACTTAAGACATGTTTACTTATAGAAAATTTATCAACTTTCCAAAATTTAATTAGATTTGAAAAACATATTCAAGCTGATTTCCATATTTTTCATATGTAATAAAGAGTCATGCATGTTTTCTAATTACTATCCATTAAAAGAGAAAGACATTTTATAATAAAAATTATAATATATATGATGACAATGTTTAAGAAATATTTTTATTGAATAATCGAAAAAAGTATGTAAATAATTTATTTATATAATTTATTTATTTTTAATTATTATATTATACTTTATTTTACAATTAATTTTATTATTATAAAAATATATTTATGATGGTAATTTATATTTAAAAAAATTAAATGATAAAAATTGGATAATATTATTATAAATAAATACACATT
This sequence comes from Jatropha curcas, assembly GCF_014843425.1. Next base: position 161,285 of record NW_023590738.1, read on the forward strand.
ACACATTGAGAATTTTAAAATGAAAAAGTTTCTAAATATGTTAGACAATATTTTTATCTTCCCAATTAAAATATTATTTTTTTAACAAGTATGCTTTTTTTATTTTCTATTTGGACAGAACTACTTTTTTTAGAAAATGAAAAATAAAAAATGAAAAACTGTTCTTTACAGGGTCACTCTCTTCATTTGATTATTTTTTTTCTGTAGACTAATTTTTCAAAATGTCCTAAATATTAAAAATTTTAAAAAATAGTTTTAGATAAATTATTATTTTGAACAAACGGAGTCTTATTAAAATTTATATTAAAATTTATTTATTTATGTTCTCATATCGCATGGTAAAAAAAAAAAAAGATTTATTTGTTGATATGAAAATAAAAAATAGAAAATTAAATAAAAATAAAAATTAATAAGTGAAAAAAAAGGAAAAGAAATAAAATAAAAACCAATAAATTGGTTTTAGCCATCTAAGCGCCTCTCACTTTTCCGTGCTGGGTTTTCTCTTGCTTTTCTCTGATATAAATACAATGCACTCTCGTTAGCTTTCTTCTCTGTTATAATTCTTCACCACTTCTCTCTCTCTCTTTCTCTCTAAAACCTCTATTTCATCTCTCTCTCTCTCTCTCTAGACGTACAATTCTCTATCTTTATATGATACATAAATACATATTCGATCTCATGGAAAACCCCTAATTTTCGATCGTACAATCAAAATCAATTTTCATCTCAATTTCTAAATTCCCTCTTCTTCAATTTTCTATTGTTTATGTAGTTGCGGGGATCCGATCATTGTCAATAGTGAATGAAAAACCCTACTTTGCCAGTTCAAATTTGATTTCATTCTCTAATTTTTACTATTTTCCCACATCGATCGATTCTCAATTTTGGAGAATTGATTGATTGGTTATCGATCGTTTTGTTTTGTGCCTGCAATGCTCTTTGATTCAAGATGAAGCTCAAGCGGAGGAGGTCCTTGGAAGTGGTCAGTGTTTTCACCAATACTGTGGATATGTGTTGTTGTTCCTTCTTTCGAAGGGTTTATGCTATTTTTTATGGTCTAATCGGTTGTGGAGTTGTTTGAATTTAGGGTGATTGATTGAAAATGAATTACAATATATTTGCAATAGTGTTGTTATTTTCAATGGCCGAGGATTAGTGTCTTTTAGTTGTTGTTGCTGTAAAGGACCTATTTGGAAGAATGCTATGTAAATGTTGTTTTTGCCTTTTAATTTATATTAATTTCCCTGAAGAATGCAACTTACATGTTTAACTTGCTTTGGAAGTTTGAGTTTTTCTTGGACGGAATTGCTCCACCTCTGGCAGTTTGTAAATGCATGTATATTTATCTGTATGTTAATGATTAAAAGCAGCTATATATAGCTTGGGTTGTAGCGACAAATACAGTGCCGGTAATGTTTACCTCTTTCTTTATGCTTTAATGTGATCAAGCTTGTACATTATTCTTCACTGTTCTGTCGACTTGGAATCAATTTTTTCTGTGATAGTTTGTGTTAATGTTTATCGAGTTTAATGGTACTTGTCAATTGTGGCTGTTTAGTTATCAGTATCTAGAAACCTGTGATAGTTTCTGTTATTTTGATTGAGTTTTGATGGTACTTGTCAATTTATGCCTATTTAGTTATCATTATCTACAACTGATATGTAACAGTGTTAAATCGTATCTTCTTTCTATTATTAGGCTGTTAGTATATGTATAGGTTCTTGGTGATCCTTTTTATTTTATTTTATTTATCCATCTCGTTGGGGAGATGTTAAGACTAGGGAAAGCATCTAAGTATCTTTTGAGGTGACCTTTCTTAAACCTGAAGCCAAGATTGCTGTTAAGCTATAAATAATATTTTTATCTTCAGGTAATGTAATAGGGTGAGTTTAAATGAATATAGACTAGAGTGTTTGTTTGGACAATTTTTGTCTGCAAGTGGAAACTTAGCTGCTTTTGTCTCTTTTACCTTGTATTCCTTTTAGTTCATCCTCATTATTTATAGCTGACACATACCAACCAATCTAGTACTTCCTTTAAGAAAAACAAAATTGTAAAATGAATAAGGTTTTTAGTGCTTGAGGATTTTATGTATTTTATCAGTTAGCTCTCTGTCATTTATTTATTTATTTTTGCATTTAAATTTGGTTTGGCAAGATCTTTTGATTCCTACATGTAGTAACTTTTTTTTTCTTATGCTATTTGCATCAGCCTCCTAAAATTAAATCCTTCATCAATACTGTTACTACTATTCCGCTTGAGAATATAGAAGAACCCCTAAAAAGTTTTGTCTGGGAGTTCGACAAGGTGACTTTCTAACCTTTATATGATAAAAAATATCATGGCTGTTATGCAGTTTTATTAGTGTTTTGTTTACGTCTATTGTTTTGTGTTGGTGCAGGGAGATTTTCATCATTGGGTTGATCTTTTTAACCATTTTGATTCATTTTTTGAGAAGCACATAAAACCAAGAAAAGATTTGCAGGTGGAGGACAACTTTTTAGAATCTGATCCTCCCTTTCCAAGAGAAGCTGTCCTACAAATTCTCCGTGTTATCAGAATAATTTTGGAGAATTGCACAAATAAGCATTTTTATAGTTCTTACGAGGTATGTCCTTATCTTTTAGGATTACTTCCTCCGCAGTTTGCAATCCATCAATGGTTATCAACTGTTTGCTATTTAGACTGTAGTGTTCTTGTGATATCATATTTTCTGTTTGCTGATGATCTTATTCATTTACCTCTATCAAGTAATTATAATCTCTTTAATCCTTCATATTCCTTACAAGTTTGGCTTCCTTATTTTTTTGTTGTTGCAGCAGCATCTTTCTTTTCTTATTGCTTCCACCGATGCAGATGTAATTGAGGCTTGCTTGCAGACTTTGGCTGCTTTTCTGAAGAAAACTATTGGAAAATATTCCATTAGAGATACTTCATTGAATGCAAAGTTATTTTCTCTTGCGCAAGGGTGGGGTGGAAAGGAAGAGGGTCTTGGATTGATTGCATGTACTGTGCAAAATGGTTGTGACCCTGTTGCTTATGAGTTAGGTTGCACACTCCATTTTGAGTTCTACGCAGTGGATGAGTCATTTACAAATCATTTTGAGAACCATGGAAAAGAACAATCAAACCAAGGTCTACAAATCATTCATTTACCCAGTGTCAATACTTGTCCAGAAACAGATCTAGATCTTTTGAACAAGTTAGTTGAAGAGTACAAAGTACCTCCCAGTTTAAGATTTTCACTATTGACAAGATTGCGGTTTGCAAGGGCTTTTGGCTCCTTAGCATCTCGACAGCAGTATACTTGCATTCGACTGTATGCTTTCATTGTTCTTGTTCAAGCAAGCAGTGATGCTGATGACCTAGTTTCTTTCTTTAACTCTGAGCCAGAGTTTGTTAATGAATTGGTTTTACTGCTGAGTTATGAAGATGCAATTCCTGAGAAAATTCGTGTGCTTTGTCTTCTGTCGTTGGTTGCTCTTTCTCAAGATCGGTCCCGACAACCAACTGTGTTGGCTGCTGTTACATCTGGTGGGCATCGTGGCATCCTATCTAGCCTTATGCAGAAAGCTATCGATTCTGTTGTTAGTGGTACATCAAAGTGGTCTGTCGTTTTTGCTGAGGCTTTACTATCTCTTGTCACTGTTTTGGTCTCATCATCATCAGGTTGCTCAGCCATGCGAGAGGCAGGGTTTATCCCCACTCTTCTACCTCTCCTTAAGGATACAGATCCCCAGCACTTGCATTTGGTTGGCTCAGCAGTGCATATTCTAGAAACTTTCATGGATTTCAGCAACCCTGCTGCTGCATTGTTTAGAGAATTGGGTGGTTTGGATGATACTATTTCCCGCCTGAAGGTAGAAGTGTCATATGTGGAAAATGGTTCAAAGCAACAAGTTGATGACTCTGATACTGGGGGGAGAAGTGTACAGACAGTTTCTGGTGCTTCTTCTGAGCTAGATAACATACACCCTCTATATTCTGAAGCACTGGTTTCTTATCACCGGCGGTTACTGATGAAAGCGCTGTTACGAGCTATATCCCTTGGAACATATGCCCCTGGAAACACTTCTCGTATCTATGGATCTGAGGAAAGTTTGCTGCCACAATGCTTATGTATAATCTTTAGAAGAGCAAAAGATTTTGGTGGTGGGGTGTTTTCACTAGCAGCAACTGTCATGAGTGATCTAATTCACAAGGATCCTACCTGTTTTCCTGTATTAGATGCGGCTGGTCTTCCTTCTGCTTTCCTAGATGCTATTATGGATGGTGTTCTCTGCTCTGCAGAAGCAATAATGTGCATACCTCAGTGTTTGGATGCCTTGTGCCTGAACAACAATGGTCTTCAGGCTGTGAAAGATCGTAATGCTTTGAGGTGCTTTGTGAAGATATTTGCATCTAGAACGTATTTGCGTGCCCTTCCTGGTGATACGCTAGGGTCACTGTCTACTGGACTGGATGAACTAATGCGCCATGCTTCCTCTCTGCGTGGACCTGGTGTGGATATGGTTATTGAAGTGTTGAATGCCATTTCAAAAATTGGGTCTGGAGTGGATGCCTCTTGCTTATCCTCAGATCCTCCAAGCTGCTCCACACCTGTTCCCATGGAAACTGATGCCGATGAAAGGTGTCCAGTTTCATCTGATGATAGGGAACCTAACAGGATGGATAGTTCAGAGCATGCAGCTGATGTGTCTGCTGATGCTTCAATAGTGAATATTGAGTCATTCCTTCCTGACTGTGTAAGCAATGCAGCTCGTCTTCTAGAAACAATTCTTCAGAATGCTGACACATGTCGTATATTCATTGAGAAGAAGGGAATTGATGCTGTTCTGCAATTATTTAACTTGCCTCTAATGCCCCTTTCAGCATCAATTGGCCAGAGCATTTCTATTGCCTTTAAGAACTTCTCTCAACAGCACTCTGCTTCTTTGGCTCGTGCAGTATGCTCATTCTTGAGAGAACATCTGAAATCCACAAATGAACTTTTCGTTTCAGTTGGAGGAACTCAGCTTGCTGCAATAGAATCTACAAAACAAACAAAGGTCCTGCGATATCTTTCCAGCCTTGAGGGTATACTGTCTCTCTCCAATTTTTTGTTGAAAGGGACTAGTACTGTTGTCTCTGAATTGGGTACTGCAGATGCTGATGTTCTGAAGGACCTTGGGAAGACATACCGGGAGATAATCTGGCAAATTTCTTTATGTAAGGACTCCAAAGTGGAGGAGAAGAGGCATACAGATCAAGAAACTGAGAATGCTGATGCGTCTTCCTCTAATGTTATTGGAAGAGATAGTGATGATGATTCAAATATTCCAGTTGTGAGATACATGAACCCAGTTTCTATCAGGAGCAGTTCTCAGTCTCTTTGGGGTGGAGAACGTGAGTTTCTCTCAGTTCTTCGCTCAGGTGAAGGCCTAAACCGTCGTAGTCGACATGGGCTGGCACGCATACGTGGTGGGAGAACTGGTCGGCACTTGGATGCCTTAAACATTGATTCTGAAGTTCCGCCAAATGTACCAGAAACATCATCACAGGATGTGAAAAAGGTGAGTCCTGATGTTCTTGTCCTGGAAATTCTGAACAAGCTGGCTTCCACACTGCGCTCTTTCTTCACAGCCCTTGTAAAAGGATTTACATCACCAAATCGTCGCAGAGCTGATGTAGGATCATTGAGTGCAGCTTCGAAAACCCTGGGAACTGCCTTAGCAAAAATATTTCTTGAAGCTCTCGGTTTCTCTGGTTATTCTACTTCTGGGCTCGATATGTCATTATCAGTAAAATGTCGATATCTTGGAAAGGCTGTGGATGATATGGCAGCTCTGACATTTGATTCTAGGCGTCGAACTTGCTACACAGCAATGGTAAATAATTTTTATGTACATGGAACCTTTAAGGAACTGCTGACTACATTTGAAGCCACAAGTCAATTGTTATGGACTCTACCTTACCCTTTTCCAACGGCTACTGCTGATCATGAGAAGGCTGTTGAAGGAAATAAATTATCTCACAGCACATGGCTGCTGGATACATTACAAAGCTATTGCCGTGTGCTTGAGTACTTTGTCAATTCCTCTTTACTTTTGTCCCAAACATCTGCATCCCAGGCCCAGCTGCTTGTTCAGCCAGTTGCTGTTGGTTTATCAATTGGTCTGTTTCCTGTTCCAAGGGACCCCGAAGTGTTTGTTCGCATGTTGCAATCTCAAGTTCTGGATGTTGTATTGCCTGTCTGGAACCATAATATGTTTCCAAATTGTAATTCAGGATTTGTTGCTTCTATTGTTTCGGTTATTACACATATATACTCTGGTGTTGGAGATGTCAAAAGGAATCGCAGTGGTGTTGCAGGAAGCACAAATCAAAGGTTCATGCCACCACCTCCTGATGAGGGTACCATTGCCACGATTGTTGAAATGGGGTTTTCAAGGGCAAGAGCTGAGGAAGCATTGAGAAGAGTAGAAACAAATAGTGTTGAATTGGCCATGGAGTGGCTTTTCAGTCATGCTGAGGATCCTGTGCAGGAGGATGATGAACTGGCTCGGGCACTTGCTTTGTCATTAGGGAATTCTTCAGAAGGATCTAAAGTTGACAATGCAGACAAGTCAACAGATCTACTGACAGAAGAAGCTCAAATGAAGGCACCTCCTGTTGATGATATTCTTGCAGCATCGGTTAAATTATTTCAGCGTAGTGATTCAATGGCATTCTCATTGACAGATTTGCTGGTAACCCTCTGCAATCGGAACAAAGGAGAAGACCGTCCAAAGGTGGCATCTTATCTTATTCAGCAGCTAAAGCTCTGTCCATTGGACTTTTCAAAGGATTCTAGTGCATTGTGTATGATATCACATATTTTAGCACTGCTTCTTTTTGAGGATAGCAGTGTACGTGAAATTGCTGCAGAGAATGGTATAATACCTGCTACAATAAATATCCTGATGAATTTCAAGGCTAGCAATGCATCAGCGAGTGAGATTCTTGTCCCCAAATGCATCAGTTCTCTACTGCTTATCCTGGATAACATGTTGCAGTCCAGGCCTAAAATATCTTCTGAAGCTGCTGAAGCAACTCAGACAGGATCTCTGCCAGATTCTTCACTTTCTGCATCAGATACAGAGGAAAAATTACCTTCAGATGTTCCTGAAAAAGAAACTGGCTCAGCTTTTGAGAAGATATTGGGGAAATCTACTGGTTATTTGACTATTGAAGAGAGTCATAAGGTGCTGCTACTTGCTTGTGACTTGATGAAGCAGCATGTTCCGGCTGTCATTATGCAGGCTGTTTTGCAGCTTTCTGCCCGCTTGACCAAAACTCATGCTCTAGCACTTCAATTTCTTGAAAATGGAGGCTTATCAGCTCTTTTTAATCTTCCAAGGAGTTGCTTTTTCCCTGGATATGACACTGTTGCTTCTGCTATTGTTCGGCATCTCATTGAAGATCCTCAGACTTTGCAAACAGCTATGGAATTGGAGATACGACAAACTTTGAGTGGAAACAGGCATGCAGGCCGAACTAACTCACGGACATTTTTAACAGCAATGGCACCTGTTATCTCCAGAGACCCTGTGGTATTTATGAGAGCTGCAGCTACTGTTTGTCAGTTGGAATCATCAGGGGGGAGGACTCTTGTGGTGTTATCCAAGGAAAAAGAGAAGGAGAAAGATAAATCTAAGGCATCAGGTGCTGAAGAATCTGTCCGAATTTCTGAAAGTAAGGTAAATGATGGTTCAGGTAAATGTGCCAAAGGTCATAAAAAGGTTCCTGCCAATCTTACTCAAGTAATTGATCAGCTCCTTGACATAATTTTGAAATACCCTTTGCCAAAAAGTGAGGAAGGCTGTGCAAGTGACTTAACTTCTATGGAGGTGGATGAACCTGCCACCAAGGTGAAGGGCAAATCCAAGGTTGATGAGACAAGGAAAAAGGAGTCAGATTCTGAAAGATCTGCAGGGCTGGCAAAGGTGACTTTTGTTCTCAAGTTATTGAGTGATATTCTTCTTATGTATGTACATGCAGTTGGGGTCATACTGAGGCGGGATTCAGAACTGTGTCAACTTCGTGGATCTAATCAAACAGATAGTATGGGGCATGGGGGGTTACTTCATCATGTATTGCATGGGCTGCTTCCGATATCAATTGACAAATCGGCTGGACCTGATGATTGGAGAGACAAGTTGTCTGAAAAGGCTTCATGGTTCCTGGTGGTTCTCTGTGGTCGTTCTGGAGAAGGGCGGAGGCGAGTAATTAATGAACTTGTAAAAGCTATGTCATCATTCTCAAACTTGGAGAGCAATTCAAGTAAAAGCATGTTATTGCCTGATAAAAAGGTTTTTGCATTTGCTGACTTGGTCTACTCTATTCTGTCAAAAAATGCATCCTCTGGGAACTTGCCTAGTTCTGGATGTTCGCCGGATATAGCAAAAAGCATGATTGATGGGGGAATGGTGCAGTGTCTAACAGGTATTTTGCAAGTGATTGATTTGGACCATCCTGATGCTCCCAAGATTGTTAATCTTCTACTTAAGGCTTTGGAAAGCCTGACAAGAGCAGCTAATGCCAGTGAACAAGTTCTAAAATCTGAGGGTCTGAACAAGAAGAAAACCACCGGATCAAATGGAAGACACAATGATCAACCAACTACAACAGCTGCTGAGGCAATAGAGCATAATCAGAATAGTGGTGGAACAACAGAAATTCCAAATGCGGAGGACACTGAGGTACTGCAATGCCAGGTTCCTACTGAAATTGAGAGTAGCAATGATGCCCATCCAAATCAGTCTGCTCAGCAAGATATGAGGATAGAAGTGGAAGAGACGATAACCAACAACCCACCTGGGGAGATAGGGATGGATTTCATGCGTGAAGAAATGGAAGAAGGTGGTGTATTACACAACGCTGACCAAATTGATATGACTTTTAGGGTTGAGAATAGGGCGGATGATGATATGGGTGATGAGGATGATGACATGGGAGATGAGGGTGAGGAGGATGATGATGATGGGGAGGATGAGGATGAGGATATTGCTGAAGATGGTGCTGGCATGATGTCACTAGCAGATACTGATGTGGAAGATCATGATGATACTGGTTTGGGTGATGATTACAATGATGAGATGATTGATGAAGATGATGATTTTCATGAACATCGGGTCATAGAGGTAAGGTGGAGGGAAGCCCTTGATGGGCTAGATCATTTGCAGGTGCTTGGCCAACCTGGAGCTGCAGGCAGTTTAATTGATGTTGCAGCTGAGCCATTTGAAGGGGTGAATGTGGATGACCTTTTTGGTCTTCGGAGGCCATTGGGTTTTGAGCGTCGTCGCCAGAGCGGTAGATCTTCTTTTGAGCGATCTGTCACAGAATCAAATGGATTTCAACATCCCCTTCTGTTAAGGCCATCACAATCAGGGGATCTAGTTTCTATGTGGTCATCAGGTGGGCATTCATCCAGGGATCTAGAAGCTCTCTCAGCTGGGAGCTTTGATGTAGCTCACTTTTACATGTTTGATGCTCCTGTTCTCCCATACGATCATGTGCCGAGTAGTCTGTTTGGTGATCGTTTGGGTAGTGCAGCTCCACCGGCTTTGTCTGATTATTCTGTAGGTATGGACTCATTACAGATACAGGGACGAAGAGGTCCAGGAGATGGCCGGTGGACTGATGATGGTCAGCCCCAAGCAAGTACCCAAGCTGCAGTGATTGCACAAGCAGTGGAGGAACAGTTCCTTTCACAGTTGCGCAGTCTGGCTCCAGCCAGTGGTCATACTGAAAGGCAGTCCCAGCATTCAGGAGTGCAAGAGAGTCAACCATCTAATGACCCCCCTTCCAATGATGGCCAGGTATTGTTGGAAGGTGATAACACCAGCGGCCAGCAAACTGAAGTTCAACAACAGGAAAATGGTAATGAAGGGTCCCATCACCTTAATCCTACAGTTGAGAGATTTTCTTGCCAAGAGCAGGTCAACCCCTCATCCTCAGTTGAAGATGCTGGTGAATGTCTACATGTGCACGAGCCCATGTTAGTTCAAACAATTTCTCTGAACAGTACACCGAATAGTCATGAGAACATGGAGATTGGGGAGGGCAATGGCGCTGCAGGTGATCAGCTGGAGACAATGCCAGAGCCGGTTAATTCATCTTCTCAATATCATGCTACTCTGCAATGTGAAGGGGTTCCTGAAGCACTGCATGATGTGCCTGTTCAGGCTGTAAGTTGTGATGGATCAGCAAGAATGGACAGTCAGTCCAATAATCACGAGTTCATGGATTCTGGTTTGGTAATGCCTAATGTTGATTGCGCAAATGTTGATGTTGATATGAGTGGTACTGATGCTGAAGGAGGTCAATCTCAGCAACCCATTCCTGCTTCTGAACATGGTGTCGATGAGCCATCATCTGGGCAAGAAACGGTGGTTCTTGAGGAAGCTAATCAAGCTGAGCAACTTAATTCAAATAATGAATCTTCTGGTGCAAATGCAATTGATCCAACCTTCTTGGAGGCTCTACCTGAAGATTTAAGGGCAGAAGTTCTAGCTTCTCAGCAAGCTCAATCAGTCCAACCTCCAACTTATACGCCACCTCCTGTTGATGATATTGATCCCGAGTTTTTGGCTGCCCTTCCTCCGGATATCCAAGCAGAAGTTTTGGCGCAGCAAAGGGCACAGAGGATTGCACAGCAGGCTGAAGGACAGCCTGTTGACATGGATAATGCTTCAATAATTGCTACTTTTCCTGCTGATTTGCGTGAAGAGGTTAGCATTTTGAACTTTTTTTTTTCATTACCTATTGATAGATAGTAACCATTTTGTGTTTTGCTTTTATTCCAGGTACTTTTGACTTCTTCAGAAGCAGTATTATCAGCATTGCCTTCTCCATTGCTTGCTGAAGCCCAAATGCTAAGGGATCGGGCAATGAGTCATTACCAGGCTCGCAGCCTCTTTGGAAGCAGCCACAGGCTGACTAGTCGCAGAAATGGCTTGGGGTTTGATAGGCAGACAGTGATGGACAGGGGTGTAGGAGTTACCATTGGACGTAGGGCAGCTTCTGCTATAGCAGCAGATAGCTTGAAGGTGAAGGAAGTTGAAGGTGAGCCACTTCTGGATGCTAATGCATTGAAAGCATTGATCCGACTCCTACGGTTGGCACAGGTAAATGGTGTTTCCTTCTTCATGGTTTCTTGGGAATTGATCGTTCTAGCTGGAAGTTCTTTTATATATATGTGTGTGTGTGTGTGTGTGTTCCCTTTTTATTCAATAACTACAATGCCAAAGTGGTTTAGAATCTGGACTAAATATTTTAATTTAATGTAAGTTCATTTTTTATATGTGAGAAACATGTGAATAGAGTCACGTTAACCTTCAACATACCATAAATCACATACTTTAGGTCGGTCTGGGACTGGGTGTACCAGGCACATACTTTAGGTTGGTCTGGGTTTACATGAAAGAGATCTATAGTTGGGTTATGCATGTGGATACTTTTGGAAAGTTGAAGACATAGATAAAGAAGGTTTATAGTATTAAGTACTAAGATATTTAATGAATAAGGATTGCTTGCATTGTTCCAGGAATTTTAGAGATATGTTTCAGCCATTTTTCTAATAATTAATGTTTTATTATTTGAAAATCTCTGAACAAATCCTTCTATCAACCAAACATTGGAAACTGACTGCTAGCTTGACTGTAAATGATTGCCTTGTTTATGATGGATGGCTTATAATATATTTGATTGTGCTTCAGGACTATACATTCAATTGACCTGTTTGCTATAAACCACATTCCATAAGCATTGTAGTAGTAACTGTTTGTCTCCTCCTTATCTAGCCATCAAAATTAAATGAATCGATGGACAAGAGGATGGAGTAAAGTAGCAAACTTTCGCAATGTGATAACCCATTTCTGGTTCAGTTCATTAGACCTTTACATGCTTAAATCCTAGATGCATTAAACCGGTTTTATTGTTCAAAAGTTTCATTATTTGGGTATGTTTGCAAGGTTCTCTTTATTGCATAAAATCTTATATATTTAAGGAATTGTTTAGTTTATTGCTGGAAATTTATGCTTGAATAAATCAACATTGTCCAATTGTACAGAATGCCAAATTTTTGTTATTTCTGGGAAAGTTTGCAATGCACCTTAACTAGAAGGGTCTTTCCAATTTATTTTGCAGTATCATGTCTCCTGAGCATTTTAATTTTCTGCTAATTTGGTGATTATTGTTTCTCTCTATATGGTTAGCCCCTTGGGAAAGGCCTTCTGCAGAGACTTCTGTTAAACCTTTGTGCGCATAGCATTACAAGGGCAACATTAGTCCGTCTTTTGCTTGATATGATTAAACCTGAGGCTGAAGGGTCAGTTAGTGGATTGGCAAGCATCAATTCGCAGAGGCTTTATGGCTGTCAATCAAATGTTGTTTATGGTCGATCTCAGTTATTGGATGGTATTTCCTTGATCTCTTGGAATCACTTTCACCTGACTTTATGTTTTAGCTTCAATTAATCTTTCTGTTACCTCACAGGTCTTCCTCCCTTGGTTTTGCATCGGATTCTTGAAATTTTGACATATTTGGCTAAAAATCATTCATCAATTGCAAATATGTTGTTGTATTTGGATCCCTCAATTGTCCCAGAGCATTTAAGTCCAAAGTATTTGGAAACTAAGATGGATAAGGGAAAGGAGAAAATTGAGGATGAAGGTGATCCATCAAAACCGTTGGTAAATGTAGATCATGTTCCACTGATTCTATTCCTGAAGCTCTTGAACCAACCAATTTTTTTACGCAGCACTGCCCACCTTGAGCAGGTAATGCAATCCCTGTTTGAGCCGCCTTTTATTAACCTAATAAATCTATGTTGACAATATCTTGGACCATTGTTTTCACATGGTCTGCTGTCATATATTTAAAACTTGTAGCTTTGAGTAAAATCCTCCCTCTCTTTTGGGTGTAATAATTTTCTTTATGGTGCAGGTTATGGGATTGCTTCAAGTAGTAATTTATACAGCTGCATCAAAATTAGAGTGCCGGTCCCTATATGGAACAGCAACCAAGAACTCCGAAAAGCAAACTGCCACTGAAGCTTCAGGTGATGTTCAAAAGGATCCTCCATTGGAACCAGAATGTAGTCAAGAAGATAAATCTGCTAGTGAATTATCCATTTCAGATGGGAAGAAGAACCTTGATACATGTAGCATTTTCCTGCAACTGCCACTACCTGATTTGCGCAATCTGGGCAGCCTTCTTGGTCGTGAAGGGTACTACTCAGACACTGGTTCTTATAGTTGAATGTTGTAACTTTGTTATACATGTTAGCTTGCTGATAATATGTTGGTCGATTTATCATCATTAGTTCTCCATTCATTGTGTGTCTGCTTCCTTCTCTTTTTTTTTTTTTTTTTTTTTGCGCAATTCGGGCAGCCTTTCTTGGTCGTGAAGGGTACTTACTCAGACACTGTTTTATAGTTGAATGTTGTAACTTTGTTTATACATGTTAGTTGTGATTAATAATGTTGGTCGATTTATCATATTAGTTCTCTCCATTCATTGTGTGTCTGCTTCCTTCTCTTTTTTTTTTTTTTTTTTCGATTTGTTTCCTCTCTCCTTCAACAATTTTGGTCACTCCTATTTTTACTGATGCAATGAAAGTAAATGAATAACTAACCTTGGTCTGTTAACCTTTTTTTTTTTTTTTTCGATTTGTTTCCCTCTCTCCCTTCAAACATTTGGTCACTCTATTTTTACTGATGCAATGAAGTAAATGAATAACTAACCTTGTCTGTTAACCAATTCAGGCTGTCAGATAAAGTTTACATGCTAGCTGGAGAAGTGCTGAAGAAATTGGCCTCAGTTGCTGCATCTCATAGAAAGTTTTTTACTTCAGAGCTTTCAGAATTGGCCCATGGTTTGAGCAGTTCAGCAGTCAGTGAGCTTGTCACTCTGAGGAATACACAGATGCTGGGTCTTAGTGCTGGCTCCATGGCTGGTGCTGCAATTCTGCGTGTATTACAGGCGCTCAGTTCACTCATTTCAGCCAGTACTAATGAGAATATTGAGCTTGAGGGTGATGGAGGACAGGAGGAGCAGGCCACCACCATGTGGAACTTGAATATTGCACTTGAGCCTTTGTGGCGAGAACTGAGTGAATGCATAAGTGTTACTGAGACGCAGTTGGGTCAGAGCTCTTTCAGTCCAACCATGTCACACATAAATTTGGGGGACCATGTGCAGGGAACTTCTTCATCTCCTCTTCCTCCTGGAACCCAGAGATTACTGCCTTTTATTGAAGCATTCTTTGTTTTGTGTGAAAAGCTGCAAGTGAACAATTCTTTCATGCAGCAAGATCATGCTGATGTAACTGCAAGAGAAGTCAAAGAGTCTGCCGGGGGTTCGGTTTCATTGACCACATGCAGTACAGATTCTCAGAGAAAGCTTGACGGTTCTGTCACATTTGCTAGGTTTGCTGAGAAGCATCGTAGGCTATTGAATACTTTTATTAGACAGAATCCTGGCTTGTTGGAGAAATCACTTTCTATGATGTTGAAAGTACCCAGACTGATTGATTTTGACAACAAGAGGGCTTATTTCCGCTCGAGAATAAGGCAGCAGCATGAGCAACACCTCTCTGGCCCTTTGCGGATCAGTGTTCGGCGGGCATATGTCTTGGAGGATTCATATAATCAGTTAAGGATGCGACCTAGTCTGGATCTTAAGGGACGGTTAAATGTACAGTTCCAGGGTGAAGAGGGTATTGATGCTGGGGGTTTGACCAGAGAATGGTATCAACTACTGTCAAGGGTTATTTTTGACAAGGGAGCATTGCTTTTTACTACTGTGGGGAGTAATGCAACTTTCCAGCCAAACCCTAATTCTGTATATCAAACCGAGCACCTTTCTTACTTCAAGTTTGTGGGTCGTGTGGTAATTCTCCAGAATTCAATATAAACAACTTCTATTCATGATTATGCACTTTTGTTTTTGTGGTGTATTGTGGAATAGATTTTTTGAAGTTTTTGTTATGGTCACTTGTGTAGGTTGCAAAGGCACTATTTGATGGGCAACTTTTGGATGTTTATTTTACACGGTCTTTCTACAAGCACATTCTTGGAGTAAAGGTGACCTACCATGACATAGAGGCAGTCGATCCTGACTATTACAAAAATTTGAAGTGGATGCTGGAGGTATGTAAAGTGTATTATGTTCTTTGATTTCATTTGTTGTTATGCCAACTTTTTTTGTTATGAGCAAGTGTTTTTGCTCTTCTGAGAAATGAAAATTTTATCCCTCTGTGTCCATCTATTTCAGAATGATGTGAGTGACATACCTGACTTGACATTCAGCATGGATGCTGATGAGGAGAAGCACATCCTTTATGAGAAAACTGAGGTACTCTAAATACGTTAAAGATATTCAATGTTCTTTTGTGCATGTGTTTTACTTGTTTCTGAACAGGTTAGAATTTTGTTTTTCTCGGCATAAATATTAATATTTCCACTGTTTTCTTGGAAAAGGTTACTGATTATGAGCTTAAACCTGGAGGAAGAAATATAAGGGTTACAGAAGAGACCAAACATGAGTATGTAGACCTTGTTGCTGATCATATCTTGACAAATGCTATTCGTCCTCAAATCAATTCCTTCTTGGACGGGTTCACTGAGTTGGTTCCCCGTGAACTTATTTCCATTTTTAATGATAAAGAGCTGGAGCTACTAATCAGCGGACTTCCTGAAATTGATTGTGAGTTGGCTTCTAAATTCCTCTTAAATTTTGTGTATGCAGTTACATTGGTTTTTGCTTGCAAGTATCTGAATGATTTCATTCTTTTTCAGTGGATGATCTAAAAGCCAACACCGAGTATACTGGCTATACTGCAGCATCCAGTGTTGTTCAGTGGTTTTGGGAGGTTGTTAAAGGTTTTAACAAGGAAGACATGGCAAGACTGCTTCAATTTGTTACTGGAACATCAAAGGTTATGTGTTGAACTTGCACCTTCCTAGTCATATGCAAAATGAATATTTTATGTTGTACTTGATATGCTTTTGCTGAGTTATATTTGGTCTTGTATGACACTTGACACCAAATTATGGGTTTTCAGGTTCCACTAGAGGGTTTCAAGGCTCTGCAGGGTATATCAGGCCCTCAAAGGTTTCAGATTCACAAGGCATATGGAGCTCCTGAGCGGCTGCCCTCAGCTCACACATGGTTGGTTGAAAACAAATGATCCATTTTCAATTAGAATGTCCCCTTCCGTTTTTGAGTGCCAGACTGTTGGAAAGTGGGGAATCTGCTTCTAATTTTGTTTTTATATTTTTGCTTTTTCAGCTTTAACCAGCTTGACCTCCCCGAGTATACCACCAAGGAACAGCTTCAAGAAAGATTGCTACTTGCTATACATGAAGCAAGTGAAGGTTTTGGATTTGGTTAATGACATAGTTTAATGCAACGCTGTTGGCCAGAAATTCTAGCATTCAGTCTTTAGATTTTGTGTACATGTGAGTTACAATTATTTTTCCCTTGATTATACCTGAATTATCATTTCTTATTTTTCCCTTGATTATACCTGATTTATCATTTCTTTTCAATTTTTGCTTCCTCGTATTTTTGACCTGATTTATAAAATTTATTTCCTTGTTAAAATTCAATCCAGACAGGGGATTGATTGAGGAAGGAGGATAGGAATGATTTAGAATAAATGCGGAATTACATATGCTCATCATAGTTGGATTTCAAGGCATTGCTGCTCTGCAGAGGTGGGAGGAGAAGCTCTGTAGCAACTAGCAAAAATGGGGTTGGGTTTGTATATCATTTTTGGGGTTTCTTGCATGACAGCAGCGTTATATCTTCTTTTCAGAGCATACAAAATGTTGATAGACAAATGTTACTTCAATGTTTATATTAGTAGGATTTTTCCTTTACTAATATTCTTTAATGTCTCTCTCTCTCTCTCTCTCTCTGTGTATTTGATGGAAAATTGCCTTTTTTGATAGTCAGCCTGTGCTTGAAATCGTTGTAACTGCTGATAGGGTTGTTTTCTGACAGATGGGCTTTGAAATAAAGCAATTTACTGCATTTTAACAAAACAAGAGAATAAACCATTTTCTTTTAAATTCGGATTTTTTTTCTCTCTCAAACAAACTGGAGGCAATAAGTGAAGTTTAATAGCTATTTATAATTTTAATTTTTAGATGTGAAATAATTATTTATGATAGAAAGAATAAAGACTAATTGGATTGATCCGGCGAATTTATCCATCCGGAAAAGATTTATTTACACTCATTGAAGACACGTGTAAGTCAAATTTGTTTTGGTGGGCCCATACTTTCCTGAACGTAATATATCAGTGCCAAACTGAGACTTGTTAGACTTGTTTTGTAATGGATTCTGAACAAATATTATGGGCTAAAATTAGTAAGCTCAAATATTTGATTTGGGCTTTTTGAATCCATATTTCATTAGTAGAAACAATAAAGTTCCGTTTCCTGCTGCTGCTCCAGAAACTATTTCATACTTCTAGTCTTCTAGAGCCACCGGAGAAGTCACATATACAGACAGACACACACTGACCTCTCTCATTTCAAGTCACAATATCTTTATGAGCTCCCGTCAGTAATTTCATCGCTCACGATAAGTTTATAAAATCGCTTCCCATATTTGTCAAAGAATCCAAGAAGTCCGGTAACTTCATAGGAAAACTGTTTCCTTTTACCTTTTTCTGGTCAAATTCAGCAAGTTGTGGCCAAAGCTACGATTTTGATTATTGGTGCATGCAGTTATTTGGGTGTAAGCTATTGTTTGCTTAGATGAGTTTGTTGAACACCGTATATTTGTTGAATTTTCTGAACGAAATTGTAAGTGTCACTTTATCATTATTTTAGTTTTTGAACTTATCGATTTTGTCACATGGTAATTGCAAACTCTTTCTCTGCACAAAGGAAGCCAAAAACATACAGATTTTTATTTTCATAAGAAGGAATTGAAGAGTTAAGGGAGACTTTAGAGAATGTTTTAAATTGGTTGCACTTATTCTATGACTTACAACATCATGATTTTACCTGAATTTGTGTTTTTGGTGGGTGCAGACACTGTGCGACAACTAAACTGGACCACACATAGTCGAGAAGAAACTCAAGTTTTATCTGGACTTTTTTTTTTTTTTTTTTTTTTTTTTACAACATCAATGATTTTCCTGAAATTTGTGTTTTTGGTGGGGTGCACAGACACTGGTGCGACAACTACTGGGACCACACATAGTCGAGAAGAAACTCAGTTTTTATCTGGACTTTTTTTTTTTTTTTTTTTTTTTTTTTTTTTAATTTCTAAAATTTGTAATGGCAAAATCAGACTTTGTCAAAATACGTTTTTCCTTTGCCATTATCCTTCGAGCTGCTGTTTACTAACATAAAAATGCTATCATGCTTAACTTCTTCAACATCCCAAAAAATCTCTCATTTTACCTATCAATTATCAAAATTTAGGCCAGCTTCCCACAAGGCCTTCTCATATTATACCAAACAAAGACTGCAAAATGATCATAAAAATCCAGAATTTACTGGTCCACTGGCCCCAGGTATAGCACCTCTCTGTGTTTTTCCATATACACTTTATTTATCTATTCTATGTTTGCATGTTTATGCATGAATTGTAGGCTCATTCTGAAGCTTTAATTTTTGGAGCAATAGGTGTAGATATGGAGAGAAGTATATATGAAATGCTCACAATAGAACGTTGGGAGTCACTAAACCACATGAACTATAGGCTGGCTTCACTGAGGCCAGTCCATGGGAGGCTTGCTCTAAAATTCCTCAATTGGCTTGTTAGGCAACCTGGTCTGGAAATTGTTCACCTTGCTCACATGTTTTCCATCACCACTCATATACTTGTCAGAGCTAGAATGTATGAGCATGCCAAATCCATCTTAAAACATCTCTCGAAAATGGGTGTTGGTTCAAAGGCTGTTTTTGATGCTTTAATGAACACTTACCCACTTTGCGGGTCAAACCCTTCAGTTTTTGATCTTTTGATTAGGGTTTATTTGAGAGAAGGAATGGTAGGTGATGCTTTGGAGACCTTCTATTTCATGGGTTCTCGAGGGTTTAACCCTTCTGTTTATACTTGTAATATGGTGCTAGGGTCAATGGTGAAAGATCAGAGAGCTGGGACGGTTTGGTTGTTATTTAAGGAAATGCTTGCTAGGAGAATTTGCCCTAATGTTGCTACTTTTAATATATTGATCAACATTTTGTGTCTGGAAGGGAAGCTTCAGAAAGCTGGTTACCTTTTAAGAAAGATGGGAGAGAGTGGGTATGTGCCAAATGTAGTTACTTATAATAGTGTGCTCAATTGGTACTGCAAGAAGAGATGGTATAAGGCAGCTTTTGAGTTGATTGAACAAATGGGGTCTAAGGGTATTGAAGCGGATGTATGCACCTATAACATGCTTATCGATGATTTGTGTAGAAATAGTAGGAGTGCGAAAGGATATCTACTCTTAAAAAAAATGAGGAAGAGAATGATATCTCCTAATGAAGTCACCTATAATACTATAATAAATGGTTTTGTGAAGGAGGGGAAGATTGGAATTGCAACTCGGGTTTTTGATGAGATGTCTATGATTAATCTTTTGCCTAACCATGTTACTTACAATGCTTTGATTGATGGGCATTGTGAAGAGGGTAATTTTGAACAAGCTTTGAGGCTTTTGGATATGATGGAAGCAACAGGACTAAGGCCTAATGAAGTCAGTTATACAACCCTTTTAAATGGTTTGTGCAAGCATGCCAAATTTGAGTTAGCTGGAAACCTTCTTGAGAGGATGAGAATAAATAGCATGTTTATTGGTCGCATAGCGTACACAACAATTATTAATGGCTTATGCAAAAGTGGACTACTTAATGAATCTGTGCAGTTGCTTGATAAGATGTTCAAGGCTAGTGTAAGTCCTGATATAATCACATTTTCTGTGCTCATAAATGGATTTTGCAGAGTGGGGAAAATTAAAAATGTGAAGGAAATCATATGTAAAATGTATAAAGCTGGATTTTCCCCAAACAATATCATATATGCTACATTAATATACAATTATTGCAAGATGGGAAATGTTATGGAAGCATTTAAGGTCTTTGCAGCTATGAGTCGTAGTGGCTGTGACATAAATACCTTCACATGTAATGTGTTAGTGTCATCTCTATGTAGAGATGGAAAGGTCAGAGAGGCAGAGGATTTCTTGCATCACATGAGAAGGATTGCCATTGTTCCTAACTCCATCACTTTTGATTGTATTATAAATGGTTTTGGGAATCTGGGTAATGGATTAAAAGCATTTTCTGTATTTGATGAAATGATCAAATTGGGTTATCATCCTAGTCATTTCACATATGGCAGTCTACTTAAAGGACTATGCAGGGGTGGAAATTTGGGAGAAGCGAAGAAATTGTTGGATGAACTCCACTATATTCCTTCCATTGTCAGTACTGCTTTCTATAATATGATTCTTGCAGCGACATTTAAATTGGGGAAGTTGTCAGATGCAATGGCTCTTTTTGATGAAATGGTCCAACGTAATGTGCTACCTGATAATTATACATACACTATTATTCTTGCTGGGTTATGTAGGAGGGGCAAGACTGTTGCTGCACTTCTTTATTTGGGGAAATTGCTGGGTAAGGGAGTTCTGTATCCAGATAAGGTCATGTACACTAGTTTGGTTGATGGTCTTTTCAAGGCTGGTCAACCAAAGGCTGCCTTTTATGTTTGTGAAGAGATGGAGAAAAATGGGATATGCCCCGATACTATTGCATTCAATGCAGTTATGGATGGATACTCAAGGATGGGAAATATGGCAAAGGTGGGTGATCTCTTCACAGTGATGAGCAATGGTAGTAGGATATCCCCTACTTTGGCTACATATAATATTCTCTTGCATGGGTATGCAAGGAAAAAGGATTTGCAAAAATGCTCTAATTTATTCAATATCATGATGAGGACAGGTATTTTGCCTGACAAATTGACTTGCCATTCTCTCATTCTTGGACTTTGTGAATCGGCTACATTGGATATTGGTCTTAAAATGTTGAAAAAGATGATAATGCAGGGTTTTGTAGTTGATCAGTGTACGCTTAACATGCTTATCATGGAATCTTGTGAAACAGGTGAAATGGGAAAAGCCTTTGAGCTGTTGAATATTATGAGCTTATTTGGGATTATTCCTGATGCAAATACACACAATGCCCTCATTAAGGGACTCAACAAAGTTTCTGCTGTCCGAGAATCCCATCTTCTATTGCATGAAATGTTGGAGAGGGGTATTATTCCTCAGTGCAACCAATATATTACTTTAATTAATTTTTTGTGTAGAATGGGTGATGTACAGGGAGCATTCAAGCTAAAAGATGAAATGGAAGAACTTGGTGTGAGTTCTAGGGATGTCGCTGAGAGTGCCATGGTAAGAGGGCTTGCCAAGTGTGGGAAGGTTGATGAAGCAAAGCTGGTTCTTGATTTCATGCTTCGGAAGAGCCTTATTCCAACTATTGCTACTTTTACAACTCTAATGCACATGTTCTGTAGGAATAATAACCTTTTGGAGGCCTTAAAGTTGAGGGATATAATGGAGCTTTGTGGTGTGAAACTTGATATTGTTGCATACAATGTTTTGATATCTGGCCTTAGTGATAATGGTGATGTTGCATCTGCATTTACACTGTATGAAGAGATAAAACGAAGGGGTCTCTTACCCAATACCACAACCTATTGCATTCTCGTCAATTCCATTATCACAGATGATGATAATCTTGTTAATGGTGAAATTCTTTTGAAAGATTTAGAGGACAGGGGAGTGATATCTGGGCATCGGAATCAAAGCATCAGACAAAGTTTGGTTGTTGCCATGAGAAAGTTGAAGTCCTTGAGGCAAAACAGAATTAGATGATGCCAAAATCTAGCAGGGAAGCAAAGTAAGAATGTTGAGAATGCAAAATCTAAATCATTCTATGAAAGGCAGAAGAGGAGGAGATGGATGGACTTCCATTACGTAGTCAGTGTGCTATTCATCACCTGGTATGTGTTTCACAGTTTGCACAAGTCAGTTTTCCTATTATGGCTAGTTTCCCATTTCAAATGAAAAGCAACCATATCTAGTATGAGCTTGTGATCAGTATGTATATGGATAGACCTTGTAGCAGGCTCTCGAAAAATAAGTAATTTCTGCTGGGCCTTCATACTTTTTTCAGGTTCAGTGGAGTTTCTTTTTGTTCTCATGTTTTCGCCCTGAGTAGTTGGCTGTTTTGTGCCTGTCAGGTGGACTGCACCTGATCAATACAAGGGGAATCACCACTGTCCATTAAATGTTGAGTAGGCTTTACACCTCATGTTGAGATATTTGGGGTGCAAAAAAAATTGTAGCTCGGACATAATTTGTAGCTCTTATGTTCTGATGATTTGGTGATGCCAACATGACTTGATGAGCTATGTAAGTCCATTTATTTTACTTATGTGCTTCTATTTTTTCATGTTTTTCCATGATGATAAAAGCTTTGACAGCTTGAGACTTTCAGTACCTACCGATATTTCTTTATACAGGACCTTCTTGTGTTAGCATCAGTGACTGGAAGATACCGAAAATGTTCACATGTTTGGAATGTAACTCACTATTTTTGTTTTAAATTCTTTAGCTTATTATTTGGTTCTTGGATTTCTCATTTCAGCTTAGCACCCTTCAACTTCACATCAAATTAGTCCGCTCATGGCATATTGGTTGTTGCAACTGAAATGAAATTAACGGGCATGTTAATTGCTAGATGATTTTTGTTTGACTTATATCTGATATTATGCAGCAAAGAATTGTCTTTATTGCATGTTACAATGACGAGTATCACAGGAGTTGTTTTCAACTAACCAGTTCATGCTCTACACTGGATTAATGAAACTTTGTCCTGAGGCTATTGTCTTATGGGAAATGCAGGACACTACTGTTTGTAGGTTGGACTTAGGATGAAGAGCTGTCTTCTCTTCATTTTTTAAATGTTCTTGCCCATGCAAGGGGCTAGCAGTTGTCTAGATTACCAACATGGTTACATGTTGTTAAGACCATCAGTAATGTGAAGCAAAAGGGACCAATAGTTTAAGCAGGCTAATTTGTTGTCTAATGTTGTTCTTCGTAACAAAACGGAAGATGCAAAATTGTCCTTACTGCATGTGGGTGCCATCTAGCAGATGCAGCATATCCATCATTAATTAGTTTAAACAGGCTAATTTATGATGAACACTATCTTATGGCCTGCCAATCAAGTCTTGTGGTCTATGGCGATAAGATAACCAAACTGCGAGATTCACTCATACCTTTCTTTTCAAGATCTTTCTTATTTAATCTTTTTGTCTGTAGTCTTAATTTCTGGAAAAACTTAAATCTTTTTTCCTTTGTCATGATTTCAGGAGAGTGACATGTCCATATAGATTGCAGCCCAATGAAGGTGTTTTGGGAGCAACTTGCTGAACATGAGATGTAAGAGGCGGCCACTTAGGGAACCAAATCAAATGGTATGTCTGAATCTCTCTATTCTGTTTCCAACAGATATAGGGCATGCAGAAAAAGACTCATAAACTTTGTTGATACTTGATAGTGTACCCTTAAAATCAGGCATCTCATTGTACAAAATATAATGCTTTGTTCCTAGCATGGCTGACAGAATCTAGCAATTGCTATTATCGACTTTGTTTTTCAATTTCACAATTGCTATTACCACTCAGGAAATGTCTTGGACACGCTGGGTGTCCTTTATATGTATAAACTCTTTCATCGATCTACAGTTTAATTAGGTGTGGTCTGATTAATCTTTTTATCTCTCGTAAAAATATATATAGAGAGTGGGAGGACTCTCCACCACAAAGGTTATCACCAATTTGATGCAAAAGGGATGGCTATCCCTACTGTATAGCCTACAACATTGTTCCTGTCCGTTGGATTAGTTGTTTACAAGGCATTAATATATTAAGTACCCCTTCAATTATTTTCCTTTTATGTCTATCATTTTTTATTGTGATGGCAGGGGAGAAAAAAGTTAAAACTGCTGCATTTATTTTATTCGTTTGCACATATTTTTAATGTCGAATGCAAACACTTAAAATTTGGTATTTATTTAATCTCAATCAACAAAGTTATATCCAACAATTTGGTATTTTGGATCTAAATTTGAATTTGTTGAGTTGGCTACATAATTAATTAATTTTGGTGATCCAGCTATGTTGGCAAAGATGTGCTAATCTGTCTTTTTCCTTATAGCCTTTATTTTGTCCTTTCTCATATCATACCGTTATTTTATTTCCAACGTTAGCTACATATTTTTGGACCAACCATTCTTTATTACTTAGTTTTATATATAATTTAATTACTTAGTCATAAATATAAGAATCTTTTGGAGCCTATGTCACATCTACTACAACCTTTCACTAGTGATTTTTTTTTTTTTTTAAATATTCTTTGCATCTTTATTTGATGGATAAATGACTATATAAAAATCAATGGATGAATTTAGCTATATGAAAGAATACAAACAAAGCTTACAGATTAAATAATTTGAAATATTTATTAGGATTTATTTATAAAGTTGCAATCGATTGATTTACCATAAGATTGATCTTATAATAAATAAATTACAAATTGTAAATAAAATATTTTCTTTTTATAAATAATTTAATTTAAATTATTTGCCTTTGATTGAAGTTTTTTTTTTTTTTTTAAAAAATGAATTTAACATATTAGTAAATATTGACATGTAATTCCCTCTATTTGGATAGAAAATAAAATCTAGACAATTTTTTTTTAATTAATGTGCTAATATTACAATTATTTGGTTTCATCTTAAAACTATAAAAACTATATAAAATTTGTAAACCCAAAAAATTAAAAACAGTGCCAGCAAATCAATTGTCCCAAAGCCAACATTTTTCTCCCAAAGTCCCAGTCACACCGCTTGCCAGTTCACCCTCCATCCCGTTCACTGACCTGTTTTTGTCACGTCACCGCTGACGGTGGATTAACGGCGACGTTTGAGTTGTCCATTGCCGTTAAAATAGCACCCCTGTTCAACAAGTTTACAGTAGAATCAGCCCACTTCAGGCCCAATTCTAACTCTCCAAAAGTCTAAAAGAGAAGTTCTCTCTAGCTCTCGCTCTTTCTCTCTCTCTTGCGTTATACATTTTCTTTACCCAGAAAGACTTCTCTCTATAGAATTCATGTCGGTATGTATCTTTCTTTATATTTATTATTGTACATATGGGTATATGTGTGTGTATGCGTTTGCTTATTTATGGGCACAATTTTTATTTTTCTTTTTCTTTCCTTTTTCTTGTTTTCAAATTTTTTAATGCTTGTTTTGGTATTTGGTGTTCAAGTTTCTGATCGATTTGATTGGATATTTGGTTTCTTAGTTGAATAAATCACGTAAAGTTATTTTCTTTAATAGAAACTTTTTGAATTCTACTGATTTGATCTTGGGTTGTCTCTAGATTGGATATAATTTGATCAATTTTTTTCCCAATTTTGTATTTTTTTTTTTTTCTTTTTCTTTCCTTTTTCTTGTTTTCAAATTTTTTAATGCTTGTTTTGGTATTTGGTGTTCAAGTTTCTGATCGATTTGATTGGATATTTGGTTTCTTAGTTGAATAAATCACGTAAAGTTATTTTCTTTAATAGAAACTTTTTGAATTCTACTGATTTGATCTTGGGTTGTCTCTAGATTGGATATAATTTGATCAATTTTTTTCCCAATTTTGTATTTTTTTTTTTCCATTCATTTCTACCCTCTACTCAGGATTTATTCAAGGTTACTCAATTTTGCGTTCTTTGTACAAAAGTTGATGCTTTGTGTGTGTGCGCGCGCGCGCGAGCTGTTTTTTGGGGAGAACTTTTAGTTGTTGCATTTGAACACTTTATGTGTGCGAGTGTTACTAAGCAATTTTTAATTTTTATTAAGACGTCTACTTTGCTCAGAAAGCTGAAGTTTTTCTTTAATGTAATAGTTGAGCCTGAACAGCCAATTTATGAGGAAATGTCAAGTAATAGGTCATGTCTTTGCTGCTTTGCTGTGGTGTTATCAAGAAATTCATGCTACAATTCTATGTGTTACAGGGAACTGGCAGTGTAATTAGTAGTGTAGATTTCAGTAATGAAAGTGGAACCAGTTTGAATTTTTTTAGAACATAATGGGAATTGGCGCCTATGAATTGGAATAATTACCATATTTCAGAAATTATATATGGTATACTTTTAGTTTTTTCATGGAAAATCAATGCGCCTATTTGTATTCAAGCAACGTTCCGTCCATTAAGTTCTATTATTTTTTAATAGTAAAATGAACTTGATCTCCTTTGAGATGCTAGGTATAAATATTGGATGCTATGTAGGGTATGACTGCCATTTGAGTCTATGAACCCTGACTGGTGGTTCCTTGTGTTGAGGGATTACCTATGCTTACAGAGATAAGTATTGTACGGGACACAATATTTGCTCTTAAGCTCTTGCTCTTACACATGCAATGGTTTCTGATTAATCACACAAAATCATTACTGAATAGAAGTTATGATATCTCCTGGTGGCTGGGCCAACTATTTCTTCTTTTCCAAAGTGTCATATTTGGACAGTTTAGTCTTATTATATTGTCCAGTATCATATTTTAAACTTTGTACTTGTATCTAGCATCATAGGTGGCTAGAACTAGACAGAAGAGAACACACTGCTTGCTTGCTGTACTTAGTCCCGTACTGCTCTGAAAATCTTGATTGAAGCTCTTCTTATTTCTCTCTCTCTCTCTCTCTCTCTCTCTCTCTCTAAACAGGACACTGGTCGACCATTGCCAAAATTTGGTGAATGGGATGTTAATGACCCTGCTTCAGCTGAGGGATTTACTGTGATCTTTAACAAGGCTAGGGATGAGAAGAAGACAGGTGGCAAACCAGAGTCACCTGCACAGGTTGATTCTCATATCAAGCCTGGAGTCGATCCTGGCAAACCTCAGGTTCTAAGTTCTCTGATATTCACTGCTTAAAATGGCCTAACTTTGACAAACTCTGAAAAAAAAAAGTGCACATGCGCATACACTTGCAGAGCGCTAATTATATATATATATATATATATATACACAATAGCGCATACACTTGCAGAAGCGCTAATTATATATACTATATATATATATATATATATAATCACATTCGTATGGTGGCCTATGATAATTTTTCCGCAGAAAATTTGTTGGTTAACATTTTTAAGTTCTTTCTGATATATATATATATATATATATAATCACATTCGTTGGTGGCCTATGATATTTTTCCGCAGAAATTTGTTGGTTTAACATTTATAGTTCTTTCTGGATCCTGACATGGATATTGTATTTGTTTTCAGAAAAAATGGTTTTGCTGCATTCAGAGCCCGGCTGCAGATTCTTGACAATGCCATTTCCCCGTAAGAGCTTCAATGAAGGAGTAATTTCATGTATAAGTGTCCCCACCATATATTTAGTAAAGAAGTTAGAAGCTGTAGAGTGATGATGAGTCCTGCTGGAACTTGTTATGTTGTAAGACTGAATTGTGGGGAAAAGGGCGAATACGTAATTATTGTATTTATCAAGATGCACTCATCTCTTTCCTAATCTATACTTCCTCGTGTTATTAGTTGTAGAGCTTTTGAGGCATTTTGTTTCTTCTGTTGTATTTGGTAAACGGGCTTTGTTTGTGAAATATACATATTTTCAAGTTTCTTTTCCAAGGAAACTACTTCAATATAGTGCATAAAATGATAATTGGAAAATGATTTAAGCCATTATACTGTGCAACTCTGTGATCTTGATGTCAAGCCAATGCAACAGTAAATCGAGAAAATCAAATCATTTTGAAAAATTAATCTTTTGTAATTCAATAATTTAAAGAACAAAGGTTCCAAAATGGATGGTTTATACTCTATACACGTCCTTTTCCCCTAATTGATGAGGAAAGAAAATCAGTTTAACTCTGATATGAGAGACACTTTGCTTAATACTACAACTATTTCGCAGCAGTGCTTAATTTAAACTCTAAACTCTGGACATCCCAAGCTTCCGTTCGAACAGTCGTCGGAGAAGGTAAACTTGCAGAACACTAGCACCGATGAGTGCTGCAGATTCATAGAAGGCCTTGTGAATAGCCCTTTTGCTCATTGCTTCATTTACTGCAACAATAACCAAAGAGATGGTGAATAAGTTGACAAATGACTAATTCATACATTTCCCTATTAGACCAGCATAAACTGATGTAACAATGACAATTCAGAGCTTGTTTTGCCCTTGCGTTGATTGGATAATCAAATATTTCCTTTCAACTGAACAAGGGTGTGATAGCTATGACAATCAATTGACTGTCACAAGTTGCCTTATGCCAAGGGATAAGAGTTTTAAGAGAATTTGTCATGTCCCATTATGTTCAGAGGCATATAGTCTTGCTATTCACAAAATTCAAGTGTTATTAGCACTACCGAATCAAAAAGGAAAAGGAAATAGCAGGACATTTATCTCCAACTGGAATACAACATAAGAAAGATCTCAAAAACAGACCTATTGCCTGACGTTCAGTCTGAGCCTCCAGCCAGTGCTGTTCAAATTGAATGTTGTAAAGAGCCTCTTCAAGCTTCCATATCTGATCCAACAAAGGTTTAAAATGTTCTGCAAATGCACAATGCAAACATATTAAGTCTGCCTCTTGAGGACTCAGTCTGAATTAAAAGAATATATATATCGAGAGAGAAGCATCATTCACCATCTTTCGCATGCTCATCATAGTATGAAAAATGGCCCACATGTATATCAAAGTCAATGGTTTCATGGTATGGAGACTTGTTAGTGAAGCAAAACCGGTGGACTCCTCTTTGACGAGCCATAAACTCGAACTTATCACTTGTCTTGTCACGAAAATCATGAATTTGATCACCAGAAGGCCCCTTTATCTGAAAATATGAAAAACACATTCAAAAGATAAGAGGCATGGCTGGTAGGAGAGAAAGATAAAAGCATAAGAGTTAAAATTGTACCAGGTTTATTCTCAACTATGTTATCAATCATGACCATAAATTGCCACAAAATTTGCATACTTGAAAATATTTGGTCAAGATTAGAAAAAGACGAAGTATTGAACTTTTTCAATCATTTTTATATATAATGAGCAAGAACAGATTGGAATTCTATTCCAAGGAACAAGAACAGGTTGGAATTCTAAATTAAAAAACTCTTTCAAACTGATAGTAAATGCATGATGCCTTACTGCCCACTTAAAGGAGCTCAGAATTTTTTCATATGGGAAAGTAAATCATGATTTGGAAGATCTGAACTGCTGAACTTAGACTCAAAGTTTGGTTCTCCACTAAAAGTAACCGAACATTCCTGTTGTCACCCTAAATGCCAATATTTTTATTATGGAAATCAAAAGTCCAAACCTCTATAATTTCCATCAAACCATTAACACCAAATCCCTTGCTGCTATGAAATCTATTGAAGAACACAAATAGGGAATGTAGTCCAGGTAATTAACAGATGCTAGATAGATACACATCGTGCCAAAGAGTATTATGTGGCTCAATTTACTCTTCTATTTTGGCTGTTACACCTTTAGAATGCTGTTAACTAATTATAAAATAGATGCATGTTATTTGAAGTAATCTTCAGTCTATAGAAGACTAAAAAAAAGGTTTAACTACAAAGTACCATACAAAAAGTTAAAAAATTTAGCATACCAGAAATAAATGAATCATAAGATACATGGCAAAAGGGGGGGAAATTTTCCCCAACCTAGCTAGATAACCATTTCGACTTCAATCCCAAAATGTAAACCTCAACCATTTTAAATATAGCATATAACCATGCAAACAATTATCTCAACTTAATTTCCATTTCACATTACATATAATTGCTTAACAAATTCATGTCTCAGATAACACAGAGCAGTAATGAACTGTTTCTCAAAAGAATACTTTCCCTCTAAATTTGTGAATAGCCCAATGAAGAAAGAGAAGAGGCAGGGAATGGAAAAAGAGGTCTAAAAGAGATGGATGGGTTATGGGCGTCAATGATTCGGCGGCTAGAAATAGATTGCCGCCAGGATGAAACTGCCCCTAATTTGTTTGTTTTTCAAGAAAATTTTGTACTAAAGCTCATATGGGCTCAAGGTAAGTTGAATTTGGAAAAGCAAGTGATATCTATTGAAGATTGTTTTGACATTGGGCTGAAGTAAGCTAAACAATTTAAACCGAGCTAATGTAAGTCAATTTTTTTTCTCAAAAAATGTCTAACAAGAAAACAAAATTGAAAATGAGCTGGTAGGCTAAGTGATGAGCTTGACCCAAGTATGTTAAGGCACAGCTCAAGCACATTTAACTCAGCTCATTGATAGTTTTATTTTAGCAAGAAAGTCCTAGGTATATTCATGATGAAACCATTTGCACTACAAAACTACAAATAATAGTTCTCTGCACAGTAAATATTGCCTAATTTTCCATAGGTGAAAAGCAAAATATGTTATAATACATTTGAAAATAAGCTTTCATGTGTATTTGTGCTTTCCATAATTTCTAATATGCCCAAAAAATTATAAAGCTTAAATTTTAATTAAATACAAAAAACCCAACCAAGAAAGATGAGAATTACCACAAGATCAACACCATCATTGGTATAATGCCAAGATGAATCTGTCTTGATGACAACAAAGGAAACATGAACTGTATCCCCTTCAAATTTAACATCATGAGAGAAGCACTCTTCCCTATCAATCACGAATCTAATTCCAAAAACTGCTTGTTGGCTCAACAATATTTCCAGCAATACAACAGCACAGAGTTCCTTTAGCCCAATACCCATCTGCAGAGTATAAAGGCAACAACATTTCAAGTCAGAAGAAGAAGTTACCAATCACATTACCCCAATAGTGGGGCTAAATTCCACACTGAAAGAATCTGTATAATAGCTAAAACTTCACAATGAGTTAAATCAACCAATAGAACTCACATTTAACACCAGCCTAAACCATACATTGATGAGATATAAAATTTAATGAGAAAAAGAAAGTAAAAAAAAAAAAAAAAAAAAATAGAACTTCACATTTAACACCAGCCTAAACCATACATTGATGAGATATAATTTAATGAGAAAAAAGAAAGTAAAAAAAAAAAAAAAAAAAAAATCAAACCAGTTAGCGATTAACCACAATTATATTTAAGTCCACACGGATTGATTAGATTGCTTCCGCTTGGCAGTTAAGGAAAAAGAAAATGTCGAAATTCCCATAAAATTCAAAAAGGGTTTTCCATTATCCATCTTCAAAAAAATGGAACGACAGAAAAAAAATTCAATAATTTTCTCCATTCAAAAAAAAAAAAAAAAAAATCAAACCAGTTAGCGATAAACCAACAATTATATTTAAGTCCACACGATTGATTAGATGCTCCGCTTGGCAGTTAAGGAAAAGAAAATGTCGAAATTCCCATAAAATCAAAAGGGTTTTCCATTATCCATCTTCAAAAAATGGAACGACAGAAAAAAAATTCAAAATTTTCTCCATTCCGAATCCAATCGTGGAAAACAATCTCGATCTATAAAAGATAAAATTTGAACGAGAAAATAAAAGAATATTGAAGCGAAACAAATAATTAGAAAGAAGAAAATAAATTACCTTTCGAGTTGGATTAAGAGGATCGTTAAGGTTCTTTTAAAGCCAAACTCACTTATCAAAGAATCGAACTTGAGAATCAGACCTTGCGACGTTCGAGACTTTTGAGGTGTAGCGTTGTGTTGTGTTCTGTCGTAATGGGCTTTGATTCTATGTGTTTCACTGCACCGGTTATAATTTTGCATCTATACGTTAATAAGCCTCCACGTATACTCGTGCAATCGATCTTTGCCACCTACCTTGTTTGACAGCAATTGGCCCATTAGGATGTAACTAGAGGGGAAAAAAAGTCAACTAGAATTAGCAAAGTGTTCACTTAAAATAAATATTTAGCTAAGAGATTTCAAGATAATAAACAAAAAAAAAAAAAAATAAAAAATAAAACCAAATGAATTAAAATATGTTGAGTAAAAAATAGTTATTAAATTACTTATTTTCACAAAAAAATATTAAAACTACTACTAATATTATTATTTACAAATAAATAATCCATAAAATTTGAATTGCTTAATAGTTTAAACGTAAAAGTTTTACGGCATAAAATATAATCAATTATATATTAATACATATTATGGATTAGGAGATCAGCCAACCAGGAAATTCATTTTTTTGTTAGAGCTTTCTATTCTTATATTCGTTTTTTAGGAATTGAATTCCGTTCTTTATTGTTTGTTATCTTTTTATAATTATTAATGCAAGCAGCCGTGTTTTGCTTTAAAAAAAATATATATACATTATTGCATATATTTATAGAGTGAATTTTATAAGGATAAAATAATTTTAAAAGAAGAAGTGCGGTTAATTAATTTTGCTAGTATATATAAAAATGATTTCAAAAGTCCAATTGGGCTTAGAGTTGTTTTCTTTTGTGAATAGATTTGTTCATTGTCTATTCTCCAATTCTGACATTGGACAAGTCCACTAGCCCAGTTGGTAGTTTCACATATTGATTAATCATTCATGGGCTAATAAGGCCCATTCACCAGAATTTTTTAAAATATATTTATTTTAATGTTCATTCAGCAATCTTGGCAGCATGTACAATTTTTTTTTTTTTTTTTTAGGTGACATTTGTGACTAATTACATTCTGCTCTTCAAACTTTACTCTTAACTCTCAGCACTATTCAATTAAGCAAATTTATTTACAAGTTCATTTCAGCATCTCCAATCATGGCGGAACCCTCAGTTGTTTTAACCATTGCTACACTTGTAATATTTATTTCATTGATACCTCCAAAAGTGGTTTCAGTGTTGAATTAATTAGTAGAGATTCTACAGACTCTCCTTTCTACGACCCTGATGAAACTCCTACTCAACGATTAGCTTATGTTCTTCGTCGATCCATACCGTATTCAACGTTTCAGCCCAAAGACACACTCTTCCAAAAATGTTAGAGTCTCTGGCAAAAATGTCATCGTATCAAGGTCAATACTGATGAGAATTTCAAATGGAACTCCTCCTTTCAAAATATGGGGAAAAGTTGATACAGGAAGTAACCTAATGTGGACTCAGTGCAAGCCTTGTAAAACATGTTACGAACAAGATGATCCTTTTTTTGACCCAATAAATTCCTCTGCATATAGAAACTTATCTTGCACTACAAAGCAATGTCAGATCCTAGGAGAATCTGCCAGTTGCTCTAGTGAAGACAGGACTTGCCAGGATAAATATTCCTAGGGGGATGGTTCTTTATCTGATGGAACTGTTGCTGCTGATACATTAACTCTACGTTCAACCTCAGTTACTTCCATTACACTTCCTAATTTTATTATGGGTCGTGGACATAATAATAGAGGACTTTTTAGTCCAGAAACCTCTGGTACTATCGGCCTTGGTGGGTCGAAACCTTCTATTGTTTCTCGATTGGGAGATCTAAGTGATAGGAAATTCTTTTGTTGTTTGTTGCCATATTCATCTAAAGTTGGGAAATCGAGCAAGCTCAATTTTGGACAAAAGGCGTCGTTTCAGGCGAAAGAGTACAATCCACACCATTAAAATTCAAACATCCTCCGTATAATGGATTCTATTTTCTGATACTAGAGGCAATAAGTGTAGGAAATAAAAGAATAAAATTTAGCAGTTCTTCTTCTACTACGGAAGGAAACATAATCATAGATTCTGGAACTGCATTGACATTCTTCCCTGATGCTTCCTTCTCAGAATTGGCTACGGCATTCGCCGCTGGTGTTACCGGCGGGAAACGTGTCAAAGACCCATCTGGTTTTCTTCCAGTTTGTTATAACTCTACTACTGAATCTAGAATAAAAAATTTCCAAGGGTTACAGTTCATTTTAGGGGGTCCGGATGTGAAACTGAAACGCGTTAATAGGTTTATTAGAGTTGCAGAAGGTGTTATTTGTAAACCTGGTGGTGGTGATTCTGCTGCATTATATGGGAATTTCGCACAGATGAATTTTCTGGTGGGGTATGACCTTGTAAAGAAAACGATACCGTTTAAGCCAACTGATTGCGGGAAGGAGGAAGTAACTTGATAAGTTATTAAAATTTTGTGAGTGAAATAACGTGAATAGCCTTTAAATTAGGGTTGGGTTGTATTATGGGATTGTGATTGATGGCAGAAACCGCTGGCATTTTGTGAAAATTAATATAAATCATTTATAGGATAGGATAGTTTGTACTCGTATAAAAATCAGCTTCTGTATGATGTTGTCATTTGAAAAGAATCAAGACATATCAGATTTCATGTTTTCTTTGAAAAACAGAAAATCTCAAGCCATAAATATGGATTAATTAGATAAAATCAAAAACAGAATTGTGAATACAAAACTATGGTTACACATTTTCCAAAAATTTACAAATGAGATGACCCTCAGATTTTTATCCATTCCATCTGTGGAATTTGGGCAGTTTTTATCATGGGTCTCTCTATATTTAATTTTAATCAATTAATATATATATTGACTATTGAATATGTAATAAAAGTTGAATAATAGAAACATATATTTGTAAGCTCATCTTAATATTTCACTATATTACAGAAATATGGTTCTTGAGTAATATATAAAATTAAAATAAAAAGAGAAGACTCAGTATAGGAGAGTGAAGCTGATACAGGCAAGAAGGGCCAATGCAAACGATTTTACTGTTACAGAACCTGGCAACTTACCCTTGTCCTTCCTTAGGAAAAGGGCTTGGTACAAAGGCAAGTTTATGAGAACTAAAGCACCACAAAGAATAATTTGTGAAAGCATTGCCTCAAAAAACCTAAAACTAATCTCTTTCATGATCACTTTCTGAACCACCCCAACAAAGCAGAACAAATTGAGCATTGCAAGTGTAGCTAAAATGGTAAACATTGGAGATGAAGCTCCAAACTCCATTATCTCTTTTTCGTACCTTTTCAATACATCTTCATCAGCAGCTTTTGCAGTGATTATGAATGTTGAATTGGTAAATCCTAGCATCTTTGAAATGGTGTCAATGAAGGCAAAGACGTAAGAGGTACCTCTTTTATATAGCCATATTCTTTGGTCATTCAACCATCCAAGGATTGTGCCCCGACACCACAGGAACTCAGCTAAGCTACAAATATAGCTTGCAGATATCACATAAGCAAATGGTAGAAACCATGGACTTGATACCTGAAACCAACAAAAATATAATTTTGAATATTCATACATGCTGTGAACTACCACTAATTGCTATCATTAAAATGAATGCAATATGTGGTCCCTTTTTTGCAGTTAGACAAAGTATAAGATAACAATCTGTATCTCTAATGAAGCAATCCGTGTATTTTATGCAGTAACACTTAAGTGTACCAATAATATACAAATGTAGTAATACAAATATATTAGCAACAAATGTTTTCTTTTCTTTTTTCACAATTTCTGATGAAAGATTCTATTGATCAATAGAGTTGAGGCAAATGAAGTGTTTAAATTTTTAGTCATGGTTTGATGACATAGAACATTTTCGTAAATTTTCTTTTCATTAAGTTGCATATGCAGAACCAAAAGTATTGAAATGATTGCTGCAAAAAAGGAGAACATGCACCTGTGGAAACAAGGATATGCCTTTGAGGAGACAAAGTGATGGAACAATAGAGTAATATAGGGTTGGAAAGCAGTTTGGAGGCCACAGACCATAGACGAAATATGCCATTCGCAGGCCAAGGCTAATCTTTCCGTGTGCATACCATGCAGGGCTACACTTGGAAAACAAAACCTGGAAATCACCTTCAGCCCATCTTTTATGCTGCACTAGTGTCTCAGACAACGTGATAGGTGCAATGCCTAAGAATGCATTCCTTTCTGGATTGAAATACACGGATTTCCATCCTTTGCATTGGATTGACAAACCTGTGATCACATCTTCCACAGGACACCCGTATATCAATCCCATCTGCAATAAGAAATTCTTTCATTTTATTAGTTACAAAACGATGTTTCAATTAAAGACTTGTATTTTTTTTTTTTCAAGTTCAAATTAGAAAAGGAGATTCTGAACAGACCTCAATTCCCCATTTAGTATTTTGCTCATAAGTACAGCTTGCAAGAGGCTTTGTTTCTTCTTCTAATTCTTCTATATTCAGTTGTATCTTATAATCATCATTTCTTGTCCATTCAAATTTACAATCTTTACTGAATTTTTTTCCACATAGAGTATCTCTCCTATGAAAACAGCCAGTTCCAATGTATAAAGGACCCCCAAAACCATCCAAACCATGGAAGTCCACCTTCATTGCCAAAATTAACAAAAAGGCAAAATGAACTATCAACTAATATGAAAAATTAATATATATATATATACATATATATATGGAAAATGCACTTACATCCATTATCACTCGTAATAAGGAACTGTATATGTCATTCTTAGTGATGTTCTCGAAATTCTGAGGGAATTGCACAAAAGCAATGTCATGACCCTTCTCTTCGTCCATAAAGAAACAGAGTGCATCCATAACAGAAAGTGAATTGTTTGAGTACATATCACAATCTAGAGTTAAAATAATCTCTCCATTGCTAATCTTTGATGACACTCTAATCTGAATATTATACCACAAAAGAAAAACAACCGAATAAATGAACTTTTTTTGTCAAATTTTATGGTGTAAGACCAAAACTTAAGAATGAGCATACATACAACTCACCAAGGCATTCAAGGCACCAGCTTTAAAATGATGGGGATGTTTGGGCCTTTTCTCTCTAGCAAGATACACTAGAGTAGGCAATCGACACCCATCAATATCTATGGAATTTGGAGCTTTCCCATTTATCAAAACCTGGCAAAAAAGGTAAAAAATTCAAATATCAAACGATTAGAGTGCAGAAAATTTTGGCAACGGTTGTCAATGAGAAATTGCTGTATTACCTGTAGAATTGTGCCATGATCAAGCCGTGAAGAGTAGGAATTCCACTGCGAAAATCCTTTATGATTGAATTGTTCTTCTTCAGGGATCCGACCGAGATTGTTTGCATTTTCAATTCTGTTTTCCATGTCTTCATATAAATTCTACAAGAACAGAGTAAAAACTGATACTATTACTATCATATAATATCATTGCTGTGCCTGTCACCAAAGATTGTCATTTTCTGGAGCCGTCGTTTTTCTCATCTTGTTAGCTATCAGCAACAAGCTAAGAGTAAGAGTAAGAGTAAGAGTAAGAGCTAAATTAAACAGGCCCTAAGCCTGTCGTTCAAAATGTGACCGATTTAAACAAGTCTACCATCTGATTTTCCCATCCTGTCGTTGGATGACAGCTTGTATTAAACGACAGCCTGACTTTAATGTTTAACAAGTTTTCCCCCCAATGCATAAATTCAGCTCATTTATTTAAAGAAAGTGGAAGAAAAGAAAACTTTTTTTCTTTTTTCTTTCGTGTAAAACCGCCTATCACTGTCAGAGACTGTCTAATCTGGCTCTAGATTTAATTACCCCCAATCTAAAAGTACGTTTAGTGGAAAATGAACCTGAAAACTCTTTTCACATACTTAACATGCGTTACCAATTGAGCTATAATTCATAGATAAAGAAAAAAAAAAAAACTTTGATTCAAAGTGTACTTCCTTCCCAGTATTGTTTCTCCCTCCTCAAATTGTTTAAGTATTTTAATGCACTTACAAAATTAAACAGTATTTTGTTGAATCATA
The DNA here is from genome assembly GCF_014843425.1 of Jatropha curcas. Next base: position 199,071 of record NW_023590738.1, read on the forward strand.
ATTCATAACAAAAGTAAATTAAATAAAAATCATTCTTCTGTTTATTTTTAGTACTGTCATTCAATGATATGTAAAATACTTATTTAGGCCGGTATATCGATCCATTTATATACTAAACTAATTACAATAGTGTTTTGATTTAAATAATGATGTTTCTGACTATATACTAAAATGAAAAGTAAAACAGAAAATTTTGAAATAATTTTTTTTTTTAATTGGCTTGGTGTATGGATGATGCAATTAAATCACCTCAATTATAAACTAAATATTGCTTATATTTTACTAAATTATCTTTTTATCACGCTTAACTATTCTAACTTTAACAATTCTCTATGCATTAATTAAAATAATTAAGAGAGAAATAGTAAGATGATAATATATATTCTAAGAACTTATAAAAAAATAGTTATTGTGTTTAGTAGTGATAAAAATAAAATTAGAAAAAAGTTAATTAATATTCTATAATCATTTTAAAATGATAGATAATTTTTTAGAAAAAAGAACTTCTAAATAATTACATATAAAAATAAAAATGAAGAGAGTCCTTGATTTATAACTTGTTCGATTTTTTAAAAATAGTTTATGGAGGGAGATAAAGTAATCCCAATTAAGAAATAAAAAAAAAAAATGAATGTAATTTTTATTTGTAGAGATTTTTCTCCTTTAGAAATAAAAAATATTATATTAAAAAATAAATTTCTTTAAATTATATATTTTAATTATAAAAATTTTATAAAAAAAAATTCAATATTTAAAATAATAATTTTAACAAAAAAAATTAATCTCAATGTCAAACATGCTGCTGAGTGCTAACCACACAAGTGTGAAAAAAAAAGAAAAGAAAAATATCACCTTAATAGCTGCATAAGCCTTTGTTTGATCCAGATTAGGTTTTAAAGCAAAATAAGCAGCAGGAGACCTTGGCTCCACATGGAATCTCTTACAATATGGTATCCAATGTCTTGCAAATCTTGATGCTTCCATTAGAGCATAGAATGTAACATCTGATCCTCCATCATCAGATAAATACACACTTAACTTTTCTGCAGGATAATCATAAGCCATTACTGACAGAACAGTGTTCATCACCATTAATGGGGGCTCAATTGCAGGATTTGCCGTGCACACAAATATGTCTACTCCTGGTAAATCATTCTTGTACCTGTTCTTGAGCATAATATAATATAATTCCAAATTCAAATTTATTTTTCAATAATTAAAAATAAAAAGGATATAACTATCTAAACAAAGTACCTAGTAAAGAGTCTCTCCTTGAAGGTGAACCTATAGATCTTGTTCCACCTTGGAGCTTGAGTAAACAACCAGTAAAAACCAAACCATAATTCAGCTCCAAGTAATCCAATCCAAACCCATCTCCCATCTTCTTCTTTACTTGGTATGTTTCTTACTCTGTAATACCAAACTAAACAAATACCTAAAAACACAGTTCCTGCAAAGATTCTATACAAGATACTTCCTTTTGCTTTCTTTGTTTCGAACAGAGGATTCAACTGTTCGCTTCCCATCTCTTGGTGCTTAATATGGATGAGAAAATGCAACAGCCGGCTATCCCATATATAATGGAAGCAGTTTAACTTTCCTTTTCTTTTGTTTATCTACAGGCAGAAAATTCTTGTTTGGTGCTTCGTAAACGTTGGATATGGATGTCATGTCAGGCCCATAAAGAAAAGCACTACCCTCAGAAATTTTTTTCATCCACAAGAATTAAATACTAAAGCTGTTATCTAAGGGGACGAAATTTTTCTACTCAAACCAATTCTTTTGATAAATATATTTTGTTTTTTTGATATACGAGGAAAGATAGGCTAATAAGGACATATGGGAGTTATGATAAAAATAATGTAATTTTGAAATTTACCTATCAAAATAATGCGTTTTTGAAATTATTTTCAATCATAATGTCGAAATTGGAGAAGATTTTAGTTGCACTAAGTATGTCAATACGGTGAAAAAAAACATTTAGAGCAAACATGAATTACTTTTTGACTTGAATTAATTTATAGGTTACAAAACATTCGATTACAATATAGAATGATAGAGCTGATTTGTCCGGATTAGATTCATGGCTTTTTTTTATGTACCAAATAAATGAAAATATAAATTTTTGTTCATAAAATATTTCTGATTAAACCTACTACAAACAGTAAAAATAATTTGTTCAAACTTTTTATATTCAACTGGACTGGCTTCAAGCAGGAACAAATGAGAAAATAAAATAATGACTGAAAAATTAAAGAGAATAAATAACACGATAATTTAACGTGGAAAACTCTCCAAGTGGACAATATAATGTCACATCGATAGAGCTGATTTGTCCGGGATTAGATTCATGGCTTTTTTAATGTACCAAATAAATTTGAAAATTAAATTTTTGATTCATAAAATATTTCTGACTTAAAACACTACTACAAAACAGTAAATAATTTGTTTCAAACTTTTTTATTTCAACTGGACGGCTTTCAAGCAAGGAAAAATGAGGAATATATAATACTTGAAAAATTTAAAGAGAATGCAGGAACAAATGAGAAAATAAAATAATGACTGAAAAATTAAAGAGAATAAATAACACGATAATTTAACGTGGAAAACTCTCCAAGTGGAAAAAAACCACGGCCGTTGCCAAACGATAACCAAGAAAAATATTCGCTATGCGGCAAATTGTTACAACCACAATTACAAAATATTTTTCTACCCGACACTCTCAAAACACCCCAAATATTTTATACTCCAAGAGATTCCAAGAGACTTACTCTAAATCCCTAATATAAAACACATTCAAGTATTTTTGGTGTGTCTAAAAATCTAAATATTGGCTTCCTTTTATAGCCAATCCATCACCCTCAAATCTCAATCTCCCCCACGTGGGATTGAGCAAACTTTTTTTTTTTTTCTTTTGTTTTCAACAAAGGAGGCTAAGACTATTTTGACCTGGGCAAGTAATTCTGGATGGATTAGTTGCGTTTCACACAACTCTTCTACTGAATCCATCATAGTGTAGAAGAATTGTACGCAAAAAGTTTTGTTTTTTCTAATATTAATTTCATGTGAAAAGCAACATACGGGCTGATTCTTTATCTTCATTGAAACACGGAAATTAAGCATTTACATATGTCCTGTGTCCTGATTCTTTTCTCCCGTGACGGCCTCTTTTCACATTTTTTCTTTTGTCGTAAATTTTTATATTTTTTTATTAAATAAATTATAAATTTATGTCTATTGCTGAGTAGGTTCATGTTATTTATGTTTTTACTATTGTTATTTTATTTTCATCTTATGTAGCGGTTATGATCTTTCCATTTTATATAGAGTATTCATTATATTTTTTATATTTGGACAGATATAGAATTTGTAGAGAATTTTTCAACTAAACAATGATCTTTCTCTTTTCGAGTTTAGTAGAGCGGCATGTTCCTTTATTAGATTTAGTGATTCAATTCTCTGTGTTCGTCATAAGTAACTAGTTCATAGATAATTAGGTCATATATAGAAAATTCGGAAAATCTATCTAACCAGTTACTTTTGAAGATCTATCAGTTTTTTTCAAGTTCAACTTTCAATTTTCATTTTGATTTCTTATTAGATCAGCAAATAATGATTATTTTAGTTATAACAATTTTTGTTCTATGTCTGATTTTTAGGAGAGCGGTCATATCCTGTCTGTATTTATTAGTATTGATTTGAAGTTTTTTAATAAAATCCTAATAATATTATATTAAAAAAATTACACATCTGATAATTATCTCAAACTCCCTACATGTCTAATATTTATGTGTTGCTTAACAAGAGTGTATTCTCATAGAGAGACTGTTTTGGTAACTCCAATCCATCATTTTCAAGTCATTAGTATGTTATATTAAAGTATTCTCTCATTCTTTTAATGATAATTCATAAAATAATAATATTATACATATTCTGAATATCTTCCATTAGTACTTTTCAAAATGAAATGTCCTACATTTAATGGTTATTTTTGACTTTGAGAGTCTGTGCTTGAAGGTGAACCAACAGAGTTGGTGCCATCTAAGAGCTTGAGTGAGCCGATGCAAACGCTGCGTACTCTAGCTAGAGCATTCTATAATTATGTTCGTCTCCAGGTTTGAGAATCTTTTATAATATAAATTAACGCATGATGCATTTTCCTTCTTTTTTTAAAACCAATCCAAACTCATCTCCCATCATCTAAAGCTGGAGCTCATCATCTGCAGTCCAAACTTCAACTACTATGGACTTTAACCCCACATGCTGAGCACAACAAAATTGACTGAACCACGTGGGAACTTTGTAGTTCAAACAAAATAAACAGACGAAAGGTTGAAGACAAGACAATATTGCTTCTATATTATATTATATTATATTTATATATATCACACTATCGTTTCATTTCATTTGTGTGAGGAAAACAGATTGAAAATTACAAGAAGAATGGGAACTTATAATGAGAATACTCCTTTGTTTGAAACAAAAAGAGCTAAGGGAAGAGTTATCTACAGGCTCTTTACAGTGACTCTGTTTATGGCTATATGTTTTATATGGGCGTATAGAGTTCTCAACATACCAAGAGATGGTGAAAATGGGAGATGGGTTTGGATTGGTTTGCTTGGAGCTGAACTATGGTTTGGTATTTACTGGATTCTCACTCAAGCGCTTAGATGGAATCAACTCTATAGGTCCACCTTCAAGCACAGGCTTTCTCAAAGGTACCATGAGAATGAGTTGCCTGGAGTAGATGTATTTGTATGCACAGCAGATCCCAGAATAGAACCGCCAATAATGGTGATAAACACTGTTTTATCAGTGATGGCTTATGATTATCCTTCCAAGAAGCTTAGTGTATATCTTTCTGATGATGGTGGATCAGATTTAACGTTTTATGCTCTTTTGGAGGCATCTAAGTTTGCAAGACATTGGATACCTTATTGCAGAAAATTCAAAGTGGAGCCAAGGTCACCTACGGCTTATTTTGTTACTATTCCTAGTAGTCAACACCATCCTAATCAGATTAAGGAGTTGGAGCTTATCAAGGTAATAGTTGTTTATCATTTATCTATTTTTAAAAAATAATTATTACTTTGATGAGCGGGATAGAGCTAAGATAATTATTTTGGAAAGTTAAACAAAATTTTTAAAATTTTTAAGAGATCAAATATAAATTTTATATATTTTTAAAGATCAAAATGTAATTTTTCATAAGTAATTTTTTTTAAAGAGTTCGATACAGTGGCCAGGGCTCATTGAGCCTCCCTTAAGTTTTGCCGATGTTCGATGAGATGAAATGTTAAGAGAGGACGAGTAGGTATGCTAAATTTCTTTGTCAAATTTCTTTGTCGAGGACAAAATAATTTAAATAGATAATCAAACATAAATTTGAATTAATGAGTAAATTAATAAAGGTGTGTTTGTAAAATTTAATAAGTTTATGGATGTAAACAAAAAAAGAAACATTAATTTCTCTTAATTTTCCGTTACAAACAGAATTTTGGATTTAGGATGTTTTCTTATCAGGGTGTAATTGCAACAAAGTATTAAAATAATGGTATTTTTGATGTTTAAGCCTGATTAACGTCCAATGATATACTCGTAGAAATTGTATGAAGAAATGAAAGATCGAATTGAAAATGCAACGAAGCTAGGTCGAATTCCAGAAGAAGCACGCTTGAAACACAAAGGGTTTTCGCAATGGGATTCATCCTCTTCGCGGCGTGAGCATGACACCATTCTTCAAGTGAACCGTCTAATTTACTCTCAATTGAACTTGCCGTTTTTGTTTTATTATAGACAAGCTGTTTGATGTTTGAATTTCCATGTCGTTTCCCAGATTTTGATAGACGGGAAAGATACAAATGCTACAGATGTTGATGGGTTTACATTGCCTACTCTAGTATACCTTGCCAGAGAGAAAAAAGCCCAGTATCCCCACCATTTCAAAGCTGGGGCTATGAATGCTTTGGTCAGTTATATACATATGCTTGAACATAATCTAGACCTTACTTATCCTCCAATTACAATTTGTTTGCTTGATTTGTTTATGATCCAATATGTGCAGATAAGAGTATCATCAAATATTAGCAATGGAAAAATAATTCTCAATCTAGACTGTGATATGTACTCAAACGATTCATTATCCATATGGGATGCACTCTGCTTCTTCACGGATGAAGAAAATGGCTATGAGATTGCTTTTGTGCAGTTTCCCCAAAGCTTTGAAAATGTTACGAAGAATGACATATACTGTAGTTCACTTCTAGTAATTAGTAATGTAAGTTCCTATATATAAACAAGTGCAACTTAGCAGTATTTCTTCAACTGTCATTGCTTATTGACAGAAAAAACTTGGTCTTATTCAGAGACTGCTTTATTGATGGACAAGTTTCCCCAAAGCTTTGAAAATGTTACGAAGAAAATGACATATACTGTAAGTTCCTTCTAGTAATTAGTATGTAAGTTCCTATATATATATATATATTATTATATTTATTGATATATATTATTGTTTTGTTGTATTAGTTTATATATATATATATATATTATTGTTTTGTTGTATTAGTTTGCTTAATTTTTGTTTTTGCTTTTTTTTGTGGAATGAAGGTGGAGTTCCATGGTATGGATGGTTTTGGGGGCCCTGCGTATGTTGGAACCGGCTGCTTTCATAGAAGAGATACTCTTTGTGGAAGAAAATTCACTGAAGATTGTAAGATTGAATGGAAGGGAAATGAAGACCATATAAGACTAAAGAGTACAGAAGAATTAGAAGAAGAAACAAAGCCTCTTGCAAGCTGTACTTATGAGCAAAACACACAATGGGGAAATGAGGTTGAAGAATGATCTTTCTTTAACAAATTTCTCGTTTTTGGATTTGGAAATTCAAATCTTGAAACTTCTTTATTACTAATCGAATGAAATAATTGATTGCAGATGGGATTGAAATATGGTTGTCCAGTTGAAGATATAATTACAGGGTTGTCAATCCAATGCAATGGGTGGAAATCGGCTTATTTCAATCCTAAAAGGAAAGCATTCTTGGGAGTTGCTCCAACCAGCTTGTCTCAGACACTAGTGCAGCACAAAAGATGGTCCGAAGGCGATTTCCAGGTTTTGCTTTCCAAATACAGCCCTGCATGGTATGCAAATGGAAAAATTAGCCTTGGCCTGCAACTGGGTTATTGCTGCTATTGTTTTTGGGCTTCAACTTCTTTGCCAACTCTATATTACACTGTCATTCCTTCGCTTTGTCTAATGAAAGGCGTAGCCTTGTTTCCACAGGTGCATGCTCTTCCTATTAGAATTGATTATATACAACATTTTTTTTTATGCAACTTACTCAAGAGTAATTGAGACACCCGCTTCCTCGAAAATATATCTTTCAGATGTTACCTAAGGTAGCATTTGGTTATTTTCAATTTTTTTTTTTTTTTTTTTTTTTTTTTTTATTTTATGATAGAACATGTTAAATCACTATAAATTTTTTAATCATAATTGTTAATAACAGCTTTAATGCTAAATATATAGATCCTAATAAATTTTGTCATGTTGGGTTTTTCAATTTTTTTTTTTTTTTTTTTTTATTTTATGAATAGAACATGTTAAATTCACTATAAATTTTTAACATATTGTTAATAACAGCCTTAATGCTAAATATATAGATCCTAATAAATTTTGTCATGTTGGTTTCAGGTGTCTAGCCTATGGTTCCTACCATTTGCTTATGTGATATCTGCCAAGTACATCTACAGCCTAGCTGAGTTTCTTCTGTGTGGAGGCACAATCCTCGGATGGTGGAACGACCAGAGAATATGGCTATATAAAAGAACAAGCTCCTATTTCTTTGCCTTCATTGACACAATTTTAAAGAGACTAGGATTTACCGAGTCAGGATTCGTAATCACTGCAAAAGTCACTGATGAAGATGTGTCACGACGGTATGAGAAAGAGATAATGGAGTTTGGAGATTCTTCTCCAATGGTCACTGTCTTAACTACTGTTGCAATGCTCAATTTATTCTGTTTTGCTGCAGTTGTGAAGAAAGTGATAGTGAAAGAGACTATTATAAGACTCGATGAGTTAATGTCTTTGCAATTTCTTCTTTGTGCTGTTTTAGTTGTAATAAACTGGCCTTTATACCAAGGCCTTTTCCTGAGGAAGGATGAGGGCAAGTTGCCAAGTTTTCTAATAGTTAAATCATTTGTATTAGCTCTTCTTGCCTGTACCAGCTTCACTCTTCTGTATTGAATTGCTGCATATCAAATGACAAAGCATCCACAATAAAGCTAAGAGATTGATATATCTGAGATAGAATGTGTGACTTAGCTAACAGACGAAATTGCCTGTACCTTAGCTAACAGACCAGCAACAACGTTCACAAAGGTTTTAATTTATCGGTATCAAGCATGCCAATGAAGCTAAAACTATAGACTTGAACAAGACAGCCGGCAGTATACGGCCCTTATCGTGGCGGAGAAAGAGGGCATGGTAGACTGGCAAATTAACCAGAATCATGAGTCCAGACAGAAAAATTTGGGGGGCAAACATTTCTATAATCTGGAAATTCATGTCCAAATCAATAATCCTTTTGCTTATTGCACCAACTAAGCTGAAAAGATTGACCAATGCTAGTGTTGCTACCAAGGTGAACTTTATGCTTGAGCTTCCAAACTCCATTACCTCTTTCTGGTACCTCTTTAACACATCGTCTGTTACCACCTTAGGTGTAATGGCGAAAGATGTTTGTGATAAGCCTAATTGTTTGATAACTGTGTCGATGAACGCGAAGAAGTATGACGTCGTTGCTCGAATTACCCACATTCTTTGCAAGTTCCACCAAGCTTTAATACTACTACCACAAGTTAAAGATTCTACCATGCTATAAATATTCTTGGATATGAAAACATATGCAAACGGTATGAACCAGAAGCTTGAGACCTAAGGCATGTAAGGGAGAGGTCAATTATTTAGAACTATAGAAGATAAAAAGTGAATGAAAAGTTAAAGACTGAGATATATACCTGAGGGAATAAGGGAATGCCATGGAGCAAGCAAAGAGGAGGAACAATTACATAGTATAGTGTAGGCAAGGAAATAGGAGCCCATAAAAGATAAGCACAATATCCCAATTGGGCACCAATTTTTATCTTGCCATGCCCATATAACAAAGGGCAATATTTGGATAAGAAAATCTGAAAAAGTCCTTCAGACCACCTCTTATGTTGAATCAAACCCACTTCCAAGGTATTTGGAGCTACACCCAAGAAGCCTTCTCTATCGTTTGGAGAGTAGTGGATTGATTTCCATCCCCTGCATTGGATTGTCAAGCCAGTAACTGTGTCTTCAACTGGACACCCATATATTAATCCCATCTGCAATTTCATGATCATAATCATTTCCGTGAATTTTTGTCAGCTTAACAGTCACTAACATGAAATTTTAGATAGATTTTACAAATTTTTTCAAGTTCATTTATACCAAACAGAGTCTTAAAAGAAAAACGGGAGACCAACAAAATGAGAAAGAGACCTCTTGGCCCCATAGGGTGTCCTTCTCATAGCAACAGCTAGCAACAAGTTTAGATGCTTCTTCTAGTTCATCTACAGTTCTTTTATCATTTCTTTCAGAATCAAAATTGTCCAATTTCAATTTATTTCCCCTAGAGTAATTCTTTCCAGAGAGACTTTCTCTTCTATGGAAGCATCCAGTGCCACAGTACAAGGCTGAACCATATCCACACATGCCAGGAAGTTCAACCTGAAAGATATGATCCATTAATTCATATGTAAAAAATCTTTCTACAAATTACCAAAAACATTGAAAACCCAAGAATGTTTCTGGAGATTTAATTACCTTATTAACAACATAGTACGAATTCGCATAGAGATCATTCTTGGTAATGTTGCTGAAACATTGAGGATATTGAACAAAAGCAATTTCATGGCCTTTTTCTTCATCCATGAAGAAACAGAGTGCATCAAGAACCACATCTGAATCATTTGCATACATGTCACAGTCTAAGTTAAGAATGATAGGCCCATTGCTTATCTCTGATGAAACTCTTATCTGCATACATGGAATTAAATTATAATACTGAGAAACACAAGAAAAGGGAATTCTATTCAAGAGTTTGTAATATATTGTATTACCAAAGCATTCATGGCTCCAGCTTTGAAGTGATGAGGGAAGTGGGGTCTTTTCTCTCTTGCCAAGTACACAAGTGTTGGCAATCGACAACCGTTGATATCTACAGCAGTTTCATCCCTTCCATCAACAACAATCTGCTTAAACATATAATTAATAATTAATTAATTCTAGTAAGTAAACAAAAATGGATTATGACAAAGTAAAATCATAATTACCTGCACAATGGGTTGATGATCTCCTTTTGTAACTTTTGGGTTCCATTCTGAGAATCCTTTGTGTTGATTCCTTATATCCTCTGGAATGGCACCTCTTTTTATCGTTGATTCAATCCTTTTCTTCATTTCTTCATATAAATTCTTCAGATAAAAGAAACTTTTATTAAGGTTAGTAATAATATTAAGGATTTATCTTTTATTTCGACCAGCATTGTGTCCAACACTTACCTTAACAGCTAACCAATCTTGAGCATATTGCACATTACTATCCTGTCCGAAGAAGGCCTCAGGAGATCTTGGTTCAATATTGTTTGATTTGCAGAAAGGAATCCAATATTTGGCGAATTTAGATGCCTCAAGGAGAGCATAGAACGTCAAGTCTGATCCGCCATCGTCGGAAAGATAAACAGCAAGTTTGTCAGTGGGATAATTGTATGACATTAAGGATAAAACTGTGTTGATCACCATAGTTGGTGGCTCCATCGTGGGGTCTGCCGTGCATACAAAAATGTCAACTCCTGGTAATAACTTGTCTTTATACCTGTCATAACCACCATCAGCAGGTAAGTACTAGAGTCAATCTTTAATAATTATCTTTAAAATTTTCAATATAGTCTTTCCTATTACAGGGGTGAGCATTTGATAATATGAACCGAGTCTATGCAAATCGAAAAAATTTAAATTTCATATATAAAAAATTAAACTAAATTGAATTATCTAGAGAAATGAAAATCGGATTGATTAGTTTCGATTTGATTTTTAAAAATTTTGACTTATTTATCGTGTTAAATTAATTTGGTTTTTGGAACTTTAAAAGAACAAACTAAAAAAAAATGTAGCATAGTGTCACTTTCGCCAGGCAAAAACAAAAATGCACTGCGATCCCGTGGAGAACTATTCATTGACATTCTCTATTATATGCTAATAGAAAAAATGCATCACTAAACCTTCAACCGCAAATGAGGCAGATTTTATTGAGTTTGAAATTGGCTCGTTAAAAGTATTTTTCAAGCTTTAATTCGAATCCAAGCTGATTTACATACATATTTACTATAGATCTGTTTGGAAAAACTAGATATTCTGATAATTATCTGTTTTAGCAGCATTTAGCTATTAGTTGTCCGTGTAGCTTTTCGTAAAACACTAAAAACTAAACATTATATGAGTTAATTTTGTAAAGAACGCTACATTAGTTTCTAAAAGTTAGTTTAAATGCTTTGTTACAGAATCTTATAAATAATAATAGCTTTTAATAGCTGTAAAAACGCTAAAACCTACACAAAAGTTGTTGTCCAACGTCCCCTATATCAAAAAAGCTTGCAAATTGCATGGTTTATAAATCATCCCTTAATAACGAGGTTTGTTTATATATAACGAGGCTTAACAAAAAAACCAGCTCGCGCACTTCATAAAGTTCTAGCTCGATCGGTTCATATATTAAGAGAGTTTGATAAGTAGGCTCAAGTTCATTTTGAAGTTTTGAATTAGATCTCCAGCAATTTACAAACGGCTTGGTTTAAATTAAATCCACTATATTAGCTATTAAGCATATTATTATTACAGTATGAGTAGTATCAGAATCGTGTTTAGAACTTTCTTTGCAACTGTTACTGAAGTCATCAACTAAGCTTAATCAAAGCATAATTATCCAACTCACAGAGAGAGAGAGAGAGAGAGAGTGAAGAAACCTTTGTGAGAGCCTGTGTTTGAAAGGGTGAGGATAAGTAACGTTCCAACGAAGAGACTGATTGCAAATCCAGAAAAAACCGAAGCAGAGCTCCGCCATGAACATGACAACCCAAACCCATAATCTTGCTACCGATGATGATGATGATGATATTGGGAAATATATGATTCTATAAATCCATATGAAACATATTCCTACAAAAACTGTACAAGCAAAGAGCCTGAATAGAACTCTTCCTTTGGCTTGCTGGGTTTCAAAAAGAGGAAGTTTCTCCTCTTCTTTTTGTGTAGCCATCTCTCTTAATTTCTGTCAAAAGAATATGCAACTACGTCCACCATAAGTCCATAACATTGCATCTATGTATAGGGTAAACAATTAATTGAAGACCACACATGGGACATGGCGCAGGATAAGAAGGGATTAAGGTCTTCTTCACATGGCCCAGGAGAAAAGGTAGTGATGTGTTTTTGGATGACATCTTTGGAACTAGTTTTTGGCGTTTTCAACAAATCAAAGCTCCATGTAAGCATTTAGTGACATAATTGTCTACAACACACACTTTAACTTAATTTAGTAAAATAATTTTTGGATAACATAATTTTTTTTTTCGGAGGAAACACCCTTTAACTTATAATATCGTTTTCATATTAAAATATCATGAAATCCTAATAAAACTATTTTCTACAATACATAAATACATCATAGGATACTAATCAAATAGTTGAGATTATCCTTAACCCAAAAATCTTAATGGATCAACCACCACGTAGTTGGATGTAGAAAGTCAAATATTTAAAGGTTAAAATTATTATTATCATTAAAAGGGTTTCACTAAATATCACCTCTAGTCGAAGCATAAAATACGTCCGTTAATCAAATTATTTTCAAATAAGTTTATGCTAATTTTAATATTATTTTTCAATTTGAGGAAAAGATAAATATTATTAAACGAGAAAAGGTTCAGAAATAATAATAATAATAATAGAGCTAATATCAGATGAATTTCTCTTCTATCCCACATTTCTTTTGTCTTGTATCCATCCAAATAAAAAAAAAAAAAAATTTATCACAACAAAATATATAATAAATTGTTATAAATAATATAAATTTTAATACAAAAACCTACAAATTAATATAATTACACTAGATCACAATCCATTATCTCACACAAAACATTATCTTACTATATAATCCACTCAAAACCCTAAACAAATCGTTAAGTCTAACCCTAGGGCTAGCTAGTTTTGATATAAAACCCTAACATATATATATATATATATATATATATATTCTTTACTATATTAAAATCCACTTTCAAAACCCTTAAACAAATCGTTAAGTCTAACCCTAGGCTAGCTAGTTTTGATTATAAAAACCCTAACATATATATATTATTATATATATATATTAATATATATATATATATATATATATTAAGGCCCTCCATGCATGTTGGTGTGTGTGCACCTGAAATGGTGAGCTTGTTGAGTGATGCCATGGCACTCTGCCAAATCACCTGAACCATCATCCAACTTGTGACAATCTACAAGATGATCATCTCTGTGATGTTGTTTCTCTTCTTCTTTTAATGACATGCCACTTTTCTTCTTCTTCTTTCCTTATTCTTCTTCGTCTTCTTCTTTTCTTGGGCGTGCCTTGTCGTGATACCGTTCCTCGTCGGTTGCCACTTTTTGTAAACTTTGTTACGAGGATTGTAATAAGTAGGTGCCTTCACTATTTATAAATTGCTGGGTCGGTCGGTTGCAATTCATGTTGATTGACACGTTTGTCTTTTTTCGTGATCATGTGTCCCGAGTATATTGGCCAATAAAGATGGCACAAGTGAGCGATGAACATTTGGCTAACCGAGTTAAATTAAGTTGACTCAGTTCAATTTCAGCCTAATGAGATGAATTTAATATTTGAAACCGATTAATATAAATCGAGCATAATTGATTTCACTTGGTCATAGATAAATTCAATTAGTTATATATGGTGACAAAACTAAAACTATGACTAAATTTTTAAAATGTCTAATTAAATCAACCAAAATGGATCCATTTGATTCGATTTTTAGCTAGAAACCAAACTCATCCTAGCTATGACAGAGGCAGTGACATCATTTTTGACAAGTGGTACGTAGCTACAATGACAAAATAGCACTCTTATATCTAGTGTGAAAATAGAAAAACTTGAGTTGTGTATTTTTCATTTATAATTTTTATCAGAAATAATGAAGCTATGAAGTCATTTCTTAAGATCATAAGTTTGACCTTTGAGCTCTTAATTAATGAAATTTAATTAATAAAATTATTAATTGATGGGATTTAAAATTCGGATTAGCTAATGGTCATATTATTCCAAGTCGTTTGGGCCATAACATCAAAAAAAACAAAAGTCCACTGGGCCATGGGAAAAAGGCACATACTTGTAGTGGAAATGTAAATTTCCATTTCGGCCTAATGTATTTGGATTTTGTACAGGCCCAACCCAAGAAATTAAGCATTCCTTTTATGATGGTTTCGATTTATGGCTGTAATTATATCATATCCTTTTTTTTTTTACATTAAAATATTGCTCGTATATTATTAAGAGAAGAAACGAGCAATACAAGCGGGAACAATATCCCAAGTTCGAAAACAAGCCCCACTAAGAACTGATTTAACCAAAACATGAGCTATATCATTAGTTTGTCTTCTAATCCAAGCCAAAGTGACATTAGACAATTGGAGTAAGAGTAATTTATATTCAGAGATGACAACTCTAAACTCAGACAAGTCTTGGACAGAACTCCTCATAGCATCGATCGTAAACTTGCAGGCAATCGGTCTCAACCTGAAACTGCAAACTAACGTAATCTGACAGCAACCATGACAAAACAGCTAAAGCAACTTTGAAAAAAATGAGATTGGAGCTTGACACAGGATGTGATTATTGTGGTGCTGCTGAATTGGAAGCTTTGACAACAGGATGTGATTATTGTGGTTGCTGCTGAAACATTCAATCGGTCTCAACCTGAAACTGCAAACTAACGTAATCTGACAGCAACCATGACAAAACAGCTAAAGCAACTTTGAAAAAAATGAGATTGGAGCTTGACACAGGATGTGATTATTGTGGTGCTGCTGAAACATTAGTCCATGCTCTTGTTGAGTGTCCAAGAGCAAGTTTTTGTTGGCATTTTTTTGGTATTCAGCTGAATATTGGAATTTTTCCAAATTTCTTACAGATGTTGGAACATTTACACAAGGTGTGGGAGATTGAATTCTTTGAGAGTTTTATAATAGGACTTTGGAGTGTTTGGTTGAGTCGTAATAAATTGAAATGAAACCAAGTAGCAGAAGGACCTTATCATGTGATTACTCGAGCTAGAAGCATGCTAGCCTCTTGGAAGAAAGCCCAGCTGAAGTTGTCTGATTCAGGTATAGATGTTTTTGCGGGTAATCAATGGCTCCCACCACCTGCTAGCACCTTCAAATCAATTTTGATGCAGCTCTCCTCCCCTCTGCTGGCCATGGCGCTTTTGGTGCCGTAATTTCAAACTGTTATGGCGAATTTGTATCATTGTCAGCGTCATCATTGCATGGTTGTTCTTCTCCAGCATTAGCTAAAGCTCAAGCGCTCAGAAATAGAATGTCTTTACATCACCTCCAGAGGAAATGCCTCACTTTCTGTGGAAAGAGAAAAAAAAAATTCCCTAATCATTAATATTTGCAGACTATGTAATGGGATATAAATTTTTTTTTAAATTCACTGAATTGATAAAATTATCTATAGGAAATTTAAAACTCAAAATTTTAGCATTCTCAGGTAAATGAAAAGACAGGACGAAAAGCAACACAAAAAGAAATGATTTGAATATTCATGAGTGGAAAGATGATGACATGAAAAGGCCGCAATGAATAAGGAAATAGAGCCCGTGAATCATCAAACTCTTTTTTACACTCCTTTTCCTTTTATAATGGTCATGTAGCTCAGAGCCTGCTGTCCTTGGCCACTGATTACGTGTTTTGCTCGTGGCATTTCCTTATTTGTACGAAGTACCCTAAATTGCCCTTCCACATCCACTACCAGACAATGTTGCAACCTATAGAATAGCTGCCCCACGTACCATCCCTTTCTCTGAAAGGCTTTCCTATTGTACTTTATGTTACATTATACGCACAAAAAAATATCAAATTAAAACTAATTTTTAGATGATAAATTTATCTTTTCTTATTATATACCCGAGTGAAAAAAAGGAATTAATTCCTTTTTCTACAAATTAATCAGCTTTATATAGATTTCTTTAAAAAATTGGAGAGGTTTATTAAAAAAAAAGACTGAAAATATTAATGATATTATCATTTTATTTATTATTTTTAAATCATATTAATGACGTTATATTACTGTATTTATATTTTATGTAACCCATATATGAAATTGATACCTAAATTTTAAAGAAATAGTAGATAATTTGGCCTCCACATGAATTCTTTTTATTAAATAAATTTGTAAAAAGGACATTATGTGATCCTATAAAATAATAAATGTAAATATTTTCATATTATATACATACAATTGAATTTTGAAGTAATAAAATTTATTTGATAATAATTGAGTTTCGAATTTTTTTTTATTTTAATCATTTGGTATTCATATTTAAAGTTCACTTATCCGACTAATGGACAAATCCAAGAAAACAAAGCTCACTTCAGAATATTTAAAATTCAGTCGGATCTATATTTATGACTTAAATTTGAAATCTCTAATTTACACTGAGATCATCTATCGGGAGTGCTCGAATAAAATTTAAAATTAAGTGTTTCAACTGTTAAAAAGGATAAATGTAAATATAGATTACCCACAAATATTTAATTCATGAGATTTATTTCAGTTGAAAACCCCTAAAGACTCTCTCTCTTTCTTTTTTCTAAAATGTCTCACTCATGCAAAAGTGACTGATGCTTCTCTAAATTGTACATAATAGTCAATATTGCCCTTCTATTCAACCGGAAAAGCCGAAGCAACACGAAGTACGACTTGAGAAAGCAACATATCTATTCTCTCTCTCTCTTCTCCACTTGACTCGCTGATCTGATATAAAATTTGTCTCTGAACAGTTCAAATTTTTTAAAACTCTCTCTCTCTCGGAGTATTTTTAACTTAAATTTTTGTTTCGATTCCCCAAAAGCGTCCCTTTTCCAACTTCTGATTCAAAACTCGTATATAATCCGAGAAAAATTTACTTTCTTGGCTAAGAAAATCATTGCCGAATTTTCTTGGAGATTCTCGCCTCCCCAACCAACTTTAGGATTCCGTGGTGGGTTTGTGTCTTTGTGGCAAAAGATTAAAATGGTTTTTGACTTTCCATGAGATAAAGAAGAAGATCATCAAGAATTATTCCTAGTTTCGAAATTGAGTGAAGATGTCATGATTGTTCATTTTGACCGTTTGGTTTAGATTGTCCCTCCAGCTTGATTAGGGTTTGTTTGGGTAAGTGATTTTAAGGTTTTCCTTTCCTTTTCCTTTTTTGTTATGTTTGTAGTTTTAAAGCTGTTTTTGCCTTTTAAGAAAAAAAGAAAAGAACTTTTTTTGGAGTTTGTTTTGTCTCGCTTTTTGTTTATTGAATTTCATTTTTTGTTTCTTTGTTAATTATGTTATGTAAATAAAATTGAAATAATGGCGACTTAAAAGATTTTTTTTATCAGTAGATGTTTGTTGATGATAATGTAGGTTTAAGCTTGAATTTGGGAACTATTTCTGGGGAAGTATTATTCTGGTGCTCATTGCTAGGAATTTGTATAGTATGGCCTATTTGGATATGAGAAATTGGTTTGTCAAAAAGATGAAAAAGAAATGGTAATATATGGGTTCAATTCTTCGTGAAGATGACATATTTTATTGAAGAGCCATGAAAAATTTTCTTGGAAATAAATTATGAGAAAGAAAATGAATCATGGGGATTTATGCTGAAGGTTCTGGATAGTCCTTGTTACTTTCAGAAGATTTATAAGCATGTTCCTGAGATCTATTTCACATTGTTTTTAAGAGCTTGTTGAACCTAGCTGGCTGTGGAGTCAGATTAGTGGGGATTTTAGAGGGAGGGTCTAGTAGTGGTAGTTGCATGGCTTATTGATCATTTATCACGTTGATAACTTTTTATGTCGTCTAGGTTTCAAGAAATGGTAAGCATCTTTGTCAAATATCCAGTTTGAGCCAGAATGCAGGAGATAATTGTTGTTAGGTGTATACAAAAGCTGCTTCTCTTTGGACATGCTGTGTGTTTACCACACAAATAAAAACTATCAAACTGTCATTTGCCATGTGTTAGGTAAAGTATACTTCTTATGAGTTTATTAGATAGCTGACTTGATTGTGGTTCAGTTTACTTGAATTTTATCAGCCTTTCTCAAGGTGCTGTCTCTATAGGAAAGTCAGTTTTTCTTTTTTAAAAAAGAAATGATTCTGCTTGAATGCATCTACAGAGTGCCTAGGTTTCTCCTTACTTTTCAAGTCCATGTAGTTTAGGTTGTGAAAGAGCAATTATAGAGTTATAAACTCTATACCAGTTATTGAAAAGAAATTCTCGGGAATGGAATAAAAATGCTATAGGTTTTTGCTGGCTTGGTGTTTTTATATGCATGAATTTCTCATGTTTTTCTCCATGAACCCCTGGTATGAACTACATTTGGCTCTTTAGCGAATATGTTCTATCAATTTATAAAACAATAACCAGTGGTTGTAATTTACTTCTATCTGCAAAAAGATTTTCAATGTGCAGTACGTTTGAGATTGTTTTCCAACCATATATCTTATTTCCTGCATATTATTAATGAGAATTGTTTGATTCTCTTTAACAGGAGATTTTTTGACAATTGAAAATACATAAATAAATAAAGTGATATGGGTACAAAAGATAGTCAAGATGCTACGGATTCCCCTCCTAAAGTGGAGGTGGGAGAGATTGATACTAGCGCACCATTTCAATCTGTTAAAGATGCTGTCACACTCTTTGGTGAAGGTGCTTTCTCAGGTGAAAAATTGGCCATCAAGAAGGCAAAACCTACAGAGGTAAAAAAAGTATTATATATAAGTTGTTATAACTTATAAGTGAGCATCTAAATACTCCTTTTACTGCCTGTACAGTATATTAATGAGTAGGTTAAAACTTTGACAACATCTACTTATTTTGTGAAGGTTAATGCAGAGTCTGTGTAGTATGACAATCATAGGATTTGAATACAATGCACAATTTTCCTTTATATGTTGTATGGACTAATCAATCATATATGATGCAAATTTTAGTACTTAAGATTTGGTAAGTAATCTTAAACAAAATTATGTTTGGACTTATGGTGCAAATTTTCTGAGCTTCTCATAAAATTGTTTTCTCTATTATCTGGATATTCATTGTCAAAAGGCCATAAATGTTGGAAGTAAGAATCTTCGGGAATCCCCAACTTATTGCAGAAGATAAAAATATGGTAACTGGTATTTAATATGTTTTCCCTATTACCTTCTTGGATTCTTCATATTTATGACGTTTGTATTCAGTACTCCTCTTGTTAGCTCAATTGACTTATTTTGCTTCATGACTGAAGTCCATCTTGGCCAAGGAGACTCAGCTTCACATATCCAAGAAAGAGCTGAAGAAGTTAAAGGATCAACTGAAGAATGCAGGAACAACAAAGGCGCAAGCACTTACTGAACTTGAAAGTGCTAAAAGAACAGTTGAGGATCTGACTCAAAAACTGAGAACTATCACTGAATTAAAAGATTCAGCAATTAGGTCAAGAGAAACTGCAAAAAATAAGGCAAAACAAATGGAAGACACTAAGACTGGTGATATTTCTGGATCTGATGGTGCTAGGAATCATGACTTGGAATCTGCCAGGGAACAGTATATGAATGTATTTACTGAACTTGACACTGCAAAGCAAGAGCTTCGAAAGATTCGACAGGAATGTGATGCATCATTGGAAGTAAAACTTGCTGCCTTAAACCAAGCTGCTGAAGCAGAAGATGCAGCCAAAGCAAATGTAGAAAAAGCTGGCGAGCTCTCTAAGGAAATCTCAGCTCTACAGGAATCGATTGGGCAAGTGAAGCTTGCTTCTCTTCAAGCCCAGCAAGAGCAAGCACAAATATTTGCTGAAAAGGATGTTCTGAGGCAGTCCTATAAAGCAACCCTGGAAACATCTGCAAGTAAACTGCTTGGATTAAAGAATGAGTTTGATCCTGAACTTGCTCAGAATCTTGAAAAGCAACTAGCTGAAACAATGAATGAGATTGATGCCCTGCAAAAGCAGATGGAAAATGCAAAGGCATCTGATCTAGATTCTGTGAGAACTGTCACGTCAGAGCTGGATGGTGCTAAGGAATCATTGCAGAAAGTAGCAGAAGAGGAAAGTTCCTTGCAAAGCTTGTTGGAATCTCTGAAGCTGGAGCTTGAGAATGTGAAGAAGGAGCATTCTGAATTGAAGGAGAAAGAGGCAGAAACAGAATCCATTGCTGGGAATCTGCATGTTAAGCTCCGAAAAAGCAAGGCTGAGCTTGAAGCAGCCCTTGCACAGGAATCTAAAGCGCGAGGTGCCTCTGAAGAAATGATCTCAACTCTCCACCAGCTATCATCTGAAGCAGAGAATGCACGACAAGAAGCTGAAGAAATGAAGCTCAAGGCTGAGGAGTTGAAGAAGGAAGCTGAAGCAACCAGGATTGCATTTGAGGAAGCAGAAAAGAAGCTAAGGATTGCTCTGGAAGAAGCTGAGGAAGCAAGAACGGCAGAGTCAAGGGCACTTGATCAGATTAGCATGTTATCAGAGAGAACTAATGCTGCACGTGCTTCAACTTCTGGGTCTGGTGCCAATATCACGATCTCAAGGGAAGAGTTTGAGGCCTTGAGCCGGAAAGTTGAGGAGTCTGACTCTTTGGCAGAAATGAAAGTGGCAGCTGCCATGGCTCAGGTCGAAGCTGTAAAGGCTAGTGAAATTGAGTCTCTCAAGAGATTTGAGACAATACAGAAGGAGATTGAGGATATGAAGGTTGCAACTCAGGAGGCTCTTAAGAGGGCAGAGATGGCTGAAGCAGCCAAGAGAGCAGTTGAGGGTGAACTTAGAAGGTGGCGTGAACGAGAGCAAAAGAAGGCAGCTGAAACTGCATCCCGTATTCTTGCAGAAACAGAAAAGTCATTAGAATCATCCCCGCGTCATTATAGGATTCAAAAGCAGAACCCAGCACCACATAAAGTTGAGGTCCGGAAGTTGGAGAAAGAAAAGAATTCTGTTTCCAAGAAAGCACTTTTGCCTAATCTCAGTGGTATTTTCCAGCGGAAGAAAAACCAAATTGAAGGTGGGTCTCCTTCTTACCTGCCTGGTGAGAAGCCTGTCTGAAACTTGTGTTTGCAAGACCTTTGTGTGATTATTAATTGTTGAGAGAGGCGATGTTTATGAGTTGATTGTGTGTACATTTGAAACTAGTGGAATCAAATTGCATGAATCTCTGGTCTCTTTGAGGAAGAAGAGTGAATATTTAAAGGTTAGAAGGGAAGCAAGTTTAGGGAAGTGTGGATTTTGTATATGGGACAAGTTATTAGATAATGATTGAGGATCTGCATTAGGAAATGATTTCTTCCTTTTTAAGATTGTTTCTTCAAGCGATGGAGGCGGAAACAAGTGAGCCCCTTTTAACTTGGGCAGGGTGGCCCTTGACAGATGGGTTGGCAATGGTGAACACCTAACAGTGATGCTTTCTGGACCGCATTGAATCTGTCATCTGACTAGAATTGGGTGAGTGAGAGCCTGCTTTAAGTGGGATAACCCCCAAAAAATCAAGTATCCATCATTTTATTGATTTTAAAAAGCAGAGGTCGGATGATAATTCATTTTCAGGTTTGGTTGGGCTAACTTTCTTCACCAACCCTAACTTGATTTGCTCCTAAACATATACAGCAGGAATGGTTTCTTTTATATCAATTCTTGTCGTGCATTAGCCAGGAAGGACTGACTATATGATATTCCTGAATATTGAAAAATAGGTTATAGATGATACATCTAGAAATAGACTAAGATGTATATGTTTTCGCAATTGGAAATGACATTATCTTGTTTAAAACACAAGTGGTCATCTCCTTAGCCCTAAATCTAAAACACAACTAGAACCACCTAAGACTGCTTTTGACCCTTGCAATAGGCAATAGCAACATATTCCATTTGCAGCCAAACCTACATTATAGCAATTTGGGTCCTTCAAAATCACTTGCCAGCCATAGTTTATCCCCCAATTAATGGTCTAGGCACCAAGCATGTGGTGTAAGAAAACATTTATAATCTACGTGTTAGGCTTTGTTTTCCTGTCTTTTTAGTGGGGGCTTATATTATTGCTAATGCTAAATGGCTGCATGTTTCCAATGTCAGCGACAAGGCAATTGGAGTTTTTCTGATTCAACTGGAGGAGGATATGTTAGGGCTAGAAGTAAAAGCTACAAAATAGGTAGACATCATTTAATAGGGTATCATTATTTTTATTTTTATTTTTTTAGAATATCAATAGGTTATTAGTTTAATGGCTCACGCAATGTTTATTCCTATAATCAAATAAAATGCGAGAACAGAAATGAAATGAAAAACCTAAAATCTATAACACTTTTTCCTTAATTATTCATTACATTAACTCATTGTTTCTTTCTTTTGCATATTGTAAGAAAAACATATTGCTTGTGTGTTAATAGATTAAGAAAATAATTTTACAATAAAAAATAAGAGGAAAATTTAAAAAAATAAAAGAAAAGAAATGAAATGGAAAGAAGCTCACTCACTAAAGGCCTAAAATTATGAGAAAAATTGAAGAAGGCCAGAACAACTGGGAAAATTAACCAAACAAAATGTCCGAGACAGCTTAGTACAACTACAAACTCGGTTCAAAAAAAAAAGGGTGCTTGGTACAAACTACAAACGTATTCTCACTTCCCATACCACTGGAACTAAAGCCTCTTCAGACTCCATCTCTATTCCTTTTGTCCAAATTCCTCTCCAAAAGCCCTTTCTTTTATATGTCTAAAATGTCAAGCAATAGAGAAGACCCACTTCCATACACAAATAACCCATCTTCCTCGTCCTCTCCGATCACAGTTTCTGACCATCTTGACACTACCTTCCTAACTGCAGACCCATCTGGCTCTCACCTCGGCAGCGCCTCCAATAGCTTCCAGAACGACGCCGGTTTTCTCAACGAAAGCGCCAGCAGCAGCGACGTCGAGTTCGGCTTCTCTAGGCCTGAGTTCAGACAGAGCCCGCTTGCTGGGACTGTGCAGTTCTATGAGCGTCATGTGTTCTTATGTTACAAGCATCCTTCTGTCTGGCCACCGAGGATTGAGGCTGCTGAGTTTGATCGGTTGCCTAGGTTGCTCTCTGCTGCTGTCATGGCTAGGAAGAGTTACATGAAGAAAGAGGTCTTCCTTTCCCCTCTTTTTTTATATTTTTTTTATTTTTTTTTTATGGATCGTTTTAATTTGAGTGAAATGAAGTGGGTTTATTTGTTTGTGAATTTAACTATAATTTGCATGGTTGGTTTTGTTTGAGTGAATTTCAACTGAGTTTTTGGATTCTGTTTTGATGTAGATTGTTGTATTTTTCGTGCATTATAGTAGGTTTTTCTTTTGATGATTTTTGGGTTGGTTCTGTTTATGGTGATTTGAAGGTGTAGCTTTTGGCTTCAATTTTGATGTGGGGTGGTCTAGGTAACACATAAATTTGAATGAGATCGTGGTGGTTTATAGATTGTTTGAGTTTCAGAAGTGACCATAGGATCACTTAAATTTTAGGGCTGATTTGGAAGTGGCTGATTTAGATTTTATGAACTTTTATGAAGGCTAATTTCTTTTCGGTTGACTGAGGTTTATAGAATTGTGCTTCCAGACTGTGTTCTTGAATCTCATATTTGGATATTTTAGAATGAGGTGTGTTAATGAGTGATTAATGGTGTGATTTAGTCTGTCTTGGTCTTTGCAGTGGTTGGTCTTAGTGTTAGTTACATATGTTCTCATAGGTCATGGAATGGTTGTACTTCGTTGGCGATCAACTTGAGTTTATGTGTCTTGTGAATTCGCTTTGTTTCTGAACTCATTAAAGAATGTTAATTCTGGATTTTTTTTTTTTTTCATTTAAGTGACGTGGGGTTGATCAATAGCGAACTTGAGTTTTGACAAGGAATGCGTATCAGGATTTGCACAATGAATATGGCCGCATAGGTTAACTGTTTCCAAAATTAATGCTTTTCTTGGAAACTTTGATGTTATTTTCTTGGACTTAGTCAAGGGAGAGTAAATTTCAACCTTGAGATACTATTATTATGTGATCCTGCAAAAGTAAGAATGACAATGTTATGTAGACCATTAATGGTTGGAGCTTACTCATCATATAAACAACATAGTGAGATTTCTGAAATTATGAAATTTATGGGGGTTGAACTTTTGAACCATATACCATCAAGCTAGATAAATTTTATTATCAGCCCCTTCTTGGGATTGTTGAACTGCTTTATTCCTTATGTTACAGGCAAATTTGTCAGTAGTAAAATCTTAAGCAGAATTACTTTAACTGCTTTGGTGAAGCAACTCATGAACAGTACATAAATTTTCGTATTTACATCATAATTTCAGACTTTCTGTACATCTATTACTGGATAAGTTTTTGCATTAAGAATGAGAAGCTGGTTTTGAACTCTTTCGTCTCTTTAGTATCACAGAATCCATGCAGTTCGTTATTATCAGAAGTACAAAATTTTGAGTTTGACAATCAGTGGAGGCTTTTATTCATGACAAGCTTCCTTATTGGGTAAAAAATGTGATTGACAGATTGGCTGCGCTTTCTTTATTCATTTCTATGGTGATCATTCAACACCTTAGCTTTCACTTTCCTTTATGATTTCTTTTTGCTCAACTGTTCATATTTGGATTGTTTGGTCATATTTAGCATAATAGTCCATTGTGATATGTTGTGAAGGAAACAACATAAAAGCTGGAACTTTTTTGTTTGTTGATACAGCACTGCATGTTTGTTTCTTTAATGTGCATGTGACCTGTAAATTGTGTAATGTGACACTTCATATTCACTATGCCTGTGTTGAAATTCAAATTCTCATGTGCCTGCATGAGAAGGATGTAGAAGAAATATGATTTGGATATATAGCATAAATCACAAGATGAATATCATTGTTGGTATCATGCAAAGTTGGTTACATTTTTGTTTCATAAATCATAGAAAAGCAAAAGTATAGAAGTTCAACCAGTGAATGATTATTTTTGGCTAAATGCTTGCCATTGACTTGCTTAGGTTGAATCAGCTTTCTGTTCTCCCATGCTGTTGGATGCCATTTGTGGTTGACTACTTAATAGAGTATGCTGTATATGT
Organism: Jatropha curcas; assembly: GCF_014843425.1. Next base: position 224,504 of record NW_023590738.1, read on the forward strand.
GTCCATTTGATAACTGCATGTCTTTATGCAAATATGTATCTGGATGTAAATACGCCTGTGCTAACAGTTACTATTTACCCATACTGGCTGAGAGTCAAGTTAGCTATTGTTTTCTAAAAATAAGTAAATCAGTAAATAGATGAACTTATTAGTTTTCTTTATTTTGCCACTTTCAACATCTAGACTCGCTTGACGATTTGTGAGGGGCATGATGGGATCGAGACATCAAATGGAGATGTATTAATCTTCCCAGATATGATCAGATACAGGTTAATCAATGGCTGATTTTTTGGTTGGAGATCCTATTCTTGAATTTGTTCTTTTCTGCTTTCACACTGATCTTGACCTTAGCAAAGGATGCAGGAGATTGACACATTTTGATGTCGACACATTTGTTGAGGAAGTGCTTGTGAAGGATGGTGAATGGCTGCCTGGAACTCCAGAAATACTAAAGGGTAGTTATGTTTTTGTATGTTCTCATGGGTCCCGAGATCGTCGGTGTGGTGTTTGTGGACCTGCTTTAGTTAGTAAGTTCAAAGAAGAGATAGAATTACATGGACTTCAAGGCAAAGTATCTGTCAGCCCATGCTCTCACATTGGAGGGCACAAGTATGCAGGGAATGTCATTATATTTGGATCAAGTCTCAGTGGGGTCATCACTGGACACTGGTAAGTGGCAGATACATGTTTTGGCAATTGCTTATAACTTCCTCTGTTTCTTTGGTTTATAGATCTATTTTCATATAATTAAGCATTTCTAAAATAATAGTTTTAAATCCTACAGGTATGGATATGTCACTCCTGATGATGTCTCCGTATTACTTGAGCAGCATGTTGAAAAAGGAGAGATAGTAGATTGGCTATGGAGGTAATAATCAAATTTCTGAATGTCTAAGCTTTGCCTTTTGAGTTTTAATTTTCCTTAATGGAGGTAGTTTTGAGGTAATTCTTCTTTGGTGGGCATCTGTATGCTGATACAGGGGCCAAATGGGTTCATCTGAAGAAGAACAAATCAAATCCCAAGAACTAAGGCTCCAACTAAATGGAGAGACAGATGTAGGAAAGAACAGTAAAAAGTTGACACAAACGCAGATAGATGAAGCAAGCACCGGCGCACTAAGTACTAAATTAGAAGTTACAGGATGTTGCCAGCAAAATGGAAGATCTTCTTCTTGCTGCCAAAACCCCGTTTCACCACAAAAGGAGACTCTGGATGCTAATGATAAGGGTATAAAGGTGTCACCCGATAAGAAGAATAGCAAGAGACAACTATCCCGGATGAACAGTGGAAAAGGGTTGTCTACGCGTAGGATTTGTGCTATGCCTACATGGTTTGAGAGCTGGGAGCGTGAAGATACGTATGCGGCTCTTGCTGTGGTCTGCGCTGCAGTGTCGGTTGGTGTTGCCTATAGCTGCTACAAACAGTTGAGATAGAACTTCCAAACCCAGCATGTAGGTTATTGTATGTCCTTGAATCCACTCTTTGCAAGATTGGCTGGCATTAATGGGAAAAGGACCTTAAAGCAAAGTCCTTACTTCCATGTGTGTAAGAATTGTGAATTAATTTCTTTGTTTTGTATTCTTGTAAAACTTGGAGTTTGTAATTATGCATATAATTAATCTATGAGGTCTTTTTCCAAGCCTTATGTCGACAGACACCTTTCATTTATTGTCATATTTTCCTTAAATTACACATCACGTGCAATGCAATTCACTGCTTTGCATGCTAACATCCAATAAAATTAATAATATCATTAAATATTATTTTTAAGTAATAGAAATTTAAAAATTTTAGGTTGTCGAGTACTTATCTTACTTATTCCTATTTCTTATCTTCCTTATTCCTATTTATTGAGGTTTATATTATCATAATGTGATAGTCTGCGAAGGTGTCTTCTAAATAAATTACGTATTTCTATCAATATTAGAAAAATTCAATAGGAATACGCAAGCATAAATTTGTGTCACAAGTCTTTGGAATCCAGTGAACAAGAAGACAAATAATGAACTCATACAATATTATTTTATTTCTTAAAAATAAATGCAACGTGGACACATGACTAGTATATGATAATACCCTTTGATATGTTAAATTAAAATTTTCACAACTTTCTAAGGCTACATTTGTTTAATGACATTTATCTTTATATTGCTGAATATCACATCAGCTTAAACCTTTTCTTCTGTCTGTCTTTCCTAACAAAAAATACATATATTTCCAAATGTAAGATAGATATTATAAGCAGAACTGCCAGCGTAGTTACTTACCTTTTCTTTCGGAAATTTTACAACCAAGGTTTAAAATTTCTTTTCTCCAACCAACAAGGGATCAGGAATTTAGGGTTATGCACTAGGTCTGAGCCAAGCCAACATGAACATTGTTTACACTACTTAGAATGAGGCAAACAGATAATGGAATAGCTTTTTCTCTAGCATAAGCGTGAGAAGGTAATACAAATGCCAGAGTTATAATTATCCACTCCAAAGTGGTAATATCAATCTACAAAAATATTAGCTTCTTATCTTGTGAAACCTGCATCAAGTTGATGCAAGCAAATACTAATAATATATTTAGGCAACTGAAGTACAAAGACTTGCCTCCAAAGCAGTCAGGAATGAATCAGCCAAGTTGGGTTCTGTTATGGTATCAGCAGGTATTTGAAAACTTTATCACCAGACAATTAGTGACCATTAACTTTGAGGCCATTTAAAGAGTTGGCGAGCCCATTCCGATCTCCGAACTTATGGAACTCACATTCAATTGTCTTAGCAATGTTAGTATCTTCTGGGTCTGGCTCGGGGATATCGACATGGACTGACCCTTGTTTGATTGGTGAAATGGATTCTAGAAGAGCAGCTTGCTGTTTGATATAATTGTATACCTGTTGGTGGAAGTCATGATCCAAAGAAAAACAATTTTCAGTAGTTCCGGTTCCTGTGCGGCGAGAGGAGCCAGAGCCTTCTTTTCTACAAAAATGTGGAAGGGATGAATAATCCATTATCTGTAAAGAAATGAGAAATAAACAGGGTCAAACCTCTTATTAGCCTTTTTAAGTACGGCAGAAAAAGAACTAACAGTACAACAACCATCATGGAGAACACTAAAACAACTGCTCCTAGGAGAACCATGAGAAAAAACATAGTTGAGATACATAAAATATAAAATATAAAATCCAGAACACAAAATCTAAAAAACACACTAGTAATATAATATCCCAATTGCTGTTGGCCATAGAAACACACATTCTCCTATTAAGTTGGAAGTTCAAGAGAGAGGTTTTTAGGAAGCAAATTTGGATTTTATCACACTATGGGTACCTTTTGTTCATGGTGGTGGACACATAGATAATTAGCCAACTTCACTGGCAGGTCTGGCTTTTCTGAACATACTCTCATTGTGCTCCACTAAAATAAAAATAAAACATCACCACACTCATATCGGCACTCAACCACACAAAAAAGTACTTTCAAGTCAAGTATTTTTTAGAAAGTTTATTGTGAGCATGGAAGAAGGTGCACTAGAAGATAAATCCCAATTCTTGTATTCAAAAGACGAGCATGCTGAAGTGAAATTCAGAAACTACAGTTATTTAGTTATATTGCCTTGCCTTCAACAATTCATCTCTTCCACAGCCTTGCAACACCTGAATTTTCCTCCTTGTTCTTTCTTGTAAAAGAGGCTTTACAACCTGCAAAAGTATTTTACAATAGGTTCAGTTATTGATAGGACATCTACAGCATCAAGAGAATTTAGAGACTATAAAAAAAAATGTTCACTTGAGAAACAAATTTAAACCTTCCAACATGCTGAAAATACATATGGGACATTGACAATATAATATGTCTCTGTTTTTTCTGGATAGTTTAAGTCATCAACTGTAGATATAGCTGTCAATATCTGCAATAAAAGATAACAAGAGCCAGAACTTAGATCATAGGAAGACTGTTTAGTAAGTGAACAAGCTAATTTGGTTTGAAACCATAGAGCGTATCAAAACCTAATGACAAATTAGATGGCTTTTCAAATAAAAATTTGACTTAAACTCCTCACTTTTGGCTTCAGAATTGAAGAACACATTTTTGTTAATATGCAAGCTACTGTAGTTTTCACAAATATCATGTCTCCTAAATGGTTTGTTGGTGACTTTTAATATGAACATCATTTTCACTGAAAAAAGAACATAGATAATAAATTAGATGGTTACTCGATATGAAAGTTACCTTAATTTGATTCAATGCTGAAAGCTTCAACCCAGTCATATCTAAAACTTTGACACATGTGCTAATATGCCGTCCATACTTTTTGGTTGCAGAAGGCTAAAACAAAAAATAACAAGCCAGGTTACATGGCAAATCATAGAGATTATTAACAATGTTAAGTAGGCATATATCATGCTCACCAAAATCACACGATCTCGATACTCATTCATTTGGATGTGTGACTGCACATAGTAGTGCACCTAAAATGGAAATAAAACAAACGAACACCAGAGACAAACAGTAGGAATTAGAACAAGGTGATGCCAAAGATCAACAGATTTTATTATTAAGTGCAAGTCGACAAAAAAAAAAAAAAAAATCTTACACTTTTCACACTCATATGGGAGTCTCTCTCTCACATGCAAATGCAACCAAAACAAATTTATTGTGTGAATAAGCATCTATAATCACATGACCCACTCATAAAAACTAATCCCAGTGGCTGCTAAGTAAAAATTTTAACTATATCCTTTAGGTAATACCAAATATATAATAAAGTTATAAAATACTTACAGATGCTTTATCAAATGTGCTGAGCCCAGCACCAATGGCAATGACAGGAAGACCCTGTAAGATTCAACAGAGAATAGGGAAAAAATTAGTTTTGTGATCATAAGAGACTAATTTTCACATTGCAGAACCCTTGCTATAAGCAAAACAATAAATTCCACTCAGAAGGAACCAAAATTTTCAAGTGTCACTGGAGAAATGGACTTCAAACCATCAACCCTCTTGGGCAAGCCAGCAATGGAACAATAACAACTATATATGTGAAGAAGGTAAAAACTTGAGCATACCTCTTTCGTATAGCCTGATAATCCTATAAGCTGAGAATCTCGAATTGCACTATACAAATCAGCTGGAATGATTGGTTTCTGTACAGGGATAATCAAATCAAGAATAATTGTTATTGAACACAATGAATGCAAGGTTGTTTCACCAATGTAGTCATTGTGTCATAAATTGTTAGAACTAAAATGCCTGAGACCTCATACATATTCTGATTGAATTTGTTGGATATTCTTGCAAGGTTTAGCTAAAAGAATAATGCAGATCTAGCTGTTTTAAAACATCCAAAAAACCATCTTTTTGTGGATCTTCACAAAAGAAAAACCATGAAGTGAAACTTGAATTTTAGAGTAGAAGAGTTAGACGTGGTCATGAAACTATCTACAGACATCCATTGCATGCTTAGATGTTCTGTTAGTCTTTTGTTTTATTAGATTGATTGTATTTCAGTGCTTCCTATTCCAACCAGCACTCTGAAGGATTAGATATTACATCCTTATGGTATTCAAAGGGGTGAAAGGGAATAATCTATTAAGAAATTTACCAATGATTGAGGTGCTTATTTCAAAGAAGACAATTCTAAATGACAGCTTTTGTTCACAGGGGTATGGGCTTGTCCCATAATGAGTTACTTTTTATATCTTTAAGGTTGTGCCTCTAACAAATAATCTTCCATCCAATAACAATAATGTACAAACTACAGTATCTACCTAACATTTAAGTGCAAATAAACTTACCGCCAATATGTTGTCAATCTCGTTTTGTATTCTCCATTGTAAACAATCAATCAACTGCAACAACAAGGCAATAATAGCAAAGAGTAATAAGACAGATGAAAGCTGTGGAGACTGAAATTTGTGAAGAAGTTGCAACACAAACGATATTCTTAAAAAAGCAAATGGATCAAACCATTTTATGGGCCTTAGCAACATTCCAGTCTCTTGCTTTGAGAAACCGCAAAAATGTTTCATTTGGACAACCCTGGTGCACATTCTGGAGGCCACATAACAAGCCTCAAGTTAATGTTTATTTGATATACTTCACTAGAGTTCATGTCGAGAGCCAAAATAGCCACCTTAATACAACAACAGACTTCCAAACATAAATCTTAAACACAATAAATCAAAAGGGACAAAAAAGTCAACCATTCTAAAAATTCTCTTTGCCATTACCTTGTTGTCTTCCTGCAATTCAAATTCCTCGAAATAAACTATGATAGAGTATCATACCAAAAGACTTTAAAATGAAATCTTGCAGCTCTACATGATTTTTTCAAAAATGAGACAATTTATGATCACTATTCTTTTATGTTACTGCATCTGGATGTAATTATTCATCACTCCGCTTGAAAGCCTCAAACTTAGTCCTTAAATACTAAAATTTATCAAAAGGCAAAGTCTGTGATCCAGTACTCCTATGTGGAAACTACAGCTGCAAATTTAGTCACACATTGAAAAACCAAAAGCTGTTGGGTTCTGCTGAAACACATTCTAGGGCAGACGCCATATAAAGCCATTTAGTTTAGCTAAGTTCAAAAGGAATTTGAAATGTATACTCTCGCAGTCTGTATGATCAAAAAAACAAAAATATTGTATTACAATCCGATTCAAAGTATCACAAAGATTCCAACTAGTCATTGAACATGGAAAGGAACTGAAATCTTCCAATAGAAGGAAATATGCAAGTGGATAAAAGCCCCTGTTTAGTCTATCCAGTATCAACAACTAGTATATAGATTAAAGGACTCCATGCGTTGGTAGGCAACATGACAGAATCATTCTCTTCAGTGAATCATAGAATTCAAGGAATGCAAAGCAATGCAATTTCAAAGCTATATATAGTTCACCTATTTATGAGCAGAAGAAAAAGAAAATAACAACATATAGATCAGACCCAGCAACAAACAAAGGAAATAACAAATGAATATTACAAACTAGATCAAATCCCGCCTCCCATCACCCCAACCCAGAGTAAAAAAACGAACATAATTTGTACTTAATATTGATTTAGTCAATTTCCAAACCAATAAGCGAAAAAAATTAATAATAATAGAGCTATACTAAATTCTTTAACTGTGAACTGAGCTTAATCCTTAAAATTTCAATTCTCAAATCCTCCTTTTTCCTGCAGTTGTATGTTTCTTATTTTTCTTCTCTTTTTTCCTTGTTTTCTTAGTACTCAAACAGAAATCAAATCACTATAACCCAGAAGGAAAAAAAAAAAAAAAATTTTCTTCTCTTTTCCTTGTTTCTTTAGTACTCAAACAGAAATCAAAAATCACTATAACCCAGAAGGAAAAAAAAAAAAAATACTAACCGGAAAAAAAAAAAAAAAATACTAACCTGAAATGTTTTCTTCAGTGGCTCCTCTACTGATAGAATACCAGAGAAAAATGCGAACTTTTCCGTTAATAATTATAGACAAAACCAAAATATAAAAACTAAAATAAATTTTAAAAAAAATGTGAGTTGGGTTTTGAAAGCTGACTTTGTTCCATTAAAGACTGAAATTGCTTGATCGCTTCTTGATTAGCAATGCCCATTTCTTGTTTTATTCTTCTTTTGCAATTGCAGAAAAACAAACGTTGAGTTTTAAAATTTCAAAGTCTTTACAAGAACAGAACTGTCTGTGTTAGACTCCCACTCCTTGTCTCCAGAGATTTCAGTGACCAAATTTAAACTAATTCTTCACCAAACAAGAGAGAGAGAGGGGGAGAGAGAGGGAGAGAGAGCGAGAGATGGGCTTCCTTGAAATCTGGGTTTGTTTTCTTGTTTTAAATCAATGGTTAAAATAGCCAAAAAAGGGAAAAATTTTCATCTTTGAAGATCCACAATGTCTTGGTTAGATTTAACATTTTTTAAAAAAAGTAATTTTTATTGAATATTTTCATAATTGGTAATAAATCACATCAAAGTATTTAATCAGCAAATTATTATTTATACCGACTCTACTTTAATTAGTTACAGTTGTATCACACAAAATTCGATGCATTTAGATTATTATTATTCACGTAATTGCCTTTAGCGTCTTATCACAACTTTTCTCTCATTCATGGAATATTAAGCTTCTGTCTTTTTATAAAATATTTTTCAAAATTTCCAATGTTTAAGGTGGCTAGAAAAATCAAGCAACAAGTTTTCAGGACCAAAAAAAACATTAACTACACTTTTTTTTTTTTTTTTTTTTTTTTCTTTTTTTTTTTTTTTTTTTTTTTAAAGAAAGGGATTATTGATACAATCGTGTTTTTTTTTTTTTTTTTTTTTTAAAGAAGGATTATTGATACACTCGTCGTAATTTTATAAAAACATTTTCACTAATGCATTAATTTTTGATAACCATTATTACCGGTTACGAGTTACTTCCATTTATCACCACTAACTTTTGGGAACTGGTGTAGTGGTGTAGTTATTATTTACGTATTTTTCATATTTGATAATAATAATAATAAATTTTACAAATATGATATTTTTGTAATTCTAAAATTTTTAATATTTTTTATTAGTTTTCAATATTACAAATAGATAATAGAAAATAAATTATTTAAGAATAATATTTTAAGAAAGATAAATTACTTTTCTAAAATACAATAGAGCTTTACTACTATTACAACATTTCCTTAGAATGGACTTTCCACTTTTATTTTTTGTAAAATACTCCTTAGTCCTTGCATATGAGTCATAATTATATATATATATATATATTACATGTAACCTATCATGTGAGGAATATAAAAAGTATCCATGAAAGGATCAAAAGTGGAATCCACATGACACTATGAAGAGATGATATGGTAATGGTACCTTTAGTGATGGGGCCATGTGGGTCATTTGTTGTTGTCAAACTAAGAGGTGAGGTGAAGTTTCCTTCTTTGATCCTATGATTGGTTGGTAACGTATATAATTGCTAATTAATTACTGTACTAATACATAATTAACAAACCATAGTGATTTGGTTGGTCTTCTCACTTATGTGAAGAGTGAAAAGTCTCGAGTTTGAGTCATCTCAATTATAATTGTTTTCATCAATTTGGTAAGATAAGGGAGGAATACCACAATTAGTATTTCCGCCCAATAATGGCCTCCAATAAATTAAAAAAATAAATAAATAATTAACAAATTGTGGAATCCCTAATTGACCCTTTCTCCTCCCATGTGAAAGATTTAATTTCATAGTCAAAAAACTTGGACATGTAGTATAGGTTTCAACATTGATGGGTAATATGGTATTTTAATTAGGAAAAATTCAATTACCATAGAATAAACATATTTAGACCAATATTTTATTTTCAGTCTTCCTTCATATTACAAAAGCATAAATTATAATGTCATTCAAAGTTGGTAATTCTATTATTTGTAGGAAAGTTCATATATATAATTTAAACAATAATAGAGCACTTTATTTAAAATTCAAGCGATATTTCAATCTTTTTCTTTTTTTTTTTAATTGTACTATTTATATATTTTTAAATTTTTTAAATCAGCTTTGACTAATTTACATTTGACCGATGAAATAGGCAAACCATAATATATAAAAATCTAAATTTTGAAATAAAATAATATAATTCGCTAGATTTTAATCCGTTCTATATCTTAGGCCCATAGACTTAATCGTTTATACTTTATTATTCACCCACAAAAAGCATTATTCTAATACTAATATATATAGATATGATTATAATTTTCAACATTTATATTACATAAACGAACAATAATTATGAATTTAATAGAAACCCACTTAAAAAATGTCAACTAAAATACCGTAAAACAACACATAAAAGGCTAAAAGATTAGGCTTGGATGCCAATCAATTATACACCTTTCACCTCAAAAATTTTTGTTCCATTCTTTGCAAATTTTTATATGAGTTCTTGAAGATGGGAATAGATTCTTGAGTTTGTGGGTTAGGGATTTGAATTTTTTGCATACAGTTTCTGTGCACTGCATATCAAAAATAATAATACTAACTAAGAACAAATCTCTAGGTGCCAAGAATGTTCCCATCCCATGTGATCATTACCAATAGCAAAACAATATTCCATAATTTCCATATTTTTAATTTTTTTTTTTTTTTTTTTTTTTCCAAATAATTTTCCCAATATTTTTTAATTTTTTTTTTTTTTTTTTTTTTTGCATAAATTTGTATTCTCACGTGGCTTTATTCACAATGTTTAAATGGTATTTACTAGATTTGTAATTTTGTAAAATTACATTAATTAATTATAAAATAATAAGATCACTTTATGAGTGTATAAAAATTTAATATCATAACAACCTTATTTTAACAAAAAAAAATTAGCATTAAATTTTTTATTTATAATTCAATAGTCCAAATATTATCTAAGCATTAATTTTGTGTAGAATCGATAATATTATTTTTTTTTTTTTTTTTTTTTTTGCATAAATTTTCTATTCTCACGTGGCTTTTCACATGTTTAAATGGGTATTTATAGATTGTAATTTTGTTAGTTACATTAATTAATTATAAAATAAATAAGAGTCACTTTATAGTGTATAAAAATTTACATATCATACAACCTTATTTAACAAAAAAAAAATTACATTAAATTTTTTATTTATAATTCAATAGTCAAATATTATCTTAAGCTTAATTTTGTGTAGATCGATAATATTTAAATATATTCTAATACAATTTTAAATGTAATAAATTGACAAATTTATTCTCATGCAAAATTTAAATTCCATAAAATTTAAGTAAAAAAAATTAAGTAGAAAAATCTAAATCTAACGTGTGTGTGTGTATATATATATATATATATATATTAAAAAAGAAAAAAAAGAAAAGTATTTTTATTTTGGTTTTGAGAGGAGGATCCCATTCTAGTTCCACGTGAACGTTCCACATCAAATTTGACATTTTTGGCACGAATAATAGTTATTTTTTTCTTTTTGGACTTCGCATCTACCGAACAATCAGAATATATTATTAGAAAAAAAAAAATCAGAATATATAATTATATTTTTTTCGACCATGACAGATTGAAAGATTTCTTAAAGATAGTTTGTCACAATCAAATCTATTGTTCCATGTTTTCAAAATGTCAAAAACTTGGTTTAATTAAAGAAGAAATATATATTTTTTTACTCCACACAGTTGCTTTTGATTTTTGAATATTCAATTTTTACGAGCTTTAGAGGATTTATCCTCTCCTTTAAATAATATTTACTAAATTGGTGATAATTTTTATAATGGAAAAGACTTATAACTCGAGACCTCTTATTTTAAAAATATCAACTAAATCACGTGTAATTGGCATGTATTGAGATTCTATTTCTTGTTTAAAATTTAAACTTTAGTTATTTTCCCTTGATATAGAAAAAGACAAAAAAAAAAATATAATTATAGTTGATATTAGCTTCAGAAAATGTTGGTATGTTGTAATTATAATTTATACCCATTTATTATAATTAAAATGAAATATAAATTATTATAAATACTGAATAGTGTAGGATATTAGGTTCCTAAAATGTTGATTTGTTGTAATTACACCCATTTATTATATATTCTGTGCATTTTAGGACATTAGCTTCATAAAAAGTTGATATGTTGTAAATTGTAATTATACCCATTTATTATAATTAAAAATGAATTGTAATTTTTGATATATACTGAATAATTTGGGATGTTAGTTTCATAAAATCTTGATTTTGTTCCAATTATACCCATTTATTATAATTAAAAATAAACAATAATTTATTATATATACTGAATAATTTAGGATAATAGCTTCATAACATGTTGATTTGTAGTAATTATATCCATAATTTTGGTATACGATTGTAAAATTTATAAAAGATTTACAATTTTTTTAATAATTAGCTGATTTAGTAATAAACAACTCAAATATATATAAAAAACTTGAAACTTTATAAATTCTATTTTATTCTATGATATGTATTATTGCAACTTAGTGAATAAGAAACTTCCAAATCGTATGGATCAAACAAAAAACACCAAAAGCGAGTAATTACATCGATAATACCAAACTTCGTTAAGAAGCATGGACATGGTCTTCTTCTTGTTCCTTAAAATTATTTTAATTTAAATACTAAATACAAAGAGTAATTCTTTTTTTTTTTTTTCCATTTTTACTTTAGTCTCCATGCAAATCGAATCAAATGGTGGTAAAATAATTCACAAAATAAATTTGATTAATAGATACATTTATTAGGTATGTGTAAATTTTTTTTTTTTTTTTTTGAATATAGTTTATTTTCGCTAATCTAACGGTTAGTTGATGACGTTAATTTGCATATTAATGTCTAAAATGATAAAGACGACACAAAAATAAAATAAATTAATACAAGACATAATATAGATATATAGATGTAGATATAGTGGGGTAAAATCATTGGATGCATTGGATCAATTTTCAGCTCTTCCAAGGTAATTTTCATTGGTTAAATAAAAATTTTTAGAATAAAAATTTTTATATTTTCAACTAAGTGTTTAATCAATTTAATTTTACAAATTAGAGTATTAAATAAATCTCTTAGTTTAATCAATTTAATTTTACAAGTTAGAGTATTAAATAAATCGATCAAAGTACTTAGTAAGTATGATTTTGATTGAAGTGTTTGGGATTAAAATAAAAGTTGTGAAAAATACAAACCTATATATTGAGCCAATAAGAAGACAAAACGCAAAAACATAGGTTAGAGACAATATACTTTTCTTTCTTGAAATTTTCCAAGAAAAATGCTTTCATCAGTCTACAAAATGAAAATTATTTTGAAAAAACTAATGAAGACACAGAACAAAAAGCTGATCAAAATTTCTCTTGTTGATCAATAGCAGCATCCTGTATTCACCAAAAGAAGAAATCAAATCCATGTTGTACATTTGAGAACATTCACTATAGCAGATATTCAACTTCCTTCAATACAAATATCAAAACGTTTTAAAGCAACATTGAACATATAAAATGACTAATCAATTCAAAAACCCTACTTTCCACAACTTCGATGTTCTAGAGACTCTACATATGGGGGTGAAAAACAAATAGAATATCAGTTCCAAGGACAACTAAAAGAAATCAAATTCCAGATAATTATTCTGCTCAGGAAGAACAGCAGGTGCACCTTTACCACTTGTTGATGGTGGAGCTGGAATATGCTCTATCTCAGGCGGCTTAGGGATCTCAGGTGGACTGGCACATCGAATCAAAGCCCAATTCACCCCTTCAAAGAAAGGATGTTGCTTGATCTCTGTTGCTCCTCGTTTATAAGCCAACCTGTGCTGTGGTTCTTTCACTAGCAATCCCCTTATCAGATCCCTTGCTGAGAAACTTACAACCGGTGACTCAGGAAATCGTAATGGCTGACCCACAACATTGAACAGAGTGGCTCGGTTACCAGATCCCTTGAATGGAGTTTTCCCAAAAAGTAGTTCATATAGAAAGATACCAAAAGTCCACCAATCTACAGCACTTCCATGCCCTTCACCTTTTATAATTTCAGGGGCCAGGTATTCATGTGTTCCTACAAAGGACATGGATCGAGCATCCGTTGGCTCCGCAATAAGCTCAGGCAGTGGAGTGACTTGATTTCCCATTTCATTCTTGGGTTTCCGTTCTTTTCTGGATTTGCTTAAAAAGAGTCTAGGAGAAAAACATGTTGTAGGGGCCACACACGATGGCTGAATACAAGATGGCTCAATGCAAGCCGGTTGAACACAATAAGCTGGGTTCCTGCGCAAGGGATCACCTTCAGGTGCTGAAGATTTGACTAATGTTGGGCTAACTGCACACCGGAGGGAAAGGTCGAAGTCAGAAAGCATTATATGTCCATCTTCACGAACAAGAACATTTTCTGGCTTAAGGTCACGGTAAACAATTCCAAGCATATGAAGATATTCCAGAGCAAGGAGAACTTCTGCTACATAGAACCTGTAGATTAAATTTCAAAGGACATGATTGACTATACTAACAATCACTAAGAAAAGAATATAAGGAAAAATGGTCATTTTATTTGTTTCCAAGTGGTATATGATTACGGAATGTGAATACCAAATGAGTTTTTACCCTTCCATTACATAATCAGAACATCATTACATATCCAGTGCTCTCATCATTTTCCTCAACTTTCTTGCAAATTTTAGTCTAAATTACTAGTGGAAGTATGAACCCATGCACTTGAAGAGTTTAAAGTGACCAATTTTCACAGGGAATTTGTTTCAAATTTAGCTAGCATAGGCAGATTCTCCAATGTCCCATTATGATTGGAAGAAGAGTTTTACAGAAAATATTTGAAAAGGTAGAGATCTAAAACTGACTGTTACTTTTCAAGGTCAGTTAGTTCTAAACGATGTGGAACCCAATGTTTGAAAGGAGTATATGCAAATTCAGTGCACCAATAGCACCGCAAGACAACTCCTCTGAACCATTAAGTAAATTTATCTCTTCATTCTCTCAGCTGGTTCTGAAATAAGAAATGTTTTCCCTCTATCAATATTGGCCACCTAAGAAATGCATACCCATCAGTCTGCAAATCTGGTTAATTTTCACATTCCTTTTATGGATTGTACATCCAATAGCATCTTCAGCATGTCTTTTTATATTTTAATAATTTCACTAATTATACAAAAAGATAAATCAGTTAATAATATTCTGAAAAATCTCTACATAGCTCTTGTATGAAAATCAAAATTATTATTCTCCAATCACTTGAAATAAGTGCCAAGCATCTCCAACATCAATGCATAGCAATAAACCTATCAATACTAAGCAGGATGCAAAGGCAATATGTACCATATTAGGCACTTTTCAAACAAAGCATGCATGACATCAAAAGAATGCAAGCAGATGCAAATCCACTGCCTCATCAACATCATATATAGATTACTTAAAGGGTAGATTTCATACTTCACTGCCCGTTCAGAAAAATGCTTTCCTGGTTGCCTTTGTCGAAGCGTGTGCAAGTCACCACCAGGGCAGAACTCCATTACCAAACATGAGAATTTGTCCGTCTCAAAATGTGTATAGAGTGTTGGAAGGAAGGGATGGTCCAAACATTGGAGTATTTCTCTCTCTGTTTGAGCTCGAAGAAGTTTCTTACGACTTGCCAAAGAAGCTTTGTCCATAACTTTCATTGCAAAATAACACTTTGTTCCACTCAACTCTGAGAGATACACACTTCCAATGTCCCCACAGCCCAACCTCTTCAACAATCTAAAATGGTTCACGCCCAATACACCATCTTTTGCACGCACTGCCTGTATAGCTTCCCACCGTATATCATTGGCTTTATGAGGTTTGTTGATACTACTACTTAAGCTGCTACATGTACTTTCATCACTAATATCACTGCTTGTGCTCCCTCTGTTCACACTGCTTTTCCCACTCTCAACAAAATCAGCTCGTTCACTTACTTTAGCACTTCCACTGGTCTTTGCAAGGCTGCTGGTCCCATCACTAACCTTAGCAGAACCAGGGCTATTTTCGTGCTGTATAACTTTATTTTCTTGTTCTG
Source organism: Jatropha curcas (assembly GCF_014843425.1). Next base: position 240,040 of record NW_023590738.1, read on the forward strand.
CACTACTTTCTGGGAAGTCTGTAGTCTCACTTACTTCAGGACCCGCATATGTTGGCCTCTGTTTTGGATCAACAAAGGCCAAACCTGAAGATAGCTTATCAGATAAAAGATTTACATTGTCTGATTTTTGGGAAATCAGTGATTTCTTATCCTCTGTTGTCACTATGGAAACCTGTTTTGATGCAACTTGTACACTCTGAGGTGGTTCTCTTGGGGTAACTGGCTCTGATTTGCTTGTCTTTGTAACCTGTAAAGGTGAAGGCCTGTGGGATTTTCCTTCTGGTGTATGATTACTAGAGGCTTTTCTTTGCTTTACTGGGGAAGTTCCAGAACTGGGTTTTGAGGCCATCGAAACAAAGCAGATTTGTTACATAGATCAGAATCGGAAAACCCATTACTCAGCTCCAAACATGTCCAATTCCCCAGCTGTCCTACTTGCTTTCATCTTCAAACCCATAAGCAGAAGAGTAGTAGATTTCCTACATTAACTAAAGTTTAAAGTGATCACCATGCAATCAAATTTTGAATAATGAAGTATATAATATATTCTATTGTCAAGGGGAAAAAACAGAATAGATTCTGTATTGGAATAAAAATATCATAGTGCATAATCTAGGTTATCAACAAAATAGCAAAATGAGAGACAAATTATGCGGATAATTTCATTTACGTAATCCAAGTACAAGAGCCCAGATTAAATAAATCTAACATATCAGATGGTACAAACATCTGTCATCAGCTCCAAACATACCCCCCCAAAACTGAAAAGTTAAATTCCAGAATTCAATTAATTCAGAACTAAAAATAGAAAAGGGATAATAAGAAGCATAGGATTGCAATCGGACCCAGATCAAATATCATTGCCAAAAGAACAATCAAAAGACACCAAAGAGAAATTTACAAATATATCAGTAAAGTAAAAGCATTATACTCTACCTTAAAATGCCAATCTTTTTTCCATGAAAAGATTGAAACTTTCAGTGAAAATAAAGAGCAAGCGAAAATCAATCAATTCACAAATAAATGCAGTTCCTCTGTTACTCTTAAAACAAGCGAAACCCAAAGAAGTAGAAGATAATAACAATGTAAGGAAGAGATTCGTACAGATCTCAAATCAAAGACCCACCTGTTTGATCCACAACCCCACAAAGACCCAGACGCTAAAAAACAAAACAAATGCAAAGAAAAGATAAGCAAAAACCCACCAAGCAAATCAAAATAGCAGTTAAAAGTGAAGAGAAAAGGAAGCCCAAAAAAGAGAATACCTGACTTCAAAAGATCATAGCTTTGAGAGTGTTTTGCTTTCTCGGTGGGGCTCAATGAGAGCACTCACTACACACTCATTCATTCAAAGGACTGTGGACAGAGATAATAAAAGAAGGGAAATGTGTGAGAGCTCATCCTCCCTGAAAATGTGTGGAGACAAGAGAGAGAAAAGAAGAGAGACAATGGAAAAGCTTTGGTCTTTGAGACTGAGAGTGTGTTAAAAGAGAATTGGGTCTACCAAGTAAAGAAAGAAAGAAAGAGGAGGGGTCAAAGCTAAAGCGACTCTTTTTAGGGGTTCAACACTTTCTTTTTTTTTTTTTTCTTCTTCTTCTTTTACTTCTCATTTTCTTTTAAACATTTTTTTTAAATTTTTTAAATGAGTTCATCTATCTCCAATCTTCCAATTTCATTTTCTGTAGATACATTATTGTTTTCCATATAGGCCTTGTGAGACTTCAAAAAGGTCTCATATATTTTTTGGGCTTTGGATTTTGCCCATTTTTTTATTCTAGCCCGTAAAAATCGATTTTTACATCTTTCCCGATTCTCATACTGAATTAATAATTTAGTAATCGAATAATTTTAAGATAAAAGTGAGAAGCTTTATATTAAATATAAGATCGATGGAGATGTTTTCCTATTTTGGTTATGGATAATTGCATATGGATTTTTGGTAGTATGATTGGCAGGCCTTGGAAGAAAAAAGTTTTCTATAAAAAAGAAACTTGATTTTGAAGATTGTAAGCAATTAGTATCAAAAATGTGCTTTTTGGGTACCTGGAATCTAAACAAACACCAAAGTTGAAGGAAATAGAATTTAGAAGTGCACTATCTCCATAAATGTAATTAATTCCTACAGTAGCAAAATGAGGTGGACTGCATGCTTGCCAGCAGAATTATATCTTTGGAATAGGAATGTTTTACAACACAAAATCTGACACTTGATTCTTTTAAGATTAACTTAGATTTGTTTCTCAACACCACAGCTCATTTATACTCTTCTTGTAGGGGAAAAAAAAGTGAGGAAACAAAATTTGGAGGGAAAATATATAGGTAATTTTCTTTATTTATTTTGTTTGAATGAGAGAAAAGCAAAGGGAGATTTATTTGCTTTCCACCATTTTTCCTCATCTTCTCTCTATATTCAAATTATGTTTACCTAGGAAGGTTTTTGTAAGTATTTTCTTTTTCTTTTCTATTTTCTTAGCTCTTTTGGATAATTTTCCTTTCTATGTTTCTTTATTTTTTTCTAATAAATATTTTTCTTCTGACATATAGAGTCGAGATTAAACCACTTTCCGTATAATTTAGAAATGTATTTATCACATTAATAAGTTTTTTCTCAAATCTTAAGCGAAATATTGAAATAATTAAGATTTTCAAGCTTAGCCATTTTGAATAGTTACATTTGGAGATATAATTAAGTAGCTTAAACTTCCTAAATCAATCTCAACTAACTATTTTAATTAATTATCTATAAAGGCATCGAGGATTTATGACCACAAATGATTATGAAAATCAGTGTAATAGAAGATTTGGCAAATACCTAATCCTGTCCCCACGTAGACAAGAAATCAAAATTAGGGTTTTTCATTTCATGAAAATAAACCCTGCCCTTTAGACTTGCATTGCTTGCTCTCCATTCATTTCTTCTGTGTCTAATAGACATGGCATGTGGGCTGGGTGGTGGGATAAGGGTTACTCCTACTTCTACCAGTACCTTAAGCCCTCCATTTCAGAATCTGGACTACCCATTTTGATATGTGCAATTTCAGGGTAGACCTACGCCAATAGTAGCTTATTTAATTAGATATGTTCATCAAAGGATTATATCATTATTTTGTTATTTCAAAAATGATAAAAAAAATTCAAAATTTCCCCTTCTTATTTGCAAAAATTATTTTGATTTTAAAGTGTCACTTGGTCTTAATTGCTTGTATCACTATATACAAGCAACAGTTGATCTGCCAAACTAGTGGGTGAGATCTAGATATCACCATTTTTGGCAATTTAATTATAGTTTGTGAGTAATTTAAAACTGAAACAATGATTTTTGCATATTTGGGTGCCCCATTCAACATTTCACTTGCTCTGTTCAGTTAGAACTGATAAATGACAACACATTTTTCATCTTTTGCTACTTACAAAATTAGGGTTTTATATATTTTCACTATAAGATAAGCAACCAAATCTTATATAACTTCAAGAAGAAACTCTCATCTTACATAAGTTTGGATCTAAGGTGGAGATTTCTTTAATTAGGTGCTAAATCTGCTATTAGATCCCCATCTAAAATCTTTAATCAATTTGCCTAACAATGATTTCTGTAGTTGACAAGCCTTCCAAACAGCAGAAGAGGCCAAGATTCTTTTGTTCTAATAGCCAGGTATCTAACCACATGCTCAATATGGTCTGATCACATATATAAGGCCATAAAAATAAAATAGAATTCTTTTTATTATTGAAAATTACTCATAAAATATTGAAAATCTGACAAAGAGTTAAGAAAATTATTTTTTTAACAAAAATTCAGTAAACTTTATCGATGTGCAAATATTATATACAAACTCTATACGAATAGACACATTTGGCTTTGGACCACTCTTTGCAGGACTTCACGGATTCGCACATGGTGCACTTCTCTTCTCCAAGCTCCACCTATTTTTGTTATTGATAGCCTGATAACAATGGCCTCACCATCTCTAGTAGTATATCTTTTGAATATCTTAAAAGCAAAAAAAGAAAAAATTACAGGAAAAAGAAATCAAGGGGGCAAAGCGAAAACAACAAAAAAGAAAGGACTTTCTTTAAGAACTTCTGTGACCAAGAGATGAATAAAATTGTTATTTCTCTGAAAAACAAAATTGGATTTACTAGTTTCATTACAATCTTTGCTAGTACATTCTTTGTGTGTCATAAAGAAGGGGAAGGGAAAAAAATAATCAAGAGAGCTCAGTAACTACACGTTCACACTTGTCTTCCAAAATCTTCACAGCTTCAGTAAATAGCACTTCAGGGGGTAATGACCCAGTTGATTCAATGGTAACTAGTAAGAAAAAGAACAGATGAAAAAATAAAAATTTATCTTTTCAAAACTATGCTGTAAATAACAAATGCCAGAAATAAAAATAACTTTCTTTCTATTTTTTATTATTGTTTTTTTTGTTAATAGAGATAGGAGAATTCAAAAATTGGAATCAGTTCAGGTTCAAAGTTGCTTGCTACTGCTTATGTATCATGAACCACAATCGTAAGAATCCACAACTTTCGCAACATCAAAGCATATTCAAATACTGGAAAAAAGCACTCAAGTTCACCAGTCTCCATTTTATGTTACTCTTTTTTCAAAAAATCTTTATAGCTTACATGACAATCAAAAAAAAAAAAAAAAAAAAAAAATTATTATTGTTTTTTTTTGTTAAATAGAGATAGGAGAATTTCAAAAAATTGGAATCAGTTCCAAGGTCAAAGTTGCTTGCTAAGCTGCTTATGTATCATGAACCACAATCGTAAAGAATCCACTAACTTTTCGGCAACATCAAAGCATATTCAAATACTGGAAAAGCACTCAAGTTCACCAGTCTCCATTTTATGTTAAACTACTTTTTTCAATAAAAAATCTTTATAGCTTTACATGACAATCAAAAACAAAAAAAAAAAAATCCTGATAAATGAAAAAAAAAAAAAAAAAAAAAAAAAATCCTGATAAATGATAAATCAATGCGGGCAGAAAATGATTGGTGATAAATAGACTTCTGTTCCAATAATTCACAAGGACTACCCATTCATGAAATTATGATTTTACATCCTGAATACTGGTGTTCATGACAATTATGAATGAAGGCTCTCAAGTGTTATGTTAAAAAGACCAGAGCTGTATAGCCCACCAGAAAGGAATAAGGCCAATACTTGAAGCACATTTCAGTCCCCAAAATCGAAGCTCCAAATTAGTTAATTTTTAGTTGATCCTTGACAGAAAGAGCATTTAGGTGTTATGTTTTATTGTTGGATGTCAACCAATGCATATACACCTTTCTTTGATTTTCAAGCAATCACATCCATCCAACTTATGTTCTTAATGCAAGTTACTGAAATTAATTCTTTCTAGCATCATTTAATGCATATGGATCATGCTACTTACAAATGAAATGATCTTTAACACGTCGCAATGCCACACGTTTCACCCATGTTTCTCCCCCTCTAATACATTCCCTACACAGTGTGCAAGCTCGTGGCCGAGCAACAGTTGCCCTCTTCTTGCCTGCTCAACAGACAAATATTCATCAATTCAATGTACAGCTGAAAGCTAGAATCAGAAGGTTGGCAGTTGTATATATCTGAACCATTTAACAAGAAACCGCACAGCATTGAATGTTGTCCAGACAACTTTTTCACTTGGGCAGATAAGACACACAATTTTCAAGTCAGACATCAAGGAAGGATCACATTTTATATGCACAATCCCAACCCCAATAAGACCGTAGTATTCGTTGTCAATTTCATCAATCAATAACATACATGAATAAGGGAAGAAAATAGCAGCAACATTTTACCATTGCCGATGTCTTCAATGTCAAATACGTTAACGGGGCATTTCCTCTTTAGTTCTTCGGCAACTTCATCTTGAACATCTTCTAATAATACAACCTACAAGGAAAGGATGCGGGAAACAAAGAAAATTTACATTAAGACTAACGACACAAAAAGGAAACTGCATTCTTTAGATGGGGAAAAAGGATATCCTCTCACCTCAGGAAGCATACGATACCAAGCAGTAGCAACAGGGGACCATTTAGCATGTGTTTTACCTATGCCTTTAACAGCATGAGCTTCGAGCTCAATTTCCTGTAAAATGACCATAAATTTAATTTTCATAGAAGTACCTAAATTGTGTCAACAAAATAGCATATCGATTTCAAAGGTAAAAGAGGGGGAAAAAGACCGTAATGGAAATTTAGATAGGATAAAGATTTATATTGAAACTAAATTTCAAGCAATTGAGATTGCAAAGACATGAAATTCAAGGCCATGAGTTACAAACTCAAAAATATACAGCAGGCAATCGAATTTGTTGGGAGTTGATAAATGAGATAATAAGAGATCAATGAAGGCAAACACAAGAGACAACCACATTGCTCACAGAAAAGGGTTGAGGAAAAGCAATTCCAAGAGACAGGCACATTGCTCACAAAAATAAAAATTATGTTCATATTGCACTGTCCTAGGGTGTTAATCAAAGTATGTATGGTAACAATTTTCCTCATTTTAAATTCAGAGAGCTGCTGCTTTTAGTCGGCGTGGTTAATTTAGAAGCATAGGGCATCTTGGAAATTTCTATATTTCTGAACATAAGTTATGCGATAAATCCACAGTTTATATGTTTTGCCACATCAGAGCTGTCAAGTATTTAACTGTAGCTTATAGTTTTGTATATCCTCCATGGTAAATCTTTATGGTCCAACAAGGTCAAACCAATACCAATTTCTATGGCCGTCATGATCTTTCCTGTGTACAAATCCAACAAAAATAGTGCCACTCTGCTTCAGTAGCACATCTATATAAAAGCCTACCCGATCTTTGGTATAGCTCACTTAGAATAACTTCCTGGCATTTGCAATATTCAATCCAAGGACAGATATGATTTCAAATAGATTTTGGACAAAATTGCAGTCATCGTTATTTCTTTTCTTGTTCTTCTTTAATTTTTATTTTTATGAAAAAAGAGAAAGATTTGATTAGAAGAAAAGATGACAACGAAAAACAAAGATGAAAATCTTCTTACCTGTCCGGGACCAAGTTTAGCAACAATAATCTTGTCTTCCCATGGCCTGATTGGATTACTTGAGAAAAGGGAATCTTGGCTGCAACTAAATGAAGTATAGGTACTGGGTTTTGAATCAACTTTTTCTGATTCCTTGGCAAACTCGCTCCCATTTGGTAACCACTTCAGCTCTTCAGAATATACTGCAGTAAGAAATGGCAGGAAATTAAATTGTGACACTAGAGCCAAATGATTGTATTTACATGAAATCAACAGAATATTTGAATTCTACCTGTACGACGGGGCTCGCCTCTTTTGCATTGAGCATGAAGTTTGAAAACAATAGTGTTCTTTTCATTTGGGGTATCACTTGCTATGATTAAGAAGGAAAAGAAGGGAAAAAAGGAATTAATCAAGAGCTGAACAATCAACATAATGATGGGGCTAAGTATGTGTTCATGCATCTTTTTGTTAGAAGGATGAAAAACAGCAAAAAATTAAAGTCATACCTGAAAGATATTCAAACAGCCTAGGGTCAGCATTGATAGGAATGAGACCCAACCTGTGAGCAAGGACTTCATCTTGAATGAGCGATGTATTGTTTGCAACAAGGACTTTCTCGATAGCCATTGTGGGAAGCTACATACATGTGCAACAGCCAGACCAAAAATAAATCATTTCCACACTAAATAAATCTCACAGGCAGGGGAAATCATGAGCATAGGTACCATGGCAACATTTACACATCAAAGTGGTGCTAAAAACAGTGACAAGTATGGACAACAGAGAAGAGATAAATATCTCCTTTCTCAAGCAGCAAACTTAAGTATGATTCGATAAATGAAAGTATTATGAGTAGAAAAAGTTTAAATAAACATGAACACGAGAATCTGAGTACAATAGTGTTATAGGTTAACTACCAAGCAAATAAATTTTACCCTGTTGCTCATGGAATAAGAACAAGGATCCATAGTGTTTTGAATATTATCTTATGTGCAGTTTGGTTCTCATACAGCAATTTGTATAAAAATGTAAGCATGCTAGGGAAATTCAAAAGAGAGAAAACAAAAAATTTCAAATTTCAAAATACATCTCAACATATTAAACATAAAATTCAAGACACCAGGAAATCAATAAAGTAAAAGTATAGAACTATAACTGAGCACCACAATAAAATATGATGCTTGCTTAAATAGTAGAATCAGTAGAGAGAATCAAGCCTACACAAATATGCAGAAACAGTGTGATCCCACAAAACAAGGCATAATAGGCGTACCTCAGAAATGAGAATCCTTCGAAATGCGTTGGCAATTGCTGCATCAATACCAATCATATCAAATACCATTTCATCCTTAGTCAGTCGAATCACTTCTACTTTAAAGTTGTCGCGAAAATAATCTAAACGTAAACTATTATCAATTCCCAGAGAAGCATAGGCACCAGAGTATTGTATGCTATCCGTCTGCAAAAACCCAAATCCTAAATCATAAGAAATACAAGAGACAGATAAAGCCATCAAATCCAGACCCTCACACTTGTTTAATAACCAGTAAGATTGAAGAGCATTACTAGACCATCCAAGTTTCATGCTTACTACCTTCCCTTTTCAAAATGAAAAAATAAAAAGAGAAACATTGCAAAGCCAAATATCTGTATTAGGTCATTAAAGTGAAAATTCTCTTATTGCACTCTCAAAATGGAATACTACATTATTATTATTATTATTATTTTTTTTTTTGAAAAGAAAAAATAAGTATCAATAATCCACATGAAACTAATTTGTAGTTGACATAAAGCACCATCAGGCTGTCATCACTCATCAACAACAATCCAATATGTGTTAAGATACGCTCACGTAACCTCACTATTATTATAAGAAACAATTAAGATCAGTTATTGGTGCCTCCTATCCGAGAACTCTTACAATGATAGCCCCAACAATCACAAAGTGAATTCCCATCCTGTCTCATATTTTTTTCAACAAATAAGCTATGCACCCAAAATGAATTACATTCATTTTTTTTTTTTAAAAAAAAAGGCGCTAATTATCAGTGTAACTAAAGGTTCAGTGGGACTAAACATGAAATTACTTCTAGGAACAATGCATATTGATAAATTGGAGACAAGTCATCAAAAAACTAATCTCAGATTAATTGAGATTCTGCCTCTTAGCATCAAAAAGCGTAAAAATGTAAGCTTTGAGGGAATTTATATCAATGAAGCAGTATCAAATAGAGAGAAGCTATAAAATCAACACCAAAGAAGGAGAAGGTAAATTAGATATATACATGAATAGGAGCATCTGCTTTGCAAAAAACACGAGTTCTTTGGAGCTGAAGGTGCGGTGGTAGCTGGCCCATTGGCACATCTGGCAAATCCCATATTGAAAATTTACTGTTCTCTTGTTTGTTCTTTTGCTCACTCATTGTTTCTGCTTTGCTGCTGCTTTAATTGATCAGTTGATTTGCTACTCTCTGTGTTTATTAGGCTAGGCGAGGTTTTCGCACGAGACAGAGAGGGAGAGCGAACAGAAACGGTTATTAGGGGTTAGGGTTTTAGGGAGGAGATCCACCTAATTTATCCGCGGGATGCTTTTTTTTTTTTTACTTTTTAATTGATCCAAAAACTTTATACAGCAGGAATAATACCATAAGTTATACGATAAATTTTTACTGATTTACTAAACAGTAGAAAACACTTATAATCAAATAATCTCGAAACCTTTCACTTTTTCATATAATTTGAAAACACCGATCAGTCACATTATTGGCTGAAATTTTATTTTATTGAATGTTGCTAGGATAGGTAATTGATTTTTATTTCGTACATGTAAAAATTTTATGATATTATTTTTCAAAAACTTTTCACAAATTTTATGGTTAAAAATCAAATAGAAGAGAAATATTATGAAATAAGTGTAATGGAGAAAAACAAATGATGACTAATGAGTTAATTTTTTTAGAAATAAAACATTAACTTACTGTTACTATTTAAATATGTAATTCAGTTAACATTTATGCATTTGGTGCACACAAAATATTGTAATGCCTGAATATTGCTGTCAATTTATCAAAATATAATTTAATTATAATAATATTATATATTTTATGTTATATTTGTATCTGTCATTTCATTTTAAATCCCTGCATTCAAATTTGACAAAATCTTTTTTTAAGCAACAAAATCTTTTATTTAGATTTATTAAATATTTAAGTTGAATGAATTTATAAAAAAATAAGACTTAAAAGTAATGAATTCGAAATATCTTTAAACATATAATTATGTTAATCCAATTAAACTCTTTTTTTTTTTTAATTTACAATTTAAAAATTCACTCTTAAAAATCACAAATTTCAACAATTATTCTGTAAAATATTTTTATTCCATGTTAGTTGGTGATACCTCTCTAACTAATTATAACTATGTTGCACGGAAACTTCCTTTAACTGCCGTTTTTGCATTTCCAAAACATTCTCTGTAAAAGAAACGCTTGAAAACTTTTTGAAAATATTTCCGTAAATTGAGCAATTTGAAAATACATTTTCCCTCTCTAAATATATAGCCGTACGTAGAAAACTCTCAAAATTTTATTTTTTCTAATTAAAATAAATACATAAATAACCAAAAATGCATAAAAATATATATTTTTTTATGAATATGAAACTTATAATTCTTTTAGAATGATTAAATATTAATTAGATTTGACTTCTAGTTGAATATATTTAATAATTTATTCTTTTATATTTATAAATATAATCTTATATTTTTCGCATTAATACGATTTCTACCTTTCCGTTTTCTATATTTTTAAAAATATTATTTCTCCGTTCTCCTGTCCGCTTCGGTCTTTACAGACTTCCACGTTCCTGTTTCCGTGTAAGTCTTAACATAGAATTATGGGCTCTGGAAGATTCATTAGAAGGCTCTAACTTAGCAAAGGATTCGACAGTTGCTTCCTCTGGTAGTTGCTCAGAATAGCATTACATGTAATTAGATTTAGTTTAGAAGAAGGATTATGCTTCTTGTAATAAAGTTAAGGAAAATGTTATCTGGTTGCAGCTTTTTGGCCCTTTTTCTTTTCCAGTTGACCGAAAAATTCATAGAATTTCTCTTTCATGTTCAGTGCTCCGTCGTCGGCCATGACAACAATGTGTTTTACGTAATTACACTGTGTCACGACTTACGTACTACCACCATAATCTTGGAATGTTCATGGAGTGTAGATTTTTTATTTTTATTTTTTATTTTTTATTTTTTTGAAAATTGAAATTGATTTTAACCCTTTCAGAACGATATTATTATAATTTATTGTTATGTTTGTAAGTTCTACACGAAACATAATTTAACATTTCTAATTAACTTTGTATTACGTCATTATGACTTATTAAATACAATTAAGCATAATTGTTGCAAGAAATTGAATTTATTTTCTTATAATGTTCAAAGGTTATCTATAAATATACATCCACACCAAACTAAGTAACAACATTTAAGAGCCATATAGAGATTTTTTTTTTTTTTTTTTGTCATTTATTTCTTTGGCTTAAGTTTACTCCCAAGTTTAAAATTATCATTTCATGTATTTTTGTTATACTATTTTTTTATGGTAGTCCTTGGTTGCATGGTACTCGTCACATTTGAAAAATAGTTTGTTATAAAATACTTATCATATTTATTGTTTAAAGAACTAATAAATATTTTTTTTCATGTTTACCTTTTATAATGATAAATAATTATTATTTCAATTTAATGATTTTTTTTAGAGAATTAGTATTACATTAAGAGTAATATAGTCAATTTACTCAATAATTGATTGTAACTTAAACAAATTTAATGGTTTTCCTAAGAGACGTGAAATTTTAAATGTAACAAATACTCATTATGTTCCAATATATAAGTCGTTTTGAGTATTTAAAGAGTAATAAATGATATTTTTTTTCAATATTACACTTGTTTAGATTAGTTACAATATCAACTATTAATTTTGAGATAAACGGTAATTTGGTCAAATTACCTTTGATTTTATTATAATTTAGAAAAATTAATTATTTTTTTAATACTCGTATATTAATATTAAATGATTTATATTTTAAAACAGAGTATCGTGCAATAAGACAATGTTATGTTAATAATGACAAAGTTAGAATTGAAAGTTAAAAAGTGAAACGAAATTTCAAAAAATTAAAGAGAATAACATTAGTAAGGACAAGTTTTTGTTACAAACGAAAATCCATTCTCAAATAGTAACTTGAAAATGGAATTTTCAGCCTCGTGTTTAACCCATTAGCAAACGTAATAAATGCTCTTTAGACCGTTGCATAAAGTGCACCTAAAATATCTATGCAAAATGCCAAAAAATAACTTAGACTTTTCCAAATAAGTTTACTCTTTATTTAAATTTTTCTATAATTGGAAGAAAGATAGTGGACCACTCTATCTCTATCCATTCAATAAACTTGTTATAATTTTGGAAGGGAGCCAGACACTAGTGCTGTCAACCACTTCTCTTTAGCAAAATACAAATTTTTCTAGTAATAATTATTAAATTAATTTATATATTTAAAATAAAATAATTATAAAAAACGATTTATATTTTCCGATAAAACGAAGAAAACAAACTCGTGGTTTGAAAAACATCCAAGTGGACTGACTATATTTTGAGTCTACGCCAATTTAATTATTTGCTGTACAGCCAAAGCAGCAATAAATTGTTGATAGGAAATGTAAGATCGAAATTTGAGGGGAAAAGTTTTTGTCGCCACTAATATTTGACTTTAAATTATCATTACTATTTACTGCTATAGAACATAGGTAGTTCATGATTACTCCAAACCTCGTTAAATATCAAAGTGGAGTGAACGTTTTACTGTTTGTCTTTACTCTAAAATATAAATATATATATTTATCAATGATAATATTAAATTTAATAGAATAACTTGTTTTAATATTCTCTAATCATTTCCTTAAAAAGAAAAAAAAATTCTCTAGTCATTTATTTTGAGTCCACGTGCAATTCTAGTTTATTTGTGAGATATTTTTATTTCCAAAACGAAAAGATAAAGGATAAAGGTAAAAATTATCGTCTCGTTTGAAATTCTCATTAATCATTATTGTTGAAGGATATATAATAGAAGTAGCTCTTCTCTTGACTCACCGAATCGATGAAAACAATTATAGTCAAGAGGTTTGGGATCATTCCTCACATAAGTGAAAAAACTAACCGACCATCACCGATTAATGACAATAATCAATTCATAAAAGACTTGTGCTAGTTTGTATTTTAAATACGGTGGCTTAATGTATAAATTTAATACAAACTAATTAAATGTATAAAGAGATTGTTAAATTTAATATTATCTGCCATTAAAGTTCTAAATATCAATTGAAGAGAGAATACAAGATTAGAAACATAAGATCAAACCCAGCAGCTTTTAGGTCTCTCTTGAGCTTTACTCCACTTTTTAGTAAAAGAAAAACTGCAAATGTTAATTAACAAATATTTTCCTTTTTACTTATAATATTCTAATCCCGGATTTCAATGGAATCTGAGGTTTGGATGCAATTTGATCCAAAAAATGTATATATCTCCAGCAAGAACCTGTCTGGAAACCACATGGACTATTACCCATGAAAGATTCACAGTAATATCCATAACAACTATAAAAGATCCACAGTAATGGTCTTAAAACGTCTTCATATCAAATATTATGAAAAAGAAGTAGTTGTCAACTTCTAAATTTGTCATTTCTGCAAGAAGTGGTTGTCAAATCCCTGAATGCCATTGAAAAATATGTCACTTTGTTTCCATGGAAAGATAAAATGGACAGTGATTGAGTAAGATTTTCTTAAATTTGTAGAGGCATTGACTATTGAGTCATTGAGTGTTGCATCCTTCTAAAGGAGAAAAAGGTGAACAAAGAAATGGTTAGCTCCTTCTCCTTGGAGAAAGTAGAATCTCCACCCCAGTTTTCCGAAAACCGTCAATCCAATATCAGGATGGAGGAGATTGTAAAAGGTATTATCTACTATGAATCATCTCTTTAGTTATTTATGCATGTTGGTTACATTTTCAGTTCATAATTAAGGGACCAGAATGGATTTCAAGTTGCAAGGTTAAGGTAACATTTCCTATTATAATTCATATTATAATAATGAGATCGATGGCGGGAACCGAACTTCCAGTTGTACAATGCGAATTAATAATTATATTATATTTTTAATATTTTCATTTGGTAATTGTTCCTTTTTACAGGAGATGAAGAAGTGAACGACAACCCAATAGAGGAAGTAAGATTGACAGTTCCAATTACAGATGATCCAACAGAACCAGCATTAACGTTTAGAACATGGGTTCTTGGGATAGCATCATGTGCACTTCTTGCTTTTGTCAACCAATTCTTTTCATACCGTTCAAATCAGCTCTCTGTTGGATCTGTTTCAGCACAAATTGTTGTTCTCCCACTTGGAAAGCTCATGGCTAAAGTACTTCCAACAAAACAGATTAAAATTCCATTGACAAAATGGTCATTTTCGTTGAATCCAGGGCCTTTCACTTTGAAAGAACACGTTTTGATTACTATATTTGCAAGTTGTGGAGCAGGTGGTGTTTATGCAGTGAACATTATTACTGCTGTTAAGGCCTTCTACAGAAGGCATTGTATATTAGCTCTCCCCACCACTTCGGAAAGCTCATGGCCTAAAAGTACTTCTCACAAAACAGATTAAAAATTCCCATTTGACAAAATGGGTCCATTTTTCCCGCGTCTGAAATCCAGGGCCCTTTCACTTTGAAAGAAAACGTTTTGCGATTACTATATTTTTGCCAAGTTTGTGGAGCAGGTGGTGTTTATGCTGAACATTATTCTGCCTGTAAGGCCCTTCTACAGACAGGCCTCTCAATCCTGCTTGCAGCTATGTTGCTTGTACAACACTTCAAGGCAAGCTTTTTTTCTTTTCTTTCTTTCTTTCTTTTAATGTTCTGCCATAAGACACATGGTTTGTCCGCCATTGAAGAAGAAATTCACAAATCACTGCTGGTCAGAAAAAAAAAAAAAAAATTCTCAAGGGAAAAGAAAACTTGAGACTGTTATATTTTTCCTGTCATAAAAGGTGTACATCAAAATTTTGCGGCCTCTGTTTCTTATGTTAAAACTCCACGTTGCTTTGGGTCATGGATGGGCTGGTATTTTCAGAAAATATCTCTTGTGGCCATTCACCATACATCGTGGTGGCCCATCTTGTCAAGTCTCTTCTATTCAGGTGCTTTTCCTCTTCCTATGATTCCTACCTGCGAACAGTAACCTCTTTGTTAAATAACCAACAGAAGCGACCAGTCGCAACTTATACCTATTGCGCATTGAACTGCTGGGCAATTAATGAAAAAGGAGAAGAGGCCATAACAGGAAGACTCACTAGGCTGCAATTCTTTATCCTATGTTTTCAATATCAAGTAGCATCACTTATATCATCCAGGCCTACCTTTTCCCTTCCTTATCTACAATCTCCTTTATTTGTTGGACTATGGGAAGGACTCTGTCACCTCGCGTCAACAGATCGGTTCAGGGCAAAAAGGGCTTGGTATTGCTCTTCGGCTTGACCTGGTCCACTGTTTTGTGGGTTCCTTGGGCGACTCCTCCTAAGCCGTGCCTTTCTTTGCAATTGCAAACACCTTGGCTGCGTTTTTTCTTGGTTAGTATATAATTGCAAGTGCCTAAATCTCCTACTGGAGTATACATTTGATGCTAAAAGTCTCCCATTCATTCTTCTCTCACACTTTTGACAGTGATGGTCAGCATACCCACATTAGTCGATCTGAACTCAGAAAAATTTCGACATTAATCTTATCGACTGCTTATACAATTACAGCAAGCTTCATCTCAGTGGTTTCTATTTCGGGCATTTGTATACGGTATTAAGTTTTTGTGGCAGCTAGCTCTGATGGCGACCTAATCCTCACCATGTTGCACTCTTTGAAATACGGAAAGTAGCAGTTCTTTTTTCCTTTGTTCACTGAAATTTTTTTCTTTACCAATCTCCATTCTTTGTTTGGGCTATTTTTTTTTCTCTAAACTACTAAATTACTCAAGGACAATTTGGAAATGTGCGAGGAGACCTGACACGAGTGGCGCTGAAAGGTCCAATTTTACTGACTGTGCATACAAGATTAATGAAGAAGGAACTATGAAGAAGTCCCTCAATGGTGGTTGGGTGACACCTATTGGTATATCTGTGGTCTTAGCTTTCTAGCTGTAGAAGGTTTAATAAAAAAACCAATTACAACTTCCCTGGTTGGGCGACTTCTCCTAGCCTTGTAGGCATTGGCTCTTTTTTTTCCACCCCTGCCTATATCGGTGTTGTTCAATCAAATAAACCCCGCCCACAACTACATGCCACTAGTACACTTGTTATAACACACATTCTCGATGTACTTCTAGCAATTGTGCAAAACTCTTAAAACTTGCAATTCGTAAATGTTCAACAGCAAATGGGTCTAAATGTGATCACAGATTGCATCATCCGGATACATTTATGCCGGGAAGCCTCTTTGCAAATGTGGCTTTTCAAGACATAATGGTTACATCACTCAGCATGTCTCAGCCTTCTATTTGCTGGTGCAAAGATTTCAAATTAGGCACTTATATGAAGAATACCGCGTCCGATCCTACTGTTTCTTGTTCAGGTGAATTTTGTACTAACATGAATCGATCTAACCTTAATTGTTTTCTGCTACGTTAATTTACCTGCTGATGTATGCAATTATCTGTACGTTAGTTTGGAACAATAGTTGGTTTTCAACCTGTCCTACTTTGGGACAGCATGGTGGCTTCTGTCACTGTTGAAACATATGGTGGTCCCCCAGATTTATTACCCAGAGGGAAGTCCTGGACCATGCCCCGGGCGACGACACTGTCTTTAACAATGCATCAATCATCCTGGGGAGTGATAGGCGCCCCTCAGATGTTTTGGGAAGTTTAGGTGGTCTACTCTCACAGATAAAGCTGGTTCTTCCTGATAGGCCCCGCACTTCTCCAGTGCCAGTTGGTTTTGTCTCCAGCAAATTCTC